>CM034151.1:16463954-16834709 GCA_019776745.2 Taxus chinensis | reverse complement strand
GATCCTAGTATGTTAGAACTAACTTTTTACAAAAAAAGGGGACAAGATCCTTCTAATCCTAATCTAAATTGACAATTGATTATGGCAAAGACTATCTTCATCATACCATATGAATGTCCATCCTTCCTGCAACTTGTCATTTCCCTCTTCGGATTCGGACCACTATCTCTATCCATCACAAGCAATCTAGCCCCAGATAATGATGGAACGTCTTCTGTATCTAGACTTTAGTATGAAGGAACACTTGTGACCACTAATTTTCCGAAAAGAAGAGTGGGATGAATCGATAATACGCTCTTCTGATAGCGAAAACCACCCGGAGTCCAGTTTAGATTGAGTTAAAGAGTAGGTCCTTAATCTTCGATGACAAAGCTGTTGTCATTCTGTTTGTCTTTTTGTCTAATAAAGTTTGAGACTGATTCCCCTTAGTTTATTTCAAAGAACTTGTGGACCATCCTCTCCACTTTCAAAGTTCTTATTGATTGGCATGTCTTATTATTGTTTGCCCACTTTTCTCAAATTGAATCTTCTTGTTTTACCTAGGTCTACCACCACGGTTCCTGCACAGTTTCTAGGTTGCCATATATCCATTAAAAGCTTCCCATTCTATAATAAGGATGCGGAGACTCCTTCACTACAATCGGAGATTGGGGAATGTTTATTAAGGTCGTATACAAGATATCGAGTTTGTATTGTCTTGTTGGATTAAGTTTTTTGGACTAGAATCTATATTAGTCTCGAGGCTAAGTTCTTGGATATGTAATTATTGTAGTCTCGGATGTAAGTTCTTGGATGTAAGTTTTGGATGAAATTATTGTAGTCTTGGATGTAAGAAATAAATGAGAATTCAATGAGGAAAGTTTGTACCAGATCTATCTCCTAGTTAGAAAGATGGACTAGAGCCTCGGGCCACTTGAAGCCAACAATATTGGGCTATTAAAGGGGTCAACTATCGGTCTTGAGCCACTAAAGGAGCCAATTATAATTTTGAGCTATTGAGCAGCAAAAGATTATGCCTATAAGGAGTAATTAGAAATTAAGAACCTTGAACCTTTAGGAGTTTTTGAAAATTGAAAACATGATGCTTTTAGAAGGAATGCTCGAGTTACTCGATATGAGTCATTTAAGACTTTCTTTTCCTTTTTGCAAGCTTATTTACCATTGTAGCTCAATGCATCTAGGAGGATTTTTGTTGAGAATTTTGTGTTTCTACTTGTAGGATGACATGTCATTAACGATCTATGCCATTGTGAGGAATTTTGTTGAGAACTTTGTGTCTCATCGAAGGATGATATGCCATGTCTATTTAGGGAATTTATAGCCTAATAGGATGATGAAAGGAGTTTGACGTTTTAGTTTCATGAGGTTGGGATGAAGGTTGCATGCCTTGATGATGAGTTGAGAAGGTTATTAATTTGAAGCCCTACTTGAGGACACAATTTGTGCCAGTGGTTAGTGGCAAAAGCAAGAGTAGGGGGTTTGCATTTATGGGGAACTCGTGGCACGAGGGTAGTGAAAGACTAAACTATTGAAATCAACTTTCTATTTGTTATCCCATAATTTGAATTTCATGAGAATTTGGCATAGCCATTCAAAAAAAATTTAGAAGTACATTTCACAGTTATGTCAAATTAAAAAAATCCAAAAAATTGATTAAGTGTTAAATTTTCCATTGTCTGGAAGATACTTAGATTTTTGGAGCAAATTTTCTAGTAAACTTGTAGATTGCATCCCAACCTAAAAAATCTGATCAACACTCTATAGTGTTAATCAAACTTTCAGACCTTCATTACAGATTTGCATTTTACATGAAAAATGCACTTTGTGTTCCGAAGTTCGATTAAGTATTTGTCAAGAGTTGATCAAACTTTCAGATGGTCATTATAAACTTGCATTTTATATGCAAAATTCATTTTGGTTTCTGAAGTTTGATCAAGCTTGATTCTGATGTTGATATGACTTTCGGACCTTTGTTGCACATTTGCATTTTGACATACAAATTGCAAATGAATTTCCAAAGTCTACCTTACTTTGTTTCTAGTTTTGATTGGGGAATCAAGGTTTCTGAGTATCTCCGCAACTCACATGCAATTTGAATTTTAAGCTTCGAACTCCTGGTCAACGTCATAAATGTCCATTGAGGAGACTATTTGCAAATGTTAAATCCCCACATTTGATAATATTATTATAAAACATATTTTGGCTTGTTATTTTCACATCGTACATTTGTGTTTTGATCTTGAAAGTCTGATGCAAAACTCCGCCCATACTTTTAAACGATTTTTTTGTCATTCTTGCAAACTCCTTCAAACCCATTCCATGCCTAGGTGAGCCAAACATTTTACATGAGTTGTTGTTTGATTGTGAGCCTAGTGTTTTCACAAAAAGACTTGTATCCAAACCAATTGGATTTTTTACATTTTTATTGCCAAAGGTGGGTTTTTGAGAAAAGTATATCAAATTTAGGTTTAAATCATTTAAGTGTTACTCAAAATTTTAAGGTGGAGTGTAGGTTTAAAAGCCTACAGGTGTTTGTTAGATTTCCCAACTTTTTTTACAATTTCAAAACTCTTTTGATCTTATATATTTATTTTGGTATTCTATTGATATTATTATTTTGATCTAAGTAATTTCCTTACGAGTGATATCAAAGATTTTATTTGGGCCAAAATTAGATTAAAAACCTACTTTTAAGGATTCATCTATATTTCACAAACAATTTTGTTGTCATGCAAAATGACTACCCTAAAAATGGAAAGTTTAAAGCATGAAAACTAAGCCCATAGTTGAAAATTCTGCCTCCCGATCACATTGAACCCTTCTCCTGGCCAACTTGTCTTCAATGGCACCACCAACCTGGTCCAAGAAAGGTCCTAATGAAGTTTTCAAGCATGCCTCATTGTGCAAAGAAGGGTGATGAAGTTGATGGATGAATTCAGTAAAGTTCTATGAAAGACAATTCCTCCTGGAGGCCTAAAAAGGCCATTTTTGATCATTTTGCAACCAATATACATCCGCTAGGAATCTTCAGGGAAGATATAAAGTATTTGAGGGTGGTGTCATAGGGTATTGAAGGTGTTTTAAGAAATTTAGGAAAGAAAATATCATTTAGGAATAACTTGTTCAACACCGGGTTTTCTAGGTACAGGGAATGAACATCCTAATGGTGAAACCTGACTTCTTCGGATGATTCCAGGATTTCCGTAAGGATTTAGGAAAAAAAAAAGTAGGCATTACAAAGCTATGTGAATTATCTACAAGTTGGAAACATCATGTTTTCTCGAAGGCTTAAAGGTTTCCTGAAACATTTCAAAACACTATAGTTGCCCATCTTAGTTCCAGAGAAAAAAGACCTAAATTTTGAATTTTAGGTAGAATCAAGTCTTGGTAATGGTTCTTGTTATCCAAATAACTCTCCCAGTTATTTACATAACTTATATACACTTTATGGCTCTGATATCTTCATTGCGAGGTTGTGCGCGCTCAAGATCACTTGGCACATTCCCTTTGTTACATTTCCTCGCGCGCCCCCTTCTTTTCCTCACGTGCCTTGCACACTTTCCCCTTCTTCCCTATTTTTTCCCTCTTTGTTCCATCTTCTCCTTCCCAAGCCTTATACTTGCACTATCTTTTCACCCTTATGTACCACGTCATTCTATGACACGCTTGAGTGTGCCGCACACAACCAATCAAAGCGCGCCAACAAGGTGCTGGATCCTTGCGACAAAACAAAGAGTGACACATGGCAAAAATGACAAGAAAATTTACACAGCTAGCCATCCTTTCAACCAATCTGTGCATGCCATGTGTCTTGCATGCATAGAGGACTCTAACAAACTTCTGACAATCCATATCTCTTGTTACAGAGCTCCGATCGTTGCATGCCTAGTCTCAATCAATAGCTACTAATGTAGGCTACAATGCTAGGCATTCAAATTCAAATTCTAGGTGGGTATGGTAGGTAATAAATGAGAAAACATATTTTTGGGCATTAATGAGTAGATCTGATTGCTCTAACTACCTGATTTGATATGATCTACCCTCCTTCCTTCTCTAACACGCTAAACATACTTGGGGAAACATATTTGAAAGATTTACAGATAGATTTAAATGCATTTAATGCTTCTCATTGGTGGTTGCATTGAATGCTTCTCATTGGTGGTTGTATTTCAAATTCAGGTTTTCCCTCCTTCTCTCCTTCTTCCATGGATTCATCTATAAATGTAAGAGCTGAGCTCATTATTAACGTTGGACATTTTGGATCCTTATGCATTTTGCTAAGGACTTCATATTTTATGTACTTTGAGTCATAGACCTCTAGATTTGGCTCTTGCATGTGGATATCGGCTTCTTTCACCATTGTAACAGCTCTGTGCATTTCTGGAAGTAATAGAAGCATCATTTTGTGACTATTATTTATCCTAACATGTTTGCATTCCTTCTTCTTGCCTTTTCTTTTGCATTGCATGCTCGTTGTGCCATTCTACATCCCTTGCAACTCCTTATTTAGTTTGTGTTCCATGAAACTGATCTGGTAAATACATTTTAAGTTGTGCTACACGTGCCTAGCCTTCTTTCACACATTTCCCTTCATTTTTGCTCAGAACAGATAGTGTTCATCCCTCTTTTCTGGTGTTATCACCTTTTAGTGTAGGTTTTCTTTCGTGTTATCCTTTTATCCCTGGTCCCTTGGCATTGTTAGCTTAGATTTCCCTTTCAACACTAGGAGTAGCAGTAGAAGTAGCAGTAGAATTAGATAGAGGAACCAACCTTTTTCAGAGATCTGTCCCAAGCACGCAAGGTCCCACAACTTGGGGATGGTTCCATTATTGTCACAAATGACTCGGTTCTTCCAGATCTGAGACATGGGTGCAAGTTTGACGACCAACAGTTTTTGGCATGCCCAATGGGACAAGCAATGAAAGCTTAAATTTCATATTGCTAAGTTCTGGTCTGTGGACTTAGCATTTCAACCTTTGGAGGCTCATTTCAACACATCTAGTGACTCCCAATATCTGCAGATCTCTGTTTTAGCAGCTCTAAGCGCCTTTCATGAGAAGAGTGCATACAAGGAGAAGTACAACAACTGAATATTCTTTCGAGTACCTCCATATATCCCTAAGAAGAGTTCATTCTAGAAAGCCCACGCGCACATCTCCATCTCCAGTGTGCCACACCCATTCAACTCCTCCTCACAGCAGACAACCAGCGTGCCCTGCTATGGCACATCAGCCACCTCCTCCACTAAGGAACTTTGCTAACTTCACCAGAGGAAGTCCCCTGGTTCTCTGTCATGCAACATGATATGCCAAATGGCACACTCAAAAGTATTCCATACTTTACTAGTGAGAATCAAGTCACCCCTCAAGAGCATATCCAGGATATAGCAAACGTATGTTCACTCTATTTGATCACACATGCCAATGTAGCAGTCAGGCTACTTGTGGCCTCTTTCAAAGGAAAAATGCTTCAATGGTACCGAGGCTTGAGACTTGGATCTATTGCCACCTGGGATGATCTTGGAACAACTCTTTGCAATTACTTTGAAGATAAGTTAGATCACCTATCTTTGGTGGAGCAACTGACAACAACAAGGAGGGTGCCCAACGAGTAGATGACTGATTTCAACATCAGATTTCAGAAGACTTGGGACATAATCCCTCTTGTGGTAAGACCTACAGCCCAACATGCTTTTTTGTATTATCTAAAGGCACTGAACAATGATATCTCAGTCATGATTCAATCCATGGGAGGTAGGACTTTACCAACCACTTATAATATTGCAGTAAGGGTGAAAAATAGTCTTATTCAAGCGGGAAAGATAGCTCCTAGACCACCTATGCCCTTATTCCCAGAGATGTCACAAGCACCCCAACCTTCTTTGGCCCCTGTCCCTATTCCTGAGAAAAGTGCGCAACCACTTGCATCAACATCCTACTCTTCAGAGTGGTAGAAAGAAGATGAAGAATTGAAGACCCTGATTAGAAATTTGTCAAATAAGGTCATATCATTAGAGAAGCAACAAACAAAGCCTATAGAGGCAGTTCTAATCAGGTGCATAGCCAAAGCAGTCAACCTTGGCGGAATCAATATGGAAACCAAAGATACGCGCCCAACTAGCAGAATGACAGATGGCATGCTAACACACATCTTCCCTTGCAAGTTGTTCCTCCTGCACCCTCTCTTCCAGCACCCAGTGTAAGTCAAACACTTGTTCTAGTTCAAAACAATTTGGTGCAAGAGTCAGAGTGGTGCTTCCCTTGCAACATGCCTCACAGTCAATATCATTGTGCCAATGTTGCGCATGCACAAGCCTACATGATTCAGAACGCTTCTAGCTGTGAACCTTCAACAAGTGCACCTGAAATAGAGAACCAAGAAAGGCTAGAGGTTCTTCCTGATTCCAATTTGATGTTCTTTGGTGCTAAGGACTTCTGTGCAATCAACCAAGCTACAAAGGATACAAGCAGACCATGCGCTCAAGTTGTGGACAACACAAGATACAAGAAACAAATGCTAGAGGCAGGCACACTGGTCACAGTCCCAACAACAAAAGCTGACCTTCAGAAGTAGAAAGATGCATCCAAGGCATCCATGGTAAAAGTGCTCAAGTCCCTACACAAGAGATCCCACGCAAAGCTTCTCCAAAAGTGGCACACACCCCTCCTTTGGTAGGTCAAGCCTCAGCTTTGGCTAAAGCCCCTGTTTCCACACCTGAATAGTCAAGAAAAGATGTTGTTGTCCCTCAAATGCACAAGTCTGTGGGTCTCCCATTTAGCATTTTGGACTAGATGAAGAAGACAAATATAAATGTCACAATGTGGGATGCTCTAACCATTCCATCTCAACAGGATCTTTCGCATGAGGCCTTGTCCCAACTTCCACGTGCTGATCCAACTATTCACAAACCACACACTTTTATCAACATCTGCCAAGAAGAGGAGAAACAAGTAAAGTTGTTAAAGCCCCACCCTTCTATATGTCCTTGATCATAGGAAAACATATTGTCCATAACTGTATGATTGACTCAGGTGCTAGCACTTCTGTTATGCCCAAGAAGATAGCTGATGTCCTAGGTCTTAAGTATAGCCCCTTGACTAAAGGAGTCCTGCAACTTGATGGCTCAATTGTTACTACCTTAGGAATCATCAAGGATCTTGAGTTGACCCTTCATGCATGTCCAAGCCTCACCATAACTCAAGATGTATCTATCATTGACTTACCTCCTTTGTTTGCCCTATGTCTATCAAGAGAATTTACTACAAAAGTGGGTGGTTACTTGTCTTCTGATTGGTCTCATATGTTACTCAAGACAAGGTATGGTACCCGGTTTACCATACAAGATGAACCAATATTTTCCTATCATGTAGAGTCATATGTCCCATCTCCTCTTCAAACCAACTATTTAATCAAGAGGAACGAGCTACCCTAAAGAGAATCATCTTCCACCTTCTATTCCTGATCTAATACTTGATGAGTGGGAAAAAAGGCACCATAAATTTGAGCCATATGCTGAAGAACTAGAAGCTTATGAAACTGTGCTTCTACTTACTACATTCTTGAAGAAGAAGCTATTTTTCCACGCACGATCAAGAAAGACCAAGTTGAAACTGGTCTATAAAAATTATACTTTGATGATTCCAGGAGTAGAAATGGCACGGGAGTAGGAGTTGTTCTCATTTCTCCTAAGCATGAGAAATTTTTATTCGCTCATAGGTTGCAATTTACATGTTATAACAATGTGGTAGAGTATGAGGTGTTGGTGCATGGTCTTTTATTGTTGAAAAGAAGAAGATTAAGGCATTAGAGATATTTGAGGATACATAATTGGTTATCCACTAGGTTACCAACAAGTGTTAGGAAAACAATAATATTCTCAAAGTTTATAAACATAGAGTTTGGGACCTCCTTGAGAGATTTGATGCTCTAAACCTATAGGTGGTACCGTGAAAAATGAACAAGGAAGCTGATCAAATGGCCAAACTTGGTTCACAATTCTCTCATGCTGAGGACTTTGTCAAAGGAAACACTCAACACATTAAGATGGTGATCAGACCATCCATTCCAGACAACAACACTAGTTGGCAAGTGTTTGAAAGCAATGCGCAGATCATCCAGTTCATTCAAAATGAAGCTGAGTTCTCATCAAGCATGCAAGTTGACTTGCATGACAACTATGGTGACCAAGTGATTCAACTGAAGTCAAATAAGCTACCTAAAGGGTTGGTCACCTTAGAGAAAATGTTTAGCCTTGATGATGAGTTCAAGGGTGAAGAAAAGTATATGCGCAACGTGCAAGAAGATTTCTCCCCAGTCACTATTGCGAGTAGAAAAGAGATGCTGCTCAGTAAGACTTGCGTGCATGATGAAAAGCAAGCCTTCATCTCTCTCTGTCAAAAATACAGTGATATCTTCTCATGGGAGTATGAAGACCTCAAAGGTTTTGATCCAAGTGTTGCTCAACACTCCATTGACCTTGATCCTGGTATCAAGCCCGTCAGACAAAAACATCACCAGTCAATCCAAAGATAGAGCCCCTCATGAGAAAGGAATTATCCAAACTCATTGAGGTGAAAATTATTTTTCCCATCAAGTACTCTACTTGGGTCGCGAATCTAGTTCTAGTGCGCAAGAAGAACGGTGAAATCAAACTCTGTGTTGATTTCAGAGATTTGAACAAGGCATCTCTAAAGGATCATTATCCTTTGCCTTCAATGGAGCATATTCTGCAGACTGTGGCTGGCATGAAAAGATTCTCAATGTTAGATGGGTATTCAAGTTTCAATCAGATCCTGGTCAAGGAAGAGGATCAATTCAAGAATAGTGTTTACAACCAAGTGGGGAACATATGCATATCAAAAGATTCCCTTTGGTCTGTCAAATGCAAGCGCTACATTTCAATGTGCTCTAGACATTGCCTTCAAAGGTTACATCAATAAGTTCATCTTGGTTTACCTTGATGACATAATCATCTTCTCAAAGTAGAGTGAGGATCATATGGCACACCGAGAGAAAGTATTTGAGAGATGCAAAAAATTTGGGGTATCCCTTAACCCCAAGAAGTGAAATTTTTCTGTGGCACAAGGCAAGCTCTTGGGCCATGTGGTTTCAAAGGATGGCATCACAATTGATCCTGAGCACATTTCAACCATCCTAGCTCTTTCCCTGCTGGTGCACAAAAAGGCCTTGCAGTCCTTCCTCGGTAAGATCAATTTTGTTAGGTGCTTCATTCCTAACTTTGCAAGTCTAGTTCGGCCCATCACCCTGATGCTCAAGAAGGACATAGCCTTCATATGGACAACAGAAGGAAGAGAGAGCTTCAACAAAATCAAGAAAGAAATTTCTTGCACGTCAGCACTCATCAACCCAAATTACTCAAAGGATTTCATCCTTTATGCTTATGGCACTGATGTGAGTGTTGCTGTTGTCCTAACACAAGAAAATGGACAAGGATCAGAAAAACCAATGGATTTATTTAGCCAAAAGTTGAAGGATTATGAATTAAAATATAGTCACACAGAGAAGCATGTCTTCGCCATCATGCACACGCTCAAAAAATTCAAAAGTATGCTTGCCACAAATCATATCAAGGTGTTAGTCTCCCACTCTTCTGTCAGAGACTTCATCATGGGAGAAAAGATCAGTGAAAAGAGAGCACGATGGGTGACCAAAATCATGGAATATGATGTGACTATCAATAAGAGGTAGCACGCTCTACAATAAGATTGTTGAGGATACGCAGAATGAGCCTGAGACTTCATTATTTCTGGATGAGGATCTCCCATGCGCAGAACTTGAGCAGAATACAGATCTTGGTGAATGAGACTAGATGAAGGACATGATCACATTCCTTTCCAAGGGTGCATACCCTCCTGGCTTAAACAAGGCAAAGATAAGACATTTAAGGTTACAATCTATCCCTTATGTTTTAATTGATGAACTTCTCATCAAGAAAAATCTTGATGGCGTGTTGTTAAGATGTATCAACAGTGCACACAGACTAAAAAAGTGTTAGCAAAATTTCATGATGGATTCTCTGGTGGACACTTTTCTGCCAAAACTACAATAATGAAGATCATAATGGTAGGAATCTTTTGGCCTACCCTATTTGTAGATGCACACAAGTGGGTCAAAAAATGCAAGGAATGCACTTTCTTTGCAGGAAAGAAGAGATTGGCAGTGCTTCCCCTCCGACCAATCCAAGCGGATCAGCCTTTTGTGCAATGGGGTCTTGACTTCATAGGCATGATCAATCCACCTTCAAGCACTGGACACAAATGGGTGTTGACAACTACAGACTACTTCACCAGATGGACAGAAGCTTCCGCACTCAAAGAATCAACCGAGTCAGTCATCCTTGACTTTCTCGAAGGTATAGTCACAAGGTTTGGCATTCCTCAAACCATTATCTCCAATAATGCAAAAGCCTTCCTTGGGACTAAAATAACTGATTGGGCTCTAAATTTGGGCATCTATCTAAAGACTTCTTCCAACTATTACCCGCAAGGAAATGGTTTGGTAGAGTCAACAAACAAGAACCTGATCAGGATCATGAAACACACAATGAACATCAGCCAAAGACAGTGGCATACAAAGGTCTCGCGCGTGCTCTGGGTAGATAGAATCACAGTTAAAAAGGCAATAAGAACTTCGGATTACAACCTTATCTATGGTAGAGAGGATACCCTTCCTTTGACGCTGGAATTGAACTCATTGGTGTTTGCCCAAATATTGAAATTTGAAGGTGCAGACCAGAGGGAAATCAGAATGGAAGAGCTAGTTAATCTTGAAGAATCAAGGAACTCTTCCATGATCATGCTAGAACAACATCAAAAAACAACAAAATGGTTTGACAGAAAGGCTAGGCCTCAAGCTTTCAAAGTTTGGGACTTGGTCTTAAAATGAGATGCTGACAAAGCTAAACCAAGGTTCCATTCAAAGTTTGATGCACTTTGGAGTGGCCCATACATCACCAGTTCATGTAAAGAGGCTAACTCTTTCGAGTTAACTCATCTTGATGGAGGCACGCTACAAATCCTGGTAAATGGGATCTATCTCAAACATTTCCATTAAGTGTGATACATCATTTTGTATATATTAGAGTAGTTTCAATTCCTCTAAGTGTGTTGTGTGCACATTGTTTGTTTGTACATAGTTCTTCCTTCTTATGTGCTTCCTGCGCGCGCTCTTCTTTTATTTCTAGGACGTCGACAATTTTCAACAGTTTGCAGGATTCAGAATAAAGTCAAGAAATGATCCTTCAAGTGACTTTAGGGGTAGTTCTTCAAAGCTACAGATCATAATTTCATGATTATATAACAGACTCCATGCCCAATGGATGCTTCAGGTTACTGATCTCTTTCATCTAGCAGGCAGATGGCCCCAAAAGTCACCAAAACGGTTATCCAAATAACTCTCCCAGCTATTTAAATAACTTATATACATTTTCTGGCTCTGAGCTCTTCATTGTGAGGTTGAGCATTCTCAAGATCACTTTGCACATTCCCTTTATTACATTTCCTTATGCGCCCCCCTTCTTTTCCTCACGCGCTTTGCGCGCTTTCCCGTTCTTCCCTATCCTTTTTCCTCTTTGTTCCATCTTCTCCTTCATGCACCTCATTCTTCTGTGCACACTATCTTTTCACCCTCCTTCGCACCCTTCCACATCATTCTATGACATGCTTGAGTTTTCCGCACACAACCAGTCAAAGCGTACCGACAGGGCACTAAATCCTTGTGACAAAACAATGAGTGACACGTGGCAGAAATGATAAGAACATTTGCACAGTTGGTTGTCCTTTCAGCCAATCCATGCGTACCATGTGTCTTGCATGTGCAGATGACTCTGACAAACTTATGACAACTGTATCTCTTGCTACAGATCTCTGATTAGTGCGCACCTAGTCTCAATCGATAGCTGCTGACGTAGGCTATAATGCTAGACATTCAAATTCAAATTCTTGGTGGATCTGGTAGGTAAGAAATGGGAAAATGTCTTTCTGGGCATTAATGAGTAGATCTGATTGCTTCAACCACTCGATTTGATATGATCCCCCCTCCTTCCTTCTTCAACACGTCAAACAGACTTGGGGAAATGTATTTGACAGATGTGTAGGTGAATTTAAAGGCATTGAATGATTCTTGTTGGTGGTTGTATTTCAAATTCAAGTTTTCCCTCCTTCTCTTCTTCTTCCATGGATTCATCTATAAATGTAAGAGCTGGGCTCATTATTAATGTTGGACATTTTGGATCCTTACGCATTTTTCTAAGGACTTCATATTTTATGTACTTTGAGTTGTAGACCTCTAGATCTGGTTCTTGCATGTGGATATCAACCTCTTTCACCATTGTAACAACTCTGTACATTTTTGGAAGTAATAGAAGCATCATTTTGTGACTATTCTATCTCCTAATGTGTTTACATTCCTTCTTCTTTCCTTTTCCTTTACATTTCATGCTTATTGTGCCATTCTATGTCCCTTACAACTCCTTATTTGGTTGTGTTCCTTGAAAATGATCTGGTAAATATGTTTTAAGTTGTGCTACATGTGCCTAGCCTTCTTTGATGCATTTCCCTTCATTTTCACTTAGAACAAATAGTGTCCATCCTTCTTTTCTGGTGCTATGGCCTTTTAGTGTAGGTTTCCTTTCATGTTATACTTATATCCATGGTCCCTTGGCATTGTTAGCTTAGCTTTCCCTTTCAACACTAGGAGTAGTAGTATAATTAGATAGAGGAACCAACCTTTTCTAGAGATCTATCCCAAGCGCGTAAGGTCCCACAACTTGGGGACGTTTCCATTGTTGTCACAAACAACTCGGTTCTTCCACATTCAAGAAACGAGTGTGAGTTTGAAAACCAACAATTCCATTGATCTTAGAATGTGTTTTGGAGTCAAATTCATATGATATTTGACCCCAAAACATTATTATAAGCCTCTGAGGTGAAAAAAGAAACTCCAGTGTCCAAATCTGGACATCTAGTGCAAAATCTGCTTTCCATTTTTAGCCCAGTCACACTTTGAGCACTCTTGTGTCCCCTCTGTCCCCTTGGTAAAAAGGGGGACATGAGGGACAAAAAAGTGCGATCTCTTCCTTCTTCCCAAGTTGTACTTCACACACCCAGGTGTCCCCATTGTCCCCTCTGTTCCCATGGTGCAAGGGGAACACCAAAGTGTGACCTCCCTCCTTCTCCTAGGACATAATTTGGTTTCATTGGTGTCCCCTCTTCTCCCATGGGGACAAGGGGGACACAAAAGTATGACCCAAGCCTTCTTGTAGCCTCTAGACCCCCATGCGAGCACACTCAACTCCGTCAGTGCAATTTCCCAACCCCCCCATTTCATCTACCACACACCACAAGCTGCCACTTGTCACCATCTGGTGCAAGTCACACTTTGGTGTCCCTGGTGTCCCCCTTGTCCCTCTTGCACCATTTGCAAACCCTCAGTCTCTTCATTCTAACCCAAGTTAAGTGTGTAGTTAGCAGGGTGAGTTATAAACACAATAAACTTCATTAAATCCTCACTCATCACACAATTAACCATTTTTCATGACAAGTTTATGCTATAACACCCTACAAACTCCATTTTCTCTCAAAAATATTGCTAATTTTTTTTCAAACATCCATATCCATCAAAAACGAGAATTTGATCATAACTCTTTAGCCGGGAGTTTGATTACTTTAAAATTTGCCAGAATCTCCTTCTCCAAAACACCTTTGGGAATATTGTTGAAGCAAACTCATTGACGCCCTAATTGTTTCACAACAAATTGAAATATTAAACCATAAAACCTTTTTTTTTAAATTTCTTGAAGATCTAGTGGACAAAAAATGAAGAAATTCAGAGCAGAAGATCTTGTTACAAAACAAAACATTTTAACAGTGATTTCGTTGCAACCCGACACCAGTAAGTGCAATTTATAAAAATAGAGTGTATTTAGAACAATATGTTGTTAAAAATAGTAAGTTTCCCAAAGAGATCAATTTTTTAGTATTTGTGATATCTTGAAAAAACAAAAAATACCAGAAAAATGGTAATTAAAGGAACTTTATAAAAATAATAGTATTTAGGAAAATGGGCATCTAAAAATAACATGTTTCCAAAAATATCAAACCTTCATCAATTGCAATAATCTAGGTGAGATAGGAACATTAGAGAACAAAAATTGTGGTTACTTGCTAAAAATACAGTTCTGGACCTTACCTACTAAAAATAGAATGTTCTAGATTCGAGTGCAGAAAGTTTTTGGTGACTCCAATTTTTCTCATCTTGGTGTTTTTTGGAAAATTGAAGTACAAATACTCAGGTATTGAGCCCATTTCAACCCTCCTTACCGACTATTCAAGTGTGGGAGACAATGATGTCACTCAATGGATCTCGAAGACCTGAAAAATAGAATGCTTGGAGGACCTTAAGAGCTGGCAGAAGAGAAAATATTTTTGAGAAGATTATTCTCGGTAGGGGGTCATCCGTTATTCATTCATAGCACTGAGTTGGTCTTGGCATGTGCACAACATTATGAACTTGACTCCAAGATAGTGTGAGTAGACGAAAATTCAGTTCTCACGGTCCTCACTCCTAAGGGTATCTCTTAGCATTTGCAAATTCCAACTGTGGTAGTGTGGTCATCATCACCAAATATTTTGCATCACAAGAATGGGAAAAGACTAGCTCATACCTGCAAGGCCTCACACTCAGATCATGGCTCAGGAAGGGAGGGAAACCTTCTCATGTGTCTAGATACTTATCTAGAAGTGATTTCCATGAAGCTTAGTGAAATGCTATCATCCTTTTGAGAAGAGTGATGGCTGAAGAGACGAAAAAAGAGTTTCAAGATTGGATGGCCCAATTTATCATTGTTTCCACTGAAGGGAACTAAGTGGTGGATTGGGGACAAATTATAAGTGACAATATTTATTGACAGTTACTCCATTTTCTTTTTACTAGAAATTTTACTATGACCTCCTATCTGGTATATGCTCTTGCATACACAAGACCTTTCAAAGGCCTAATTACCTCTCTAAATGTGTCTCAAAATTCACCATCATATGAGAAGTACCCACAAATCATGCACAAGGAGAGTAACCATCACTTTGCTAGGATGAATGATGCATTCACCATGTTTGTCATCAAACTACTAGAAGGAAACCAAGAGCAGAGGATGTCCTCTTAGGAAGTAGCATTGATCGAGAAATATGGGAGCTTCTTCATTCAGTTATTAACCTTCACCTACATCAGGGTTTTGGGCTTTGACCTTTCTCCTCGCATGCTTCCTAGGTACCCTAGTGATAAATTGGTGATGTTTGAATTATGTAGGCAACTTGTTCATGTTCATAAAAAATGTAAGAACAATAAAAATATGGGTGTTTCCTTTCCTATATCTCTGGGGATATATTCATGCAAAGGTGTTACAAATGCATCGAACATTGAAGCCTCCTTTTCTTCCCTCACCCTCTATTCCTATATGTTTAGGCCCAATTTTGATATCAAGAGAAATCCTCAAAATTTCACTTTCCCTGGACTGCACCATAGTGCTCAAATTAAAAACTATTGGGCCAATTGCCTTGATGAATTTAAAGTGAGGAAGAGGGACCATATGAGGATGACAGTTGATCAAATGAGGGATTTCAACTTCGATTGGTTTGTTGAAGGAGTTAGAGATGATGGATCAGATTTGTTTGACTAAGAGTATTAAGTAGTAAAGTCTAGACCTTTTTCACCTATCTCATGGAACATAAGAGAATCGGGTGACATCAATGAGAGTACTATAACATTGATTAAAATATCAAGGGAGTGGTTAAGGAATTTCCATCATAGAGTCCAGTGGTCTTCTAACTCTCTCGAGACATGCGTCTCACATGTCATCCTTGAAGGAATCCAAGAGAGTCATGAGTTCCACTCACTCAAGGGAGTCCTTAAAGAGAAAGGCCATGGAAGAAGAACACACTAAAGGATCTCACCCCAGGAGGATCCACAAGAAAGCTAAAACCATTGAAGATCCCATTGAAGATCTTGAGCAAGGTGAGATTAATCCTTCACAACCTCCAGTTTTGCATCACTTCCCAAGTGTTTACTCCTTAACAACCGAATCATCTCATTAAGTGCAAGATGTGATTCCTCATCATGAACCTGAAAGTGCCATCATGCCTAATGTTAAGCCCAAAACAAAAAAAACTTTCCTTTAGATCTAAGAATTGATCAAGAGTGAGCCAAGGACAATGCAATAGACATTGACACTAGACTTAGAAGCTATCTGAAGGGTCATGAAAACCAAATGAGGTAAGAAGGCACATGTAACTTCTCCTTTTTCATTGAAGCTTATGGTAATCAATATGTAGAGGTTGCTTGGCCAAAATTTGTGAAAACCATGGAGGAGATGAATCAGGTGGATTATGAAATGAAAAAAAAATCTTTGGGCCAAACAACACATGAGGGTGACACACATTTGTTTAAGGAATCTGCTGCCCGCATGTTTTCTTGGAGCGAGGAATACAAACAGAAAATAGAGAACTTGGAGGAGCATGTGAGAAATCTCATTGCTTACATACAATCATTCCTGTATCCTAATGCACTACCATCTCTTCCCGCCAAGGTCATCACTCTTATCAACAACTTCTACCCCGAAATAATAAAAAAGGCCCAAGGTCACACAATGCAGGGAAGATCTAATTACAAATGGGTTGAAAATATCATTGAAAAGGGAAAGACACTGTTTCTTAAGATCATCTCATTGTTCGAGTTTTCTCTTGCCACCGTTGCAAAAGTAAACATGACTAAGGAAGAGACCGAGAAGGAAAAAGCCCATTACGGCAATGTGCTTCCATTGGTGGCATAAATGAGTAATCTTGATTCTTTTGTATTGGTGGGTAGAAATATATTCAATTCCTTAACTGAGAATTTGTCTCCCATTTGGTCTCACACAACGAGTGTCCGATATGAAATGTTGAATGAGGCTATCTCCAAGCTTAACTCTTGTGAGGAGATTGAATTGCAAATTCTACAAAGTATAAACAATAGGGGGAAAAAGCTTGGGTCACCACTAATCAGTGAAAATTCATCAGTGGAAGAGCTTCTAAAACCATTTGAGGAATCGGTCAAGAAAGAGGTAGGAGATCCCTTCTCGTTTAACGAGGATACTTTGGAGTCTCTCACATAAATTAGATATACAATTTCTAATATTGTTAAGGATAATTGAGTTTGGTTCAATCAATGCAAAAACATTAGTAGTACTTCTGAAACCTGGATCAAGGCTTTGATATTCACTCATATCCCTCAAGAAGAGAAAGTGAAACCTGTGGCAGCCCACTTCAACAAGGAATTCAAGGGTGAGGGGAAGGTAATTTTCACTATTTTGTGATAGCCATTTAAAGTGACCTATGGTCTAACTTTGTAATCCATTTTTTTTAACTAATGAAAAAAGACTCACTTTTGTTTTCTAGGAATATGAAAAGTCACGAGTGATAAGGGGAAGTGAAAAGTCATGAGGGGGTTAGATGAAAAGACTTTTTGTAAGGCTATAAATTGAAGTGACTTCTCCATTTCAAGAGGTTGTGAATTGTAGGTTTCTAAGTAGATAGCTTTCCACTACTCAGATATAAGCAAGAGATTACATTGTTCTATTTTCCTCTTTCTCAATGTTTCCTCTATTTTCTTACATATTCAACTAAATGTAAACATGATGATCTTGTAAAACCAAGGAAGGTGTTGGTGCATTTTATAAATGAATGAATCTAATTATGTTTCGATGATTTGTTAGTCTTGTCATTGTTAACAAGGTTGTATTCTTCTAATTGAGCGTGGATTAATTCTGGTTAATGTTGTGAAAATATTCTAGTGTTTATTCAAAAATTTAACCCTTGTTCCCTATGTTCTTACTCCCCTCTACTTCCTATGACTAATCAAATTCCTCCCTTTCACTAAGTGCAAGTGATTTTCCATATGTTTAGTGGAGTATTCATGTGTGATCCCTGATTTCACGGCCACCAAAATATTTGTTTTTATACAGTCAATAAATGGGAGCCTCCCCATTACCAAGAGGAGGGACTTAGTCCCAGAGCATTGGTGAAAACCCCCCAATTGGTCATTGTGAAAAATTATGCAAGAACAAAAATGGAGTACTGGAAGTCTGCCCACTCCGTAAAGGAAACCGAAGGTAACCGTATGAAGAAAAAATGATATAATGGAATGTGACATAGGTCTATCAAACATGTCCAAAGAAACTAAAGGTAATGCCACGAAAGTAGAACTATCGGAGTGTGAGAAGGGAACATTCATTGAAAGAATGTCTATATGAAGGTGAAGGCAAAGCAACAACCCCCACAACAGTAGAAAGATGATCCACAAGAGGAGGTGGATCAGTGATGATATCTGAAATAGTGGAAGTGATGAAAGTCCAAGAAGGGGTACTCCTAACAAAGGACATGAAGGAATCCTTCAAAACACCCATAGAAGGAAGAGAAACTCCCTGTACTACAACACAAGTCGGAACTGCGAAGAGATAACTAAGGTTTAGGAAATACTCGTCCCAAAAGGGTTGCTTGATAAATAGAAGAACAATTTCTGACAGGTATGAATCATGAACACAAGAAGGAAGAGGAGTGGTAGAAGCCTCACACATTGGATGTGGAATAAAGGAAAATGTAATGAATGTTTGAGGCTAGGAACAAGACATATTGATGTATGATGGGAAAAGAGGGGGTTAAACATTCTCTGAAAGGTAGCTGGGAGAGGGAGGAGAGAACTTCTCATCAGTACTCTCATCATCAGAAATACAATTTTATCAAAAGAAACAAAAACCATCTCTGAAGGGTCTCCAAATAAGGACTGAAGAATGATGCAAACTATGTAAGGACACTCTGTGTGCGCCACATGATGGGGGAGAGGCCTAGAAACATGTATTAATAAGAAACCATAAACCCAATCACAAGTGTTGAGCCAGTCATCAAGATATTAATGATCGTTAGGTGTAGGAACTTGCCCATATAGAAAAGGATAAATGCCTTTGTGAGTAAGATAATGTTCCATGCAAGCATGCCATGATGTACAATTATCTCTACTAAGAAGAAGAGGTGGATGATAAGAAGCAATCATGCGAAGCTCGAGTTTTGAAAGAACATCCTCCATGGTGCATATGTAAAAATAGAAAAGTGCAGATGATTCGCAAGGGAAGAAAAGCTCAAATGGATGTTAGACTCAGCTGAAAATGCATTCGGAATGTAGGGAAAGAAGGGTGCAAGAACACATACAAGGTTGTAAGATGTCAGACTTGGACGAGAATGCGTTTGCATGCAATTTCAACACCCAAGAAAAATAATAACCCCATGTTTATGGCACTTTATAAAAAATGCGCTGGTTATAGTAAGGTGTGTTCGTGCGACATGAAACAATTGACCACTCACCTTGTAGTGGGAAAAAATTGTGCAAGAGTGAATGCCACAATAAGTTTTAGTCGGAAGAAAAAGAACAACACATAAACAAGCACAAAGGGTGAAATCAAGGAACAAGAGGAAAAGGGAAAGTTCAGTGTGAGAAAAATCATCTCACGTCACATAAAGGGCTCGCTTTCCACAAGGCTATGGCATATGCGCTCACTAGCTCGTAAGCGAAGAAGAGCACTACAATACAAAAGACTCCAAAATGAGTCAAAAGGCCCTAAAAAATGCCAAAAGGGCTCCACAACATGCAACAAACCACCTAAAAATGTCAGAAAGAACTCCAAATGGGACATATAAACCATAAAACACGCTACACACTCTCACTAAATGTTAGTTGAAAAAACTCCTAGTAACCCTAGTTTTTGAATAATTTTAACCCAATTCGCTCAAATTTCCATATCAGAAAAAAATAAAAAACATGGTTTAAATTAAAAACTAGGTTACTGTTTAAACCTTTGATTAAAATATTAATTGACCTTTAAAAATTTCCTTCCCTTTATGATAAAAATTACGCTCTAATTTAAAATCTTAAGCTAAGATATTAAAAATATTAACCTAGGATAAAAAGTAACCTAAGATAAAAAACTAAACATAGTAAAACATATATTAAATTGAGCGAAATTTTGAATTTGGAAAAGGGAGGGAAAGGAAGGGTTGAAGGTCGACAGAGGGGTGAGGAAAATCCACGTGGAGACATGTGGGAGGTGCACGAGGACCAAGGGAGCGAGCTCTATGTGGAGCTCAGTGAGCCTGAGGCGGGGGGAATCCAAGGCTAGGTTGAAACGGAAAAGGGGTTGAACCAGTGGAGGAAATTATAATGTTTGCAATAAATGGGACACATGCACAATAGAGGACAAGGTGTAATGACCAGGGAAAGTAGAGGGAGAACGAATGGAGCACATTAAGCAAAGGCCCACAGGAAACACAGAGCTAAGGTGGAGATCAAATTATAGTAGGATTCGAGCATGCAGGTCAATGAGAAGACATGGGACCAAAGCAAAACACAGGGTGGGTGAGAGGAGCTTGACAAGGTGAGCTTGAGCTTGGAGAAAAATTGAAGGATGAGCTCGTACGATGAGAAAGGACGACCGGGGAAAGAAGAGAAGACTAGGTGGTTTGAGAAAATATGTAGGGGAGACAGAAGGAGGAGTCATGATGAGTAGGAAAGCCTAAGAAAAGAGGAGCACGAGCTAAGTTGACACGAATGAGCCCAAAAAACAATGTAAAACTCTGATACCATGTGAGAGAGTGTGAAAATGATGATGAAATAGGATGACACACATTAAACGAGTTGCACTCGAATGTCACTGTGATAGAGTTCCATGTAATAAGCAAACATTTAACCAACATGAAATGTGCAAGCAAAAGAAAAGGGTATAATCACAGTCAACTTGCGAACATGAACCCAACTCGCAAGGGGAGCTTTTCGAGCCAGTAGGGAGCTCGTACGAGCTCAGTGAGTAGAAGGAGCTCGGTGGGAGCTAGATGAGGAAAGGTGCAAGGTGGAGCGGGGTAGAGCAGATTGAGGAGGCAAAAGGTAGAAACTAGAATTAAAAAAAAAACTAAATATTTAATTAAAAACTAATAACCAAAAAAACCATAAATACCTCCAAAGACGCTTTTCCACCAAATTTGGCTACAAACAACCAGGAAAACACCTGAAACTCCAAACTCTAAAAAAACTTGCACGTACACTAAAAACAACACACAAACCAACAAACTACACGAAAATCGATATGAACCCAAATAATGTAAGTAAAGCACAAAATGAAAAAGAAATTATGAATCTTGCATAAGAAACTAGTAAGATCACAAAATTGTGAGTAGTAGGCAATAAATTCCGACAAATGACACAAATCCCAATAACATGGTCTAATACCATGTGAGAGAATGTGAAAATGAGGATCAAGCGGGATGACTTGCTCATCAACCAAGTTGCACTCGAATGTCAACATGACGAAGTTCTATGTAGTAAGAAAACATTCAACTACCATGAAATGTGCACACAAAAGAAAAGGGTCTACTCATTCTCATGGATCAGAAAAGAATGTACATATAGGAGTGTTGTGTAACTCTCAATGAAAGACCAATCATACCTCCATAAAGGAGAAATAAGTTATGTTCCAGAAATGGAAACTAAATCATGTATGATGTACTGACACCCATTGACACATATGACAGATTCTATGAAGAAATTTGTCATAGCTCCTAAAGACACATAAGACCTATGATCTCATTTCAGCGGGATGACTCACCAAGTGATGTGGACAATGCCCCAAGATGAAAAGGAAAGTACCTAACACCAACAATATTATCATGAATTTACTGTAAGTGGATTTATGATTTTGCAATTCGTTAAGTCATCTTGTAAATAAGTAATGTGGAAAATTATTACAAACACTTAAAATGTTACAATTATAAGCCATATGAAATTTTAAAAATTTATGTATAAAGTATTTCAATCAACCATTGATGTCAACCTCTACTTATGTCAAATCATAAAAAATATAACAGATAGAGATGATAGTGTATGATAGGTAAAAGTGAGCTTCCTAGTTGGGTTCTCAAATGTAGGGATTCAATCTAAGAATGACCACACCATGTAGATACAAAAGTTCTCAATGAGCGCTAAATTCATAAATCTCGAGGATATCAACCCTAGTGCTAGGATAACAATACGTTTCCAAAGCCTACGACCAAGATACATATAGGTATCCTACTAGGATTTTTAACATAGAAGAGACATAACCATGGGGTGGATAAAGCTAAGGGTCATACTAAAAATAAGACAAAGCAATAGATCAAGATAAACCTACATCTACTCTAATCCATAGAAATGAATGACCAATAATGACAAACACATACATAAAAAAGAAAATATTAAAGAGGGTTAGAAATACTTACCTATAACATATGTGTGATTGTTGATGGATAATCCTCCCTAGAGACAACATCAAGAGAGAATCATTATGGGTGGAGAAGGAGAAATCTCAATAATAAGATCTCTAATCCTAACTCACTATGGTGACCCAAATGCAAAAGAGGCAATCTTGAAGATTCCAAAGTTATCCAATATTTGTAAATGTAGTGTGAAATAGTGCAAGAAAAGCAAGTATAGGTGCATTCAAATGATTTTTTAATTGGTTCTACCACTAAGAATACAAGTGGGCTTATATACCCAACACCATCGCTTGTGGGGTATGACATCAGCTGTGGAAAATCCAAAACATGCGCTATCACCCATGGAAGATGGCATCGGCCTTGGAGGAAACCATAAGGAGATAGGCCAAAATCATGAGGAATGAAGGAGAAGGGATAAGTGAGGATGAATGATAAAGGTCCAAAATGACTGAAAGTATAAATAATAGCATGTAACAAGAGGAAACACGTGTACATAATGGAAAAAGTAGACATAATGTGTGCAATGTGTGAACAAAGGGAAGAAATGAGACATGTATCGAGTGACTGTTATCACCAAAAAATCACCCTTCAAATAATCATGCATGAAAATAATATTTTCTTGGGTAATATGGAACTATCTGCAAGTGTGGGACTTGTGGCTTGAGACAAACATCCAAAGAAGGCCAGTTCCTTTGTTTCAAGGACTAGGAGAATCCGTGGAACACAACATATTCTTAATGCTAACAATAAACTACCTATAAGCTAAGCCTATTCTAACACATCCAAGGAACCAGGGAGGGAGAGGGAAGGAAAGAGATACAAAAGTAAATCCTAGGCTAAAATGGGTGGCGATAACACCAAAAAATAATATGGGACTCCTCCTATTCCAAGTGAAAGAAATGCAAGTTCACATAATGGATATTATGAAGATGAGAAGAGTTCTAATGTGAGTAAGTGAAAGAATACAAAATATGCAATAGGGAAGAGTTATTCACGCCAAACACAGAGTATTTGAAGGAAAGAAAGAAACCATACTTGCATTAATCAATCCTTTACAATTTACACTTAGATTTAAGGCAAGAAAATCTCCATTCGTGAGTTACAGAGGTCGAAAGCATGAAATTTTGAGTTCTCCAAAGAAAATCCTGAAAAGTGCTAAGGAATAAAATGGGAGAAGAACCCTTACAATGTGCATGGGGACTTACATTTTTACATCTCATGGAAGGGAGAAAGAGAAAGAGAAGAAAGAAGAAAAGACTACCATGTTGGAGTACTGATCTCATGAAAATATGTTGGAAAAGGATGTGATGCCATGATTCTTCACATATATTTAACTTGTAGTACAAACATGGCTATTAGAAGAGATCAACAACACAACACGGTACCTTGATTCTATCACACATATCAAACCATGCAGAAAATATGTCACAATTCATTAAATTTTAGTGGTTGGGGTGGTTGGTCATCTAGTTCAGAAATAGGCGTGGCTTTGAGACCTTTTGTGGAAGTATGATGTTTTGATGGTTTCCTGTGGATTTACTTTTGAACTTTCCATTTTGTTTGTTTCCTGAATGATGAGTAAAGCCTCCTTTTGCTTGGTGGTGTTTGAGTGTTTCTACACTACCATCATAGATTATCCTCTTATGCCACATGAGGTTCCTTCTTTATTTCCTTCTCAACGCATGAACCATACCCCACATAACATTGGGATTTATGTTCCTTATTTCCTTCTGTAGAATTGACAACCCATGGAACACTATGATTTAGGATACCCATGAAACACTAGGATAGTGTTTCATGATTTTGACCTTATCATTTCAACTTTTGATTTTCCCTACCACGTGTTAGTCTTCAAACTCTTTTTATGCACTATAACTTTTAACTTGGTAGCTTTATATTTGGTTCCACATAATTGAAAAACTCTGTAGAATTCTATGTCTTTTGAGTCCATGTATAATACTTATGTTTCCATGCTTTGAAGCTCTAACTATTTCTCACTTCCTTCACTCTGTAGATTATATCCTTAGCCAATTTCTAATTTCCATGGGTATGTTATCCCACGGTGCTTTGACTTGGCTTTGAACACGAGGGATAAATGATTTCCTTAGTGCCGTGAAGGTCTAGTAACAGAATCCACGAAGCACTAACTTTACTAGAATATTCCTAAGTCAAGCTCATTTTAGTTTGTTCCGTGGGTTAGGAAGAACCTGTGGAACACTACATTTCCCGCATTCTGTGGAACACTAAATCAATGTCCCACATTTTCCTGAGAAAAGGTGGATAAGTTCCAACTTAGATGAGTTGTTCAAAATTGCAATGGGGTGATATTTTGGACAACAATTTGGTGACCTCTAGGGGACATCTTCTTGCTAGATGATGAAGACCAGTAGCCTTGAAGCATCCATTGGGCATGGAGTCAAGCATAATCTTGAAAAACTGATCTTAAACCTTGAAAAACTGTCTCATGGATCCATAAGAACTTAGAAATGATTAAACTTGACCTTATGGAGATGAAAGAATATACACTGAAGAACTGCTCCAACTATCTGATTATTTCATGGAACCTACTTTGAGATGACTCATGTATGATATTTAAGGGGCTTTCTAAAACCTATGTATAAAGGGAATATCATACATGTTTCAAGTGAAACATGTAGAGAGTGCATACACACTTATTACAAATAAATATGATCACCACAAGGATGAGAAAAGGAACTCAATTAGTGATCAACACACAAAAAAAGGAGGGACCTACAACAACATACAAAACACACAAGTATTTACAAGATGCGATGAAACAACCTAATGGAAATTTTAAGATAAATCCCATTGAACTGGGATTTGTAATGTTTCTCCATCAAGGTTGGACAACTTGAAGGAGTTGGCCTCTTTGTAGGAAATGATGATGATTGGCCCAATCCAAAGTGCATAAAATTTGGAGTGCTACCCTGGATTATTCTATCCATGTCCCACTTGAGGACTAGAATCACTTAACTTGAAATCTTGCGGCTTAGTTTTCTTGTCAAACCACTATTTGGTTGACCATTTATGTTCTTCTAATTTAATCATGGTAGATTGTCTTAGTTATTCAAGTTCAATCAATTCTGCCATTCTTATTTCTCTTTGGTATGCATCTTCAAATTCTAATTGTTGGGCCAGCTCCAATGAAGGCAATTCAAGTGATAATGGGAGCTTAGCTTCTCTACCATACACAAAGACAAATGGGGAATTTCTAATTGCTCTTTTTTAGTGATTCTATCATCCCAAAGAGCATTTTTTACCTTAGTATGCCATTTCCTTTGATTGATCTCCATAGTTCTCTTCATGATCCTGATCAGGCTCTTGTTAGTTGAATCCACCAAACCATTACCTTGGGTAGTAATTGGATGAAGTATTCAAATAAAATCCATGCTTAAGGGCCCAATCAGAAATTTATAGCCTGATAAGGCCTTAAAATTATCAGAAATGATGGTTTGGGGAACCCCAAACCTTGTTACAATGTTTTTCAGGAAATCAAGGATGAATGGTTCAATAGCCTCCTTGATTGGTATGGCTAATGTGCACCTGGTAAAGTAGTCCATTGTTTTCAAGACCCATTTATGACCCACACTTGATGGAGGATTAATCATACCTATGAAATCAAGTCCCCATTGAGAAAAAGGTTCATCCACCTGAATAGGATGAAGGGGAAGGGCCACCATATTCTTCTTACTAGTGAAGAAGGAAAATTCTTTACATTTTATGATCCATTGATGTGCATCCATGAATAGTGTAGGCTAAAAGTATCCTACTCTGAGAATTTTCATCATTGTGGCTTGAGCTGAGAAATTTTCCACTAGAGAAATCCATCATGTGAAATCCACCAAGACTTTATTTACCTATTTCCTTTAATGCACCTTAGTAGGACACTCCATTAAGATTCCTTTTGAAAATAATCCCATTTATCAATACATAAGGAACTAATTGTAACCTCAAGTGTTCTTCTTTTTTATTTTCTCAAACCATGAGGGTAGCTGTCACTTGTTGCTAGAAATGTTTCCATATCATTGATCCAACTGTTATGGCCAAGTTGACCTCCTTTGTTCTTATGGAACTTATGTATTGCATGTGGGAACTTAATGTTCTGTGGCTCTTCTAGGTTATGTGGATTTCCATCATCCTGCAGACTTGTAACACTCCATGGATATTCCTTTTGAAAACCTTATAATTTTTATGGATCCTTTGTGGCTTGTTGTTTTCTTCTTCCATGAAGAAAGAGGCTTCTTGATTATCCTGAAATCTAAGGCAAGGTGCTCACAAAGTGCTATTCCTCTCACCAATTTTTTTGGCCTTGATGGTCACATCAAACTCCATGATTTTGGTCACCCATCCGACCCTTTTCTCACTGATTTCTATGACCATGATGAAATCTCTCACACTAGGGTGTGAGACTAGGACTTTTATGTGGTTGGTGGCTAACATAGGCTTGAATTTTTTGAGAGCCCGTAAGATGGAAAATACTTTTTTTCTAAATGACTATACTTGAGCTCAAAATATTTCAGTGACTTGGATGAAAAAGGCTATCATTTTGTTAATGACTCCAAGTATTCATTTTGTTCTTGTTAGAATTGCGGCTAACATTATCTTCTGATTAGCCCATATATGCATAAAGGATGAAATCCTTTGCAAAATCTAGATTGGTAAGGGTTAGTGCTTGAGCAATAGCTTATTTGATATTTGTGAAGCTTTCTTTCCTTCCATGGTCCATTTAAAAACTACATTCTTAATCAAAATCAAGGTGATGGACCTGACTAATCTTGCAAAGTTAGGAATGAATTTCCTAACAAAATTGATCTTGCCCAAAAAGGACTAAAGATACTTCTTGTAAGTTGGAAATGAGAGGGAGAGGATTGAATATATTCTTTCAGGGATTATTCCAATACCCTCTTTAGAAATAACATGACCCAAAATATTTCCCTGTAGAACTACAAAAGTAATTTTTTGGGGTTTAAGGATACTTTGAATTCCCTACATCTCTCAAAACATTTATCTCCAAATGCTCCATGTAGTACTCACCCTATTTTGAGAAAACTACGATGTTTCCAAATAGAACAAGGATGAACTGATTGATAAGTTCATAGAAAGAAATGTCTATTGCTCTCTAAAATGTGGCACCCACATTTGAAAAACCAAAGGGCATCTTCTGATATGCATATGTTCCCCACTTAGTTGTGAACATGGTTTTATATTGATCCTCCTCTCTGATCTTAATTTGATTGAAACTTGAATAGCCATCAAGCATAGAGAATATTTCAGATCCTACCACTGTTTGAAGGATTTGTTCCATAGAGGGGAGAGGATAATGATCTTTCAAAGAGGCCCTATTCAAGACCCTGAAATCCACATAGAGTCTTATTTCACCATTCTTTTTCCACACTGGGACCAAGTTCGTCACCCAATATGAGTACTTGATGAGGAATATAATTTTTGAATCAATGAATTTAGATAAATCCTTCTCATGAGAGGCTCAATCTTGGGGTTCACTGGTCTTTGTTTCTGTCTGATTGGCTTAGCCACGAGAATCAAGATCAATGGTGTGTTGAGAAATGTCAAGGTCAAAACCATTAAGGTCTTCATAACTCCATGAAAATACATTGTGAAAGCTCTGACACAAGGAAATAAAATCTTGTTCTTCCTTTTGATCACACACCTTTTCAAGTATAGAGCTCCTTACCTTGTGTAATGGTGATTGGCTTATAGCCTTCTTGGCCCACGAATATGTTTTTATTCCACCATTTTATCTCATCACTGAGATTGAATATTTTCTCGAGAGTTACCAACCCTTTGGGTAATTATTTTATCCGCAACTGAATGATTTGATCCCCATAATCATTCTTACAAACTGGGTTCCCAATTGAAGATAAATTAGCCTTGTTTTGAGTGAATTGGACTATTTGTATCATTCAAAAATAATTCTAGTTGACTCATTAACTAGAACAAATGGTCTTACAACTATTTTGGCATGTCATTTTCTTTGGATGAGATCCTTAGCTGGTGATAACTGGGAGCCAACAATATCTATTTGATTTTCTTCCTTATTCTACTTTGCGGCACTACCTAAAGTTTGATAACTTCAAAACCTTCCAAGAGATCTCAGACTCGATGTTTATAAGCTCTTCAAAACTTATTCTTGTTGGCACATTTCCCTCTAAATTGATGGATGACTAATTTAGTATCCCCAAATATCTGCAAGATCTTTATTTGTCTCTTTTATGTAATGAGAAGACCATAAACCAATACTTCATATTCTGCCACATTGTTTGAACATGAAAATTATAACCTATGTGCAAATAGGAGTTTCTCATCTATTGGAGAGATAAGAAATATACCCACACTAACTCCATTCCTACTTCTTAATCCATCAAAATACATTTTCCATATGACAAAAGTGTTGTTATCTTCTTTGAGTGGCATGGGGGTGATGAATTATTATTCATGGATATAATAGGTACCCAGACCTACTTCCATTGTGGTATCATAGGGGTCAAATTCATAATGTTATTTAGCCCATTCATATAACATGAGATCAGGGACTGAAATTGATGAATGCAATGTCTCAACCGATTCATGATTGTTTATTACTTCTCCTTGGACCATGCAGTTTGCATTGATATGAACTAGTATCATGAACCTCAACATGATAAGAAGAGATGGGTTCAACTTTGATTGTAAACCTAGTCCCATGACCTTGTTCTTACTAGCATATGAGACCAATATGAAGAAATATATCTACCCACTTTGGATGTGAATTCTCTGGAGAGGTAGAGGGTGAACAAGGTGGAAAATCAATCACAAAGATGTATTGCATTATAGTTAGGCTTGGGAAAACATGAAGAGTTAACTCTAGATCCTTGATTACACCTAAGGCTTGCAATATTTGATCCATTGAGTTATAAGACACCTTTTAAGGTTAGAATATACTCAATTCCTAGGATATCTACAATTGTCTTTGGCATCACTGAGGTACTAACACCATAATATATCATGTAGTTATGGACAAGATTCTTTCCAACAATGAGAGATATGTAGAAAAGAGGAAGCTTGACAATTTCAATTTACTTGTTCTTCCTTATGTTGACAGATGTTGACCGTAGAGTTTACTTTATGCATGGTGGGTTCAAAAGGTAGAAGTTTCTTTAATGCTTCTTGTAAGAGATCTGTTTGAGATGGGATAGATATGGCATCCCACATTTTCACATTCAAAATTTTCCTTTTCATCTGTTTGATAATGTTGAGGGGAATTCCTATGGAATTTTTCAATGAGGGAGTGACATATTCCCTCAATTTGTTCTATCCATGTAAGATCTTTAGATGGCATGCTTTGCATGTTCCAATAGACCTATAGGTGTTATGTGGATTTTCTATATTCCATAGGCATTGTTTGTTGTGTGGCTACTAAGTGACCCGCAAAAGAGTGGATGAAGCTGAATTTCCACCCAAGTCTACAGATTGAATGGAAATTGTTATGTAGAGTTAGATAAATAGGAAGAGGAGACCTTACATCCATATATATATATTTGGACCTTGTGTTATCCCCCATATGAAGTTGTGGCCTATTCAAATTTTCCGTAGCCTAGTTAACCGCAAAAAAAATGCTCGAGCCTAAAAAGTATATAATTAGGGCTCAAGGGTGGCGTCTTGTACTTCTTCAACATTGTTTTCTGATGGAGCCACAACCCGTTATTTCTGGTATAATGTAGTTTTCACCATAAGATCCTTCTCCTGCAAATATTTTGTAACATGCATATTGGTTATGAGGTTTATCAAAATGATAATGTCTTTTAAAACCTTGGGCCATATTGTTTTGGATTGGGAAAATAATTTTTCTCAAGCTAGGGGATGGTAGAGGTTACGGGTTTCGATTTGGAAATATTCTTGGTGGGTATTTATGTCCAAATATATGGCTTGGATATTGAGATCCTTGTTATGAATAACCCCGAGGAGGATTATGATAATGTTTTATAACTTTTGTTTTCTTTCTCTTAAGGGAAACAATCTGATTTGTTATTTTTTAGCTAAACAACAAGGATTTCAATTTCTTCTTATTTTATAGAGGAACCAGATATGGAGGAAGAAGATGAAGAAAATGGTTGAAGAATAGGAGAAATGGAAGGTTGAGTGTTTTGTAGTAATTCAGGGAAAACAAGCATAGAAAATCTAGAGGATAACTTATTTTCTTGGATCAAATAAAGTTCTACCTTAATGGTTATTGCATAAGAATTTGGTAGTTGGATAACACCCATAGACTAAATAATTAATGCTATATATTATAATTTAAAGCTATAAGAAAGTATAAAAATGCACCTTGAGGGGTCAGTCTTAGAAGGACCAAAATTATGTCCCATCTTTTCTAGAATTTGAAGTTGAAATCCACCATGAGATCATTTCGGGCCCGCTTGATGGTGGTTAACTTCTCAAGAAGAGAGATGTTGTCCTCCTCATCAAATTGTTGATAGAGGGCAATTCCAAGCTGATCCCAAGTGTGGATTGAAGCATTAGACAAAATTTAATACCATTGTAAGGATTTTCCTGTGAGATATAATGCCAAAAGACACACTACAACATCATCTTCCATGACAACATACACTAAACAAAAGTTTGAGACATTCTGAATATACTTTGTGGGTGTGGTAGAGTTTTCACCAATGAAGAAGAGGATACTCTTCAAGGTGGCTATTGGGATATCATGTTGTGTGACCAAGAGAAAGGGGCTACCACTATTGAAACTTAAAAATGGAAAGTTTCTTTAATGCACCATGAAAGGAACGAACCTCAAAATTCTGATAGGAAAGGGGAATTGTCTACCTAGAGGGAGAGTTGAAAAAATTATGGTTGGAGAGGTAGTGGATTTCTGTGAATATTTTCCTCTTCTTCTTCTCTACGGGGAGATTTGTAGATAGTCAAATGGCTCGCCTCTAGATACATTTGATCTTGTCTACACTCTTCTCATGAAATGGAGAGGACTGGACTGCTTGAAACTAGGAGATTTAACATTTAGGAGTCACCATATGTGTTGAAGAAACACCTATGAAGGCTAAAACCACCAATCTACACATCCAAACTCATTAACAATGATTTAAAGTTCATAAAACTGGTCCCATCGGGTGTGCCAAAGATGTTGTCACCAAAATTTGTAACCTACAAATAATCATGCATGAAAATCAAAATATTTTGGGAAAAACGGGACTGTCTTCAAGTGTGGGACTTGTGGCTTGAGATAGACCTATGGAGAAGGTCATCTTCCTCTATTTGGTGGACTCAAAAATCCGTGGAACACAACCTATTCCCATTTTTCTAAAAGTAAACTACCTCTAAACTAATCCTATTATGACACATCCAAGGAACTAGGGAGGGATAGGGAAGGGAAGAGACAAAAAATCAAATCCTAGGATAAAAGGGGTGGTGATAGCACCAGAAAAGAAGGTGGAACTCCTATTCCAAGTGATACATATACAAGTTTGCAAGATGGATATTATGAAGATGCACAAAATTCTAATGCGAGAAAGTGAAAGAATACAAAACATGTAAGATGAAAGAGATATTCATGCCAAACATAGGGAATCTGAAAGAAAGAAAGAAACCACACTTACATTAATTGATCCTTTACAATTTACACACATAAATGAGGCAAGAAAATCTCCATTCGCAAGTTGCAGAGGTCAAAAACATGAAATTTTGAATTCTGCAAAGAAAAGCCCAAAAAGTGTTGAGGAAGAAAATGGAAGAAGAACCCTTACAATGTGTGTGAGAACTTACATTTATACAAATCGTAGAAGGGAGAAAGAGAAAGAGAAGAAAGAAGAAAGGACCGCCATGATGGATTACTGATCTCCTAAAAACATGTTAGACAAGCATGGGTGCCATCAATTTAAAGATAACAATCATAGCATGGTATCTTGATTGAATCTCATGCCATCAGACCATGTAAGAGGACATCATTATTCATTAAATTTTCATGGTTGGGGTGGTTGGTCGTCTGGTTAAGAAACATGCATGACTTTGAGACCTTTTGCGAAAGTCCAATGTTTTGATGGTTTCCCGCAGATTTACTTCGACCCACGGTTTTATTTTTTTCCTGAGTGATGAGAAAAGAGTCTTCTTCTTGGTGGTGCTTGAGTGTTTCTATAATCCACCATCATATGATCATCATATGCCATGAAGGATTTTATTTCTTTATATCTGTTTGAAGCTATACCCACGGCTTTGTTCCTTTGTTCCGCTGAATTGACAACCCATGAAACACTATGACTTAGGAAACCCACAGAACAATAGGATATTGTTTTGTAGCTTCCAACATTAGCCTCTCTAACATTGCTTTTCCCTACTGCACTAGTATTCAAACTTGTTTGTGCACTGTAGGATTTTTTTGGAGGACTTCACTCTTGGTTCCATGGAGTTAACAACTTCGCGAAGTGCTATGTATTCCGAGTCCACATGACACTGAGTTTCCATTTTGTTAAGGGTTATATCTTGTACATTTCTTCTCTCCATGGATTATGTCCTTAGCCAATTATTTCTCCTTATATGGGCACACAACTCAGTGGTACTCTGACTTGATTTTGATATGTGAGGGACTGATTTCCTTAGTTCCTCAAAGGTCTAATAGACTCCGCGAAACAATAACTCTACCATAATCCATCTAAGTACTAAGAACTCATTTTTTTGTTCCGTGGGTTAGGAGAAAATGTGCAATACCTGGTTTTATACATTCTGCGGAAGAATAATTTAGTAACTTGTGACTTTTCATTGAGAATTTGTCTAAGTGCCAACTTAGCTGAATTGTTCAAAATTACATAGGGGTGAAGATTTGGACAACATTGACTAAGACTAATAAATAATTTGTCTAAGTGCCAACTTAGACGAGTTGTTTAAAATTACATAGGGGTACAATTTTGGACAACAATGACCAAGACTAATAAAATCTATCAAATTATGTGGTCTAGCGCACATGATCAAGTATAATCATACACCAATATCGACAGAACCCTTATGACACCCGCTCAAGAAGAGAATGCATCAACATCCCCTGTAAAAAAAACAAATGATTAGTAAACATAAAAAATATGGTGTATACATATGCCCAACCGAATATCATTGTGTGTCACAATAGTGAAACATGAGATGTTGTTTAGGAAAAGATCTATGCAACTTAAAATCGAAAGGAAATGTTGAAAGTAGAGTATTGGAATGGAAGTGTTGAAAAGAAGTAATGAATGCTAAATGATATATACCTACCTCATACTTACCTCCCAGTGTCTCTTGGATTTCCTGTGGCAGACACAATAGCTATATGGAACCCTGTATAAGAAAGATTGATTAGTAACACTAGAATATAATGAGTAAAATAAGACATAATTCACCCAACTAGGAGGGTCGTGGGAGGGATGCTACCTAGTGTTGAAATGATTGGAGAAATGAGGTTACCAGTGAAAGGACATGATAAAGAAATACGATATATAAAAAAGAGCGGCTTACTACCATGAACACAACACAATTTACAACATGATTTTAGAGTGTGTATTGTGAAGGATATAAAGGTTTTAAGGTCAGAGGAAATCATGATGAAACCTAGTGATAAAAACTACTATAAATAATAAAGGGATGAAATTGTTTGTCACTTTGCTAATTTGAGATTAAGAGAATCTATGCTATTGGTAGTTCAAATTGAGTAATTTTAGTGATGATGGTGAAATTACAAGGTGAAAGATGAGGTGGCCGAGAGGGGGCACAAGGTGGTGAGAATCCCATAGTAAACATTATTGTTGAATTCGGAATGGGTAACCAGTAGAGAAAGGGGAAAATGTATGCCAAGGAAAATTTAGCTTATGAAAGTTTCCCCATAGATAGAAAAAATGTAGATCAAGTTGAGGGTTAGGTGGGTTTGGGAGAATTTGAATTTTGAGGTCAGTGTTCTTTTTGTAATTAATACAAAAGAGAGTTGTGGGACCCTAAAATGGATGGGATCAAACATGCTAAGAGGAAAACCTAGAATAGGGATAATGAAATCTTTTTGTGGATGAAATTTTACCCTAGCCAATGATGTTCTACCAAAAGGGTCGATGGCGTAGGGAGCTAGGAGATTTTCTCAGGGGCCAATGAAATTTATCTAGCGAGGCTGATGTAGTAGAAAAATAGGGAAATTTGATGTTGTTAGCAGTATTTTGATTATTGAGATGATAGATTTGTAATGAGATTAGATGAGTATCTATTGTTTGATGTTTTACATATGCCATGGAGGGTTTGGTTATGGAGATTAGTAGATGTGGCATGGTTATTCGAGGTATGACTAGGTTATCCACACATGATATTTCATAGCTACAAGGCCTCAAATTTGGAAGTATTATGCAGATGGTGCATGACCCATTGGATGCAGAATTGGTTAATATTTTTTTGATGCATTGGGATTTTAGGCATAACACCTTCAAGTGGAGGGTCGATGGACATAATGTAGAGGTGACAGGACTTTGGAGGATGTCTATGCTATTTTGGGACTTTTGATTATGGGATTCCTCATGTTTTGTGATGTTCCCATGTATACAAGAAAGAGGAGGGAACTTGTACGATGGGCCACGAGTAGTGATGAGTATCATCTTGGCTTATTTATGATTAGATTGAGTGTTGTATATGATGCACATACTTTTGGATATATGGAAGGCTATTATTGGGATGGTTGTGGCATGTGTCTTATGCCACAAGTTAGATGGACTAGTGCCAATATTTTTGCTAGTGGTATGAAGGGATGCTTTGGAGATATGAATACATTTTAGTTGGGGCACAACCATATGGATGTAACTAGTACATGATTTGTAGACACAAAATCATGCACTTGGGTACATTTCTAGGTCCTACAAACATACTAGCATTTACATGATTCCTAAGCAAGAAAACTAGTGGTTGAAAAATTTCTTTGGCCTATTTTCTTTATCTCTTGTTTTCTATTTGGTCTTACAAACCCTAAAGTCCAATCATAACTTTACTGATTTATATTTCATGGCCACAGACACCAGTGCCCAGCTAGGAAAGTAGCGCCCAGGTGCTTTTGTCTCCTCTGGGCGCCCCTAACCCTTTCTTACCTTACTCGCTTATTTTGGGTCTCTTTTATCTTTTGGGAATCTTTTTCACTTATGGGTCAACCTTTCAGTTGTCAATTACAAAATTCAAACAATGGAATCATATAAATACATAGTTATGTGTTCTAAATTAGGGAACAAACACCAAACCTTACTAGCATCACCTAAGCTTGCATTCAAAAGTGGCGTCTCCAGATTTTACCTTGAAATATGATACTATCTCATGTTTAAATTTTTTTTCATTCTTTTAAAATAATGGGTCTTTTTGTGTTTTTATTGCCAGAAGATGCATGTATTACATTAAGATATTCCAAGTGAATCATATGAGCCAATTTCGAGAAATACCCAGATGCCGAAACTCATTTTATCCCTCAGCCAAGTTTTGTCTGCGGGAAATTTTTATTTAATTATTTATTAAATAAATAATTCCCTGTTTGAAGTAAATTGTGCTCCAGTTGAATCCTGTTGAAGTTTTGCATGCCAATATTCACACATCTCAATAGGGTTTTCACCAGGAATGAATTTAGAGCTTTATATGTGACTTCTGACAACGTTTTTCATTTTTATTTATTTCTTTTGCGTTTTTCTTTGGTTTTTCCCGTTGTCTTTTTGTTTAATTCCCCTGAGTCCGTTCCTTGTCCTATATAGTCTTTTTAATTTCCTGGAACATCTGGAGATCATTTATGGCTGCACCAGAAAGAATCAACCTCATAAAGAAAACTTCTGATAAAAAAAAGATGAAGTCAAGCATAAAAAGCCTCTCCCAGGCAAGTCACATTTTTTGGAATAAATAGATCTAAGCTGCAATGGAAATTTTGGTAGTGGCAGGCAGGAAATAATTTTTTATCTACCTTGCAGGGTACTTTTTCCCATGAAGTCAAAGTCACTTAAGCTGCAATGAGAATATTAGAGGTGGCAAACATGCAAGAATTTCTTACCTGCCTTGTAGGGTAAAAATTCCCATGATGAAAGTCAAATAACTTAAGTGGAAGAGGGGATTTTTGGAGCTGCAGTGCAGGGTGGAAATTCCCATCAAGTTGACTTCTTATTTTTAGCAACTACCCTTTCCAAAAAGTATGACCCACCTTGGGTGAATAACTATGCATTTAATAATATTTATTAATGATTTATTCACCCAATTTTGGCACCATAAATAGAAGGAAATTCAATGCAAAAGGATGAGCTAAAAAGAAGTCAAGGATGTATGCTAAAAATAATTAAAATAAATTATTTAAAAAGCAACCAGCAACATGTAGACTTGGGCATCAAAATTGGATGAATAAACATGACTATTAATTAATTAAATTGCTAGAAATAGGAAGAGGCAATCATTAAAAATAGCAAGCACAAAACTATATAAGCATGAGATGTCATAAAGGAGAATCACTTATTTCTTTTTGATGAAGATTGCAGCCCAGACAAGTTTTGGCGCCAAGGGAAGGAGGATTTTGCATTAAAGAATATTTTCCACTTCCGGGAAGCTTCCAGTTTTGGCATCTAGGGTTGGAATAGCTTGATTTTTGTTATTCTAAGTGTCTGCATGTTGGTAAATGTGCCGAGGTGAATTAAATAATATTTTTTCTTACTTTGCATGCAAGCAAAGCCTCAAATTTTAGGGCATCAGGCTTTATATGCAGATTTTGGTGATAAAAATCAAGTATTCATGCCCTGGACTCCATCTTTGTCTGAATTAATTGTAGGTATTCATCACATGTGCTCATATTAGTGAAAGGAAGTTCAAATTAATATCAGATACATTGAATATACCTTCTAAATTAGAAGAAATTGTCAGATCTGCACAAATTGATCCAATTGTCAGGGATTCCAACAAAATTAAAAGAAAAAGAGCTTAGACAAAGATTGTTCCAGCCATGATGAAGCATGCTGAAAGAAAGGATCAATAGAATCATGCATAGCTTCCAGATTTGCTAAAGTCAATGATATAGATAGAGGCCCTGAGCCTATCACCAATTTAATTGACATATCTAGATCTCATAGTTGCAAAGGCTTCTGACAAAAGTTCATTCTCTTGTTTCTATCACAACCTGTGTGGAAGTCAGTGCATGGAAAATCCTTTCAAGAGCTTGTGCATGTGCTCCCAAGTTTCCAGATTAAGCCTTCATTGAATTTACTTGTACTTTCCTTCACTTGGAGTGCTTTCCAAAATTTGTAATTGCTTATATGCAATTAAAAAATAAAAATGATGAGTTTTGTTTGAATTATTTATGGCAAATATTACACTGGTGCATGTACTGGAGAAGAACTGTAAAAAAATTCAAGGATAAGAGGAAAGAAAAGTCAAAGGCAATACCTACAAACAAATCACAATCAACTGCTTCCTGATCCCATTTGGTGAGAATCAAAGGAAAGGGAGTCAACCACATGTAGACTATGGAAAAAGAACAAGACTGGAAGTATCGCAACTTTCTTTTAATTTCTTTTCATCTTTCTTCTTCTTCCTCTTATTTTCTCCGACAAAGTAATTGAACAATTAATTAAATTATAAAACTTAAGTGATTGGTTTAAAAACCGTTACTTGAAGAAGTCAATTACCTGGAAATAGGTGGTAGACATGCAAAATAGAAGGTTTTATTTTCAGTTATAAATCATGCATGTCATGTAAAGAGGAATTACAGGAGGAAGATTGCCAGCTGCTTCCCTTTTCATAGCTTCCGCATGCGGGAATTCATTTAAAACTTCCTATTTGTAATTGCCCTCTATACACTATAAATAGAGGAAAAGCCTACGGGTTAAAGGATCAAAATTTGTAATCAACATTCTTGTGTTCCAGACTTTGAGATGAAATCCCTGATAACTTTCTGCAAGCAGAGGAATAGAGAAGACATTTCCAGAGAACTTTGTGTCAACATTGCATTTTTCTGTTATTTATTTTTAGATCTAAGCATAAACTTTGTGTTGTCTTAGATCTAGATCTGAAACTTTTCCTTGCTTTAAATTATACGTTTTAAGATCTATTTGTTTCATCTATGTGCATGTGATCAACTCTGTCAACTATTGGTTAGGTTGCACATTTCCTTTCCTTTCTTCTCACATTTAATTATTTCCCTTACAACTGCTTACTTGTTACAAAACTATCTAGCTATGGTTCATGAGCTACATAGTTAAAGTAATACCAACAAATACATATTAGGAAATACAACTAAAAAAATCTTAGATGGGAGTCTCACCAGTAAATGAGGGAGATTTATCTCATGACTACCTAGGTTTTTCAGCTGTGTAGAAAATCTAGCCAACAAAAAGGCACCTAAAACACTCAAAGGAAATCATCTAGCATCCATTCAAGGGATAAGGGATTGCATCAACTTTACATACACTACATAGGAGGTGGAATTTTATTCTTTTTCATCCACACATGCAATACATTTCTACATTCTAGCTACAACCCGATATCAAGTGTAACATGAACAAGGGAATCCTAGGGAGAAATTTCTACACACAATCAAAAGAACTACATGGATTCTGATATGTAGTATAGCTCTTGATCATAATCTCACTCTCGGGGTGACCATGTGATCAGTACGAATCCCCATTATGCATTTTCCTTTTTAGGTTTGATGAGGTTTGTGGGCTTGTGTAGCTGAAATTTATTTTTTACAAGTTACATGTACCTTCAGTGATCAAACAATAACTATTAAGCAATAAATAGGGAAAAAAATTAAAGACCTTACGACACACTAGAGATCAGATTTAGAGCTTTTGTGTAGTCACAGACACCCAAGATCCGGTCTTCTAGCGTCGAGGTGCACCCTTGCCCTATCATAGGTGCCCCCTTTTTTATCCTCATTCCTGCAAGTTGTAGAATTTATAGACATTAATTACGATGTTTTTTGTATCTTGTTCATCACTTCTCCCTACTCAGATCACTTCCTGAACATTTGGAAATTAGTTACGTCCTTTCTCCTTATTTTCTCAGGGTTTCATATTTTATATCTTATTTTTCTTGTGTCATTTTTTTACTTTACTATTTATTTCAAGAAGTGACTCTAGAATACTTAATTTAATTAATAAAAATTAAATTAAATCATTTTTTAAACCCATCACTTGAAATCGAACTTGCTTCAATGCATTTTATCATATTATGCTCATCACCCGTAGTGGTCATTTTGGTTCTTTTGTGTACATTGAGATTCTTCACTCTATTTTTAATTCCTCTAAGTCAATGGAGGAATCTGATAACCCTTTACTAACTCACAAAATTTTCCTCTAGTAAACATCGAAACCTCTGATAGAGAACAATCATACGATGATGATACTAATGTTTCTCATGAGGAGGTAGATCAAGCTTACTAGCTTCAGCTTAAGGTTTACACACCAAACCTTTGCATATTCCACATGTTCTCAATGCTTTACTCACTGCCAAACACTCTTGAGATGTTGGTTCTGTGCCTTTTGTAGGTTCTTCCTTGACTGCCATGGCCTCCACCGAACCCCTTAACATTCCAACTTCCATTGCTACTACTACCACTCCCCTCCTTCATATCTCACATGCTTCTAATACACAACCTGGTTCTTCTTCTAGAAATCAAGACCTATATTCCTTATATCAGGACCTACAAATTCAAATCTTTCAGTTACAACATGCTACTTCACACTCCTTTGCATCTCTTGATTCCTCCTTACTTCTTCACACTCATTTTGAACCTCCCATTTCATCTTATCCAATTCCTCTAAACTTTTCCACCCTTAAAATTCCCACCTTCAATGACCATGGTGACCCTCAAGATCATCTCATATCTATTCATGTGACATGTATTGACTATGTAGATGATTATACATTGCTAGCTAATATATTTTTGAGGAGTCTTAAAGATTACACCATGCGTTGGTTTTATGATCTACCTGATAATGCAGTAGCTTCTTTTACACATTTAACCAATGATTTTCTTGCTCACTTTTCCATCAATGTTGGCATAAATATCTCTTATGTACAACTCACTCAAATTAAACAAAGATCTAATGAACATCTAGTAGACTATGTATTACATTATAAGAATAACATAACTAAGATGACCAATGTACTTGTTGATTCTGAATTACAAGATCTTTTTGATCAAATTATTTTACCACCACTTCGGGAGAGTGTTATCTTTGAGACCTCTCCTTTGTTTGATCAATTATGCCATATGCTCAAAATGCGCGAAGTCAAACTACTCTCTATGGGAAAATTGAAATATCAAGATTCTAGATTCTAAACTAAATCAACATTCAATCCATCTCTTAAGCCCATCGAAGCAAAGACAATTGTTAATGTTGTCTCGCCTCCTGAAAAACTTCAATGACAACCTCCAAAGCGTAGTTTCACCAAATTACCCTATGCACCTAATTTTATATTCCCTCAAAACATAGAAATCAATCTAATCACTCTTCCCTCGATACCGAATATTGATCCATGTTTCCCATGTGGCTGTAATTATAGTGAAAATGATAAATGTTTTTTTATTACATAAGGCCAAAAAATAGGGATCGACTCCCAGGGTCCAGAACAAGAAAGGAACACAAATAGAAACAAACTAGAAAGGAAAGTCCTAAATGTTATTATCATCAATATATTGGGAATTCTACCGATTGTTGTTTCAAACTTAGGCATATCATTTAAGGTATTATTGACAATAATTCAATTAAGTTCCTTGAGTGAAATTATTCTAAACCAGTCAATGATAATAAAAGATAAAAATCTTTAATGAACATTTTCCTAAGAATGATACACAAGCTATTGATTCTTCTGCTAATCATACATATTGAGTTATGCCCCCTCCTTCATTGGGCCCCCCTTGAATTCCTTTTCACTTATGATTATGCATCACCACTAGCTACTTCATTTTCAGATCATGATTATCATGCTACATTCACTTCTAATTCATTACACATCGACACATCTATTGGTTTGTACAATATTAATAATACCATGATCTATCTAGAGGATTTTATTAGTGTGTGCTCAATTACACTTCTTATCAAATGTCCAATATCTAATATCACACACACACAGACACACACACACACACACACACACACACACACACACACACACACACACACACACACACACACACACACACACACACACACACACACACACATATATATATTCCTAATTATTTTGGCTACATTAGGTTTCCCTCATTATAATTGGGCCCTCTTACCAATGCTTCTTCCATTTACTATAACATCTTCAATCGAAATATGTGACATGCTCTTAGGTCTTCCTTGGATCCACACCACCCAAGCAATCCCCTCCATGAATCATCTATGCCTCAAATTTTATTCACAATAATCAAGGTTATCACTATTAAAGGTGTTCCACCATGCACACCATTTCCTAAGCCTATTCTTAATGATATCTTTACACCATAGTTACAACATCTAGGCCTCTTGGGCCTCTCCTAAATATAAGACACATTCAACACCTAGTTCTCCTATTCACACATGACCTAATTCACATACATTTTTTCATCCACATCGGTCCATTATTCCACCTCATCGGCCTAAGTCCCCTACTCGGGCAGCCCCTTCACATAGGTGTTCATCACCTCTTTCATGTACATAGAGTCTCCTTCACATGTACATCATTACTCTCATACTCCACAAATCTTAGAGCATCAGTTGCACATGCCTTTATCTCCTTGGAATATCAGGTGGAGGGCCCTTTCCCTTCACTATCGTTGGATAGCCTTCTAATCCTCCTCACACTTGGGGGAACAATGCTTTCTTCCCCCCTTCACTATTTATCATCATGTCACTAGTTGTCTATAACATCATCTACTATGATGCTCTCCGTGCTTCACATATTATTCTTTCTCATAACTGCTCTTACACCTTTGATATACAGCAATGTACTCATCATTACCCTATGACATCACTTTAGTTCCATGGTTCATACTCTATTAATTAGATGGTCTAATTCTGAAATGAACCTCACATACATTCACAATTTCATGCTCTAGGATTCATGATACATCTTTCTAACAAGAAATCTCACAAACACACATTACCCTGATGATGCACTCTTGTTCTATGGTTCATTCTTTACTGTTGAGGGGTATTTTATAAATGAACCTCATTTCATACATATCCATTTGGGGCACAGCTGACTCCTATCATCATTCACACATTGCATACCATTCCATCACACTCTTACACTGCATGTTGCATATATTGGTTTCACTTACTCTTTCTTGTTTATGTTATTTACATGATACACTTTGTTTACTATGCTAGTCAAATACTTAGTATGTCATCATATTTCTATATACAAATGCATGTTCACTTAGTAATTTTTTGTGGAATAAAACACTCTTACAGGTTCTTACACACGATATAATGATGTTCGAATACTGTATCCTTTTACGAGTCCCACCGAGGCTCTTGGGGGCATCTACCTTTCTATTACTCTCTACACATTACACACTGTTATCTATTTCATCATTTACTACTTCTAATTTGTAGTTACATTACTTTCCAATTAATACATACATGTTGTTGACATAATATTTATCTTTCTAACATGCTAATAGGTGCTTCATGTGTAGCATTTTCTTTGTAGGACTATATATAACCATGTTTATCTGACCACTTTTACTTGATCTATTGATTTCTATTATATGATATTGTTTACAGGCTATTCCATATGTCTTTTATGATCATTATATGCTTTTGGCCATTGCGTTCCTGATTGTCTTATGACATTGCGAGTGATTTCCCATGTTTGAAACTCAATTTTTTCGGTCCAGTTTGTTTGTACACATGCTTGTTGTATCATTTTATATTACATTCTAGAAAAAATTTCTACTCTAACATGTTACTACCCATTTTTTTGCATGTTCCTTGATTTCCATAATGCATATCCCCTACCCCATGTAGGTATATAATTTAGATCAACATCAGGTCCTCTCCTTTGGGTCACATTCTCCTACATATTTCACATGCACCTACAAATGTAGGGGGGACATACATTGGGTGAACAAATTAATCCCCTAGAGTAGCTCAAAGCTACAACACATACATAATATAAATACAGAATCAACACAAGCATACACTCACAGAACTGGACCTAGAATCATGACTTGGGTAAGAAATTACTTAATATAAACACCAGTTCCCAGCACTCAAGGAAATAATGCGTTTGGGTTCTAGTGTCCTACCCTAGGCGCTAATATCACTGGGGGAAAATAAATTCATTCTTATTATATCAACACACTTCACATAAGTCTTGAGATAAATTCTACAGTTACAGGCACAATCCTTAATTCCCATAATGCATTCTAATATCCTCTAATTAGTATAATCGAAACAATTGAGAAACTAATTCAGGAACTAATCATGGACAAAACGAAATAAAAATAAAATAAGGACATACCATCTATAATGGTACTTATTGGGAAGAGTCATGGAAGGAGAGTAAAACTAGAACTCTCTCCCAAACACTTGTCTCATTTAGTGTGAGATGATAAAAAAAACTTCACTTCTTGGCATGAGATCGCCTTAAAAACTCACACTTGGTGTGTGATCACCCAAAAAACTCACTATCAACATGATGCTATCACCAAAAAAAATCTCTTCATACAACATTTCTAGGAAATTTTTCTATCCTTTACACTCTTTTACATCAGGTGCACACTCTTTCCTTTACTACTACATTTACATAATTTTACATACTTTCTGCATACTTTACAGAGATTTATCATATACAAAACATTGACTACTCTTTTTCTTTTCTTTTACAAGTTTTTCCTTAATACGCAACAAGAATTATCCTTATAACAGTAAATACAAGCACACCAATAGGTATAAAAAACACATATGCTTCACCCCTAGGGTCACTTTCCTTTACTAGTCTCCATGGTTCACTTTTACAATCACTCACGCCTCACTTTGTCTACTTGGCACACATTTCACCTACACGCTCTACATGGATCATAAGGTATACATCTTCTATATAATTTATGTTATCGAGTATTCACTCAACAACATAAAGTGGGGGAAAATGTAGACAAAAAATCATGCACTTGGGTACATTTCTAGGTCCTAAAAGCATGCTAGTATTTACATGATTCCTAAGTAAGAAAACTAGTGGTTGACAACTATCTTTGGCCTCTTTTCTTTGTCTCTTGTTTTCTATTTGGTCTTACACACCCTACAACCCAGTCAAAATTTAACTGATTTATATTTTATGGCTTTAGAAACAACCACATAGCTAGGAAAACAATGCCCAAGTGCTCTTGTCCCCTCTGGGTGCCCCTGACCTTTCTTACCTTACTCACTCCTTTTGGGTTTATTTTATATTTTGGGAATATTTTTCACTTAGGCGTCGGCCTTCTGGTTGTCAATTACTAAAATCAAATAAGGGAATCATATAAATACATAGTTATGTGTTCAAAATGAATGACCAAACACTAAAAATTACTATTACCACGTAAGCTTGCATTCAAAAGGCACCTAAAGTACTTCAAAGCATCCATCTAACATCCATTCAAAGGAAAAGGGTTGCATACTTCTACCTACACAACATAGGAAGGGGAAGTTCATTCTATTCCATTCACACATTCTACTACATTACTACATTCTAGAGACAACCCACTATAAATTGCAAATTTTACAAGGGGCATCCTAGGGCACAATTTATACATGTGATCACAAGAACTACATGGATTTTGAGATGTAATGAAAGGATTGGTTGATAATTTCACTCTCGGGAGTGACCTCCAGGGTCAATCTGAATCCCCATTATACATTTTTCCTTTTAGGTTTGATATGGTTTCTGGGCTTGTGAATGTGAAATATCTATTTTACATGTTTACATGTATCATTAACGATCACAGTGAGCGACAATCAGGTGATCAAAAAAGGGCAATTACACCGAAGACCTTTGCGACATATCAAAAACTAGATCCCAGAGATGTTGCATAGTCATGGCAACGCCCATGATCCAGTCTTCAAGTACTCAGGCACGCCCTTTCCCTATCACATGGGTGCATGTGTCTGACCTCATTGTTTATGAGTGGTCAGAATTTATAGAGATTAATTACTAATGACACTACTTGCTAGTCTTGTTCATCACTTCTCTCTTGCTTATATTACTTTCAGATTACGTGGAATATCAGCTAAGTCATCCTTTTATCTATCTTTTATGCTTAGGGTTTTCTACTTTACATGCTTATTTTCTTGCATCATTTCTGTACTTTACATGCTTAGTTTCCTTGCAGTCATTTATGTATTTTATCATTTATACAATCAATTGACCCTATGCAATACATAGATTTAATTAAAATTAAATTAAATTAGGTGCTGGTGTCCACTTAGATATTCAGGTTCTAGCTTTTTCTGGGTCAGAAGGGCTTTGTTGCATAAGTCCCTTTTTATTGCTCTAGTTTTAGTCCAAGGTCGATTAGTACATACTATGTAACCTGCTAAAATAGATAACTAGCAACACATGCCCAAAAACCACATCAGGGACCTAATAAATAGATGCATAATGGGGAGTTTGACTGATCCATGACGGTCACTCGTAAGGGTGATCTTACGACCGATCCTTGCACTACATCTCATACTCTGTGTAGTTCTTTGTGTATGCATGTGTCCAATAGGGCTGCCTCATATTGTTGTCTTCTTGTGAAATTTGCACTATGATTAGCAAACTGAGATATAGATATGGGTCCAAGAATGCAAATGTGTGAGATGGAAGAAAAATAAACTGCCCCTCTTATGATTATGTATGTAGAGTGATGTAGCGCTTGTCCCTTGTATCGATGTGACACCAGATGTGTCCTAGTAATGTTGTTGATGCCTTTGACGCAAGCTTAGGTGATGATAAGAGTAGTGACTATAGTGCTTGGCCCCCTTAGTTGAGAGAAATAACTAGTGTATATATATACGATTCCCTTATTTGAATTTCGTAATTGAAAACTAAAAATCCAACCCGAAATTTTAAAAGTTGACCAAGAAGTAAAAGAGACCCAAAAGAGTAAGACATAAGATAAAGAGGAGCCATGCAGTGCCATAGGAGGGACATGATGCTTCCTGACTGCTTCTGTAGCTTAGCTGGGCACTAGTGGCCGAGGCTAGAAAATATAAATCAATCAAGTATCAATAGAGCTGTAAGATATATAAGGCCAATAAAGAGTGCAAGGAGATAAAGTATTGATAGGACCAAATATACACCATTGCGGCAACTACTAGTGTTTCTTGCTTAGGATTCATGTATACATTAGTGTGCTTTATGGACCTAGTAATTGAACCCAAGTGCATAGATTTTGTGCCTACATGTGTAGAGGGAGCTCATAGGTTAGTGGAATCTAGAGCACAACCCTGCGAGATAAAGTTGTTAGGAGATGAGGGATTAGTGAGACCTTAGAGAATGACATTGTGAGTGGTGAATATGAAGGCCCAAAGGAGGATATTTATTGGAGACATGGGACCAAATAAAAACCTACATGATGGGGTGGTAGAGGGTAGGAGGATATCGTGGAGATCAACCTTGATATTGGTACCCTGAGGATAGGTGGGCACAATTGGCATGGAGCCTCACCAATCGAGATATGAGTAGGACAGAGGTAGTTTTGGGAGACCGAGTAGATAGATCTATCATTGTAGGTAAAGCTTGCATAGCTAAGTAAGCCTTAAGGGTAATTATGATTAACACAGAGTAGGTTATGTTTGAGGTAGATCTTTGAGTGATATGAGCTAGATATCTAATGAATGTGGTTATGTGTATTTTTGAAGGTAGACCATAAATTAGTGGCACATGATGGCTAATGAATCGAACATCATGATATTCTGGATGGTGCATCTTAGACCTAGACGGATACAACTTTGACGGTGATATCTGAAGTATCAGTGACGGTCATAGAGAATCCAGTGAGTGAATTTTAGGCTACACGAGTTGAAGAGGAAGATCATCAGACATTCAGAGACAGTGGTGATGATCTAGAAAATGGTGAGTCCTGGGTGGATATGCCTAATATTAGGAGTCATGGTATTTTAGATGGAACAAGATAACACTTGCAACAAGATTAGGGGATGACAAAAAGGGCTAGGTAAAGTGATAGAAACCCTATGTGACATGCATTGTGGCTTTACAGGTTTGAGTGAATAGTGTGATAGGGAGAGGCTTCGCAAGGGATTAGATCTAGAGCCACATATTTGGCATGATCCCTTTGTGCATACTAGTCATGAACTATCAGCTCAGACTATTGGTTGACCTCCATATGAGGGAGGGGATGCCTGAGGGATGGTTGATCATATGATTTTTGTGAGTTGATAATGAGTGATGTAGAAAATGAATTCATTGTGATCGATATATATGAGATACCATTTTTGATGGATTATATGTTAATGTTAATGTTTGTACTTAATTTTATGATTTCAATTTTATTATGTATGCATATATGTATGGGCATTTATGATGTAAGAAAAATGAATTGATAAAAGGTATTTTAGAATCGGTAGAGTGGGGATATGATAGAGATATGATAGGGATGGGAACCAATAATAGAGACAACCCAAGTGATGAGAGATAAAACCAAGTAGGAGATGAAGAGGAATGTGAAGATCATGGTATCTGAATGTGGGAAATCATGACCGTATAAACTCAAGTGGGAATGGAAAAACCCAAACGAGAGGTAGATAGAAGTTACCAAAGTATCCAAGATAGGAAATAATGGCCATGATTAAACTAAAGTGGAATAATAGGGGCCTAATTTAGTTTAATATAATGTTATGAACAATGGTAAATACCAACTAAATGAATAAAGGAAATGACCCAAACAACTGAGTAAGTAGAAATGTAAAACCCCAATGAGCAAATAGGGTTAAGAAAAGCTTAGTTGATTCACTGACTATTTGGGACTGTGTTACAGAATAAACTAGATGAGTAGAATGTAGATACAACCACACATAAGCTCCAGAAAGTGCAGATCTGAGCTGTCTGGATGGACTGGGGTGCCTGGAGAGGGATGGGGGGGCCTGGGGCCCCCTGGTTTGATATCTGGGTTCCCTGGTCTGTGTAGGAGGTCCAGAAAGCAAATTTCATAGTCACTAAATGATGTGAAGCCCTCGCTGCATGTTGCGTGTATGTCACTAAAATATAATGAATTTCGCTAGTAATTAGAGATGAAGAAGAGACCTAAAAAACCCCAAGCCAACCATCAAAACCATAAAAAAATAAAGATACATATGAAGGGGTCGGACTATCACCAATGGCCACAATGGTGGACTTAGTAACTGAGCACTGCACTACATTTAAAACCCAAATTTAGTTTGAGATGTGTGTGTGTGTGTGTGTGTGTGTGTGAAAATCGTGCACTATGTGCTCTTATGCCAGTCACACTTTGTGAAGTAGCGAGTAATAACTAGAGGTAGAAATGTAAATAGATGGTGGATGGAATAAAATAAACTCCCCTCCTATGAAGTGTGATGCAGATGAACTGTCCTTATCCCTTGTGATGTAGCTAGATCGATGTAAATGAAGCTCTAGATGCCTTGGATGGATGCAACCTTAGGTGGATGATATTAGTGCTTAGTGCTTAGTGCTTGGTCCCTAATTATGGTCTCATAACTTTATATTTATACTGTTCTCTTGTTCTAATTTCATAATTAACCTTGAAAATTTCAACCACTAAAAATATGGAAAGCTCAAATGGCTAAAAAGTGCCCAAAATATGGAAGAAAAGTACAAAGAGGATAAGGGTGCCCCCAAATGGGACCAGAGTGCTTTGGGTGCCCCAGTACTGGGTTAGGCACCCCAATCAGGGATAGGAATGATACATAGTGACAAAACAAACTGGGCAAGTACATGTAGAAGGTAAAAAGTGAAGACAAAAAGCAAAGTAAAATGGCCAAAGGACATGGGTTAAATAGTACTTTCTTCACTCAAAAACCATATGAATAGTAGTATGAGATAGAGAATAAATAATACCTAGAGTGCGTGATTTTGTGTCTACAAGCCATATAAATCCAAGTAGGAAGGATGAACCCAAGTGTGAGAGAGATAAGAGTGAGGATCATAGTATCCAAGATAAGAAGCCATGACCGTATATACTCAAGAGGGAAGGATGAACCTAAGAGGGAGAGAGATAAGAGTGAGGATCATAGTATCTAAGATAGGAAGCCATGACCGTATAAACCCAAGATGGAGATAACTAAAAGAAATCAATTAAGATAGAATGTCTCAATTATTACGTGTGAGTGGTTGGCATACATCATTAATGATGTCAAAAAATTCATATAAATTTTATGGTGAGTGTATACAAGAAAAACCCAGCAAAGTTAAAGAAAAACAACTAAACTAACAACAAACCTTTCTCCAAGATTCTCTTGCAACCTCAATGATGAAATTTCTGAAGTGCACACACACTTGTTAAATTTCTTATGGTTGTTGGATTGTGGATGCTCTAAATTAATATATAAATGGAGGAATGACAACGTTAGGGGAAAATTAAACACAAGGATGCAAATTTGAATGGAAAATGAGTAGAGGTTGGCTGCAATTGTATAAAACTTCTAGGGATTGTAAGAGGATGTTATGGCTTCCTATTTCTAATTGAAGGAAAGTTCATGGAGTGGTTGAAGGTTATTAATGAGACCATGAATGCATATTCTCAAAAGAACATTGGAGGATGTTATAAAAATTCAATTGGATTGAATACCCATTGAGGGGAAATAAATTTTTAGTTGGCAATGAGTTTGTATCTAGGAAGGTGGTTATGCATGCAACTTTGCTGCTTCCACCTTTGTAGGATTCTGGAAGTGGATTTTAAGTGGAGGATGAGTAGGTAATTAAATATTTAATTAAATACATAATTAATTAAATTAGCCAAGGACCATAAAAGTGTAGTTTGAGTGTAATTAAAATTAATATAATTAATTCTAAAGGGGATGTAATAGATTTGATTGAATTAAATCTTGAAGGGGATGAATGCTTAGATCATGATATAATTAATTCTAAAGGAATGTGGACTAGCATATTATGCAAATTATATAGACAACTAAGAATATGATAGAAATAAGTATGCATTTTTATGGTGTCTAAAATGGGTATGGATCATGATGTCCTCGAGGTTATCTTGGATGATATGGATACCTTGATGAACTTCTGATCATGTAGAAAAGATTGAATCATAAATTTGGTTAGAGATCTATGCGAGCATATCATGATGAATGACATCGAGGGAGGGACATGGGGGGGAAGAATGAGAAGGAAATTTTGGCATAGAATGGTGTGATGGGGGGATAGAGATTGACACTTAGGAACACGAGGAGAAGGATTCCACGCTCAACGCTTATAGGAGATGGCCCGAAAAGTATTGTTAATATATGAGAAAAAAGTCACGTGATGAGAAAAAAAGAGAGGCATTGTGGAAGCAGGTTGTGACACATTGTTATGTTGGTCTCGTCTAACTTCCACCTAAAGCTTCCTCATATGATTCCTCTAAGATCTACACTTAGAAACATCATGCCCAGGGGTTTCATGCCATGTGTAGTATGACTCATCCGTGGGGTGGGATGGGAGATATACTAGAAAAAAGAGCTAGTGGTGATGTTGTGGAAGGCAGAGGTATAATGGAATATGAAAGAGTAAGAGGGGAAGAAGAAGGAGATGTCATGATAGATTGTGTATAGGGGTGAACTGATAGAGTATATTGTGGCACATGCATCAGATCACTAATGAGAGGAGTGTAGGTCATAGGTTTATCATTAGAGTCAAAGTAGGAATAAAGATCGACATTGTCCATAAGATCATCATCCTTTGGATTGAAAATAGAATCTTTTGTGGAGACAATGATAGTATTGGTTCTATGACTAAAGGGATAGCGTATAATATCATGATAGCAATGAATTTATGCATTCTTACCTTGAACATATCATGATAAGAAGGGATCATCGAGGGAATAACAATAATCATAGTCAAGGGTAGTGATGTCAATAGTACATGAGTTGATGATAGTCTTGGGTTAGACAATGTAATGCCCCGTACGATGTTTCCCCAGTTATTGACATGAAGACCCTATTGCTAAATAGGGGAGGGTTGTGTGCGTGTGCTGTTGTTGACTGTTGTCGACTTTGTCCTTATCGTAGTGAAGATTTTGTACCCTCCCTCTTCTTCTTTCCTTTTAGGGTCGTTGTCGGCACCCCAAAATGTGGACCTTGTAGCGTCAGGTGCGATTATCCGGTTAAAGGGAAAATCTAGTTCTCACTTCTTCGAGCTTGCCTGGTTGTTGCCATTAATATGATTAATAAATATTATTATTAATTATTTTAGCCATAAAATCATAAAAATAATGTTAATAATAATAATATTATTTAAATTGTCGATTTACAATCATTTGTTTTAGTGTCAATTATTTTATCGCTATTATTATGGATTACCTTTAAGCTATTTTTTTTTATCATGTATTTACTTTGTTTTAGGGTTTTTATGTTTTTTTTAGTTAAAAAAAACACAAAAATAAATAAAAATAAAAGAGATTAAAATTAAAAAAAAAGCTCAGTGATTTTGGGGCGGATTATTAAAAATAAAAAAGGAGTGCTCCTTATGGCTCCTTATCCATTTTATCTTCCTTGTTAAATGAAGATAGAGCAGCCGCCGCCATGGGAAGGAGAGCTTTAGACCTGTTTTACGCACCCACCAGGCACGTTGAAGAAGGTAGTTGTTTTCTTATTAGTGGTTGCAGGGATTTCAGTTCTGCGTAGACATTATTGAATGGTGGGCAGGAGTGCGTTGAAAGAAGATGTGGTTTTTGGGTCTGTTGTTCCCTTGGTAGACACGTGGGCAGTAATAGTAAATGACGTTTGATGCATTTAGAGTGTTTAATCAAATGAAAGAATGAGACAGCTTCTCAATGAAGTATTTTCGGCTATGCATGGAATACGTGGGGTTTCCTCAGGAGACTATTCACACTATTTCAGCCTATGCAAACAAATAGGTCTCTAACCTGATGATTTTACATCCTTACATAGCGCACTGCCTGTTTAAATATGCCTGGTGCCAGATCAAAGTATGGACGTCCATCTAAGCATAAAAGATAGCAGGGGTTTGGACAGTTGTTTCTATGACGATGGATTTCCAGGCAATCCACTGGTGCCAACGCAAAACGTTAGGATCCAGAGCATGTGGTATGGACCAATCCATCATAGATGGTATGAATATTATTATGGTTATGATTTGATTGTATATGTTCCATCTTGTCCACCCCAATTGGTGGCTTGGCGCTGAAGAAAGTGTGGGATTTTTACCAGTTTTCTGTAGCTCCATGCAACAGAAGCCCTGACAGATCACTTCCTTAGCGTTGACTGTAATCAGAGCTCATAAGAAGCCTGCTATGTAAATTTTTAAACGGGGTTTTTAGATGGAAATGCTTCGGGTAAGAGAAATGTGGGTGTTGGAAAAAAATGCCTGCAGCAAACGTGGTTTACAGCTATCACATGAAATAGGTTTGCTTGAAAAGAACTTTATGATTCTTCTGAGAAATGCCGTATCCTGATGTCATATCTAAAGCCAGTTTCCATAACCTTGTGGCTTGTAGCCAACATCCTCCTAGCATGCATGAAAAGATCGAGGAAGCTATGGAACACATGGTATGGACGCATCCTTCAAAGTATAGTAGAGTAGAGGAATGGGTTTCTCAGTTGTAGTAGTTTTCTGCACCTTGGAAGAAATTTTCTTAAAAGGGATAGACATACGTGCAAAATTCAAGTGGAGGATGTTCGGAATGCTCGTGCAAGCCTGGTTCGACAAAAGTGCTTAAGCAAGATGTTGAACCGAATCTTACGGGTTTGACTAACTCTATTCCTCCCAAACATGGTTCACCTCCTCTCATCTTTCATAACTCTCGTACTTTAGTTTTTCATTTGCAACTTAATATAATTTTAAAATATTAGGATTATAATACAGTTAAATGTTTTTATCAACTCGTTGCAAAAGAATGAAATGTCGTGTCGTAACTCACGAAGTCAAAATAACTCGTTTGCATTAAAACATGAACTTCCACCCTCATTCTGAGGTGATTTAGAAAACTTCCTACCCAACTAGATCGCTACAATATTGGTTTATCGACCAGACGAAATTGACTTCCCAGTAATAACATTGATCATCTCCCGGTTTAAATAGATAATTTTTGCATTTTTCAGAGACTCATTAAGTACCCTTCGTAACTCTGAAAATGAGATGTTAAGCTTCATTCGTGTACCTTGTTATGTGAGGAGTCACCTTGACCTCTGGATTGACCCTGAACGAACATATGTGATCTTTTTGACGCTCTTATAGGAGCCCTGTTACACTGTTTTACAGTGGTAAGAAGTTAAATCTAGAAAGTTGGCTTTCATTTTGAACCGCCATTTGAAACCTGGATAGAGAAATTATTGCCTTGTCTTCGTAAACCTCTAGTGTTTTTACTAGACAATTGCTTGGAACATTCAGTTTGGGGAAAAAAAACTTTTCTGTATAGTTTGGCAAATCCATTTTGTAGGCCTCTGGTCACAGTTTGACAAGGTCAAATTGGACCAATTCTTCTAGTTGCTCCAGAAAACTAGTCGTCGTTTGAAAATGGTCTTCTAGTTCTCAGTTTCGTCGACTCTGATGAATTCTCCTTATATATGGGAACTTGTAGGAAGTTTCTTGTTGCACGTTCATCCATTGAACGTCATTTTTGGACATGGATTTCCGAGCCCTCGAGCTAACTTTTGTTCATTTGCAACTGGGTCAACTACGACCAGTGGCCCTGGAAAACTAGCCGCCAAACGTAAACCGTTCGCTAGTTCCAAATTCCGTCAGTTGCTATGAACTCCTGGTATATAGGTGGACACGTATAAATTTAATCGTGGTGTGTGTTCTCATCGGAAGACAACTTTTGGAAGTGGTTTCTTAGCCTCCGAGCCCGTTTTGAACGTTTTTGTAGCTAGTAAGAAAATGTAAAAATAGAAAGCTGTGGGACCCTCGTCGGGTTGCCAAACCACCGTAGATACTTTTGACACATGTAAATAACTATTTAAAACTCTATAGTGTAACTTGTTGTGTGAAATAGAACTTTTGACAAAATGGTGTTTTCTCTCTCTTCCCTTCTTTTTTTCTCTCCTGGGTTACAAAATGAAGTGAAATGAAATGTAAGGAATACATGTCTCTAAACCTCTAATTTCGTTTACAAATTGTAATTATTATCATATGTAAATGGGAAATTGAAAAATGATAATTATGTTAGATTAGGGTGGATGCCATGCCAACGATTTATCGTTGATATCATGCTCACGTGGTTTTGTAGGATGAAAGAATGACTGACGAAAAGGCGATGTGTAATTCATTAATTATCATTGTAATTTATATAGTTCATTGTTAAATGAATAAATGTATAATGTAGTCTCATGTTACAAAAGGTTATATTTGATAATTTGTTGATATGTATGATGATGCTAGTTTCACAGACATCTAGGAAATGTGCATTTAATCATAGGTTCAATTTGATTCATAGTACACATGGTAAAAAAAAGGTTTGATATTTATATAAGGTAAATGAATTTGAAGTAATATCTTGTAGTGCATATTTAGTGTTCAATAAATGATTAACGAGTCATCTTGTGCATTCATACTTTGTAAATGTAATAAAGAGATTTAATCGAAACACTCTACCCTTGTTCAATATCGGGGCATAACTTGTTTTTCATGTGTGATACTCCTTACCGTAGAAGACATTGAAAACCGTAGAATGAACTTATACTCTGCACTCAATGGAAATCTCCTAGTTTGAGTAAACAGGAGCCCAAGAATGGGTTTATCGTCTTAGTCAGTATGTTTAGTGACATTGTCATAAACCTATCTGATAGGAGTGACACAAGCCAAAATTTTCTTGGAGTATGTAGAGCTAACTCCTCCTCTGTATCCTAGTGGATTACCTTGTCTTCCATGAAGATAGATTTAAAATTAAATTTCTTCATCGAATGAAATCCTTGTTGGATCCAGACGACATAGATGGAGGTTGTGACTTAGTTGTTCTAGGTCTTAAACTCTTGTTAATGAACCCCTTAGCTCCGCTCAGCTAAATGTGTTACCTTGGTTTCTCTCAACATAACACCTTGGTCCTTTCATGAAGGTGGTTTAGCATAAGTGTGTCCTCTCGCTTAAAAACACATATATAGTTGAGGGGTAGACCCTTAGGTGAAGTTGGAATTAATCTAAACCTCAGTTGATTTGGATGTTAACTTAGGGTTCGTGTGTAGCTTCAAGTCTTCTAATCATATATGTCTTTAAGAGGTTAGACAAACACTTCGTAACTCCTTTTACAAGACAATGCTAAAAATAAGACCATAATGTGACGTAGAAAATAAAGCATATAAGAGTAAAAATGAGATTTGAGGTTCGGAATAATGCCACCCTTGGAGACCTTATAACTCAATTAAATATATCTTTTGTTTCAAAGAATATGAATTGCCTTGGTGTGTCCAACCTTCGAGAAAACAAAATACATATATAAATTAAAATGGAATTTCACAAGTCATTGAATTAGAATAACTATGGTAGGGAAATACCTATACCGTGATCGAAGAATGTTTTGGTAATAAGCTATCTTGTATTTAAATATCCGTTAAATCCTAATATTTCTATATGGACACCAAGTCACATCCACTTGAGTTGTAATAATAAAAAGGTAGACATTGAATTTATGTTCGAGAAGAGTATTCTTAGCATAAGAACAAGATAGTTAAGTATTTTATATGAATTTGAATTATGCCCAATAAGTATGTAAGTTATGGAAATTTTTGTAAAGAATAAGAAGCCATCTAAAAAGGATCGAATGGTAATTTAACCATGGAATGAACTTAAGAATCTGTAGGTGGACAAATGAGAAATCTTATCCTTGCACAATAATGTTCTTGGAATGTTAATCGTAACTAAAATACAATTAAAGAAATGATGTGTTGTGGGTTCGCCATTCCTGAAGTCATTTTTCTTGTGGTTGGGTCATTTCTAGTAACCTTTCATTGGGAAAAGTGTGGCATCGACATGCCTATGTTGTATTCATGTGTCTATGTGAGTCGATGACTTATGTAATTTTCGTATGCGAGTCGAGTTTCTGTTCTTGGAGCCCTTGCTGTGTTGTGTGTAGTGAGCAATATAAGTAAAAAAAAAAAATTATCTTGGTATTTTACGGTTGTAATTGTGTGTGTAAAATGTGGGCACTACATATGGTATCAGAGTAGAGGTTCATGCTCTCGAACCTCTGGGATGGATTTGAGTTGTGATGATTCTGCATGATGGTGGTGGATATTGGAAGAGTAATGTGATATATGTTGTTATGTGAACTATGTCGTAATTGTGACCTTATGGAAGCACATGTGGTGCATGTCACTTAGTGCGTATTTGTTATCATATTGATGTGCTTGTGATGAGAGTATTCACTCTCTATGTTGTTGAATTCAATGAGGAATCCGTGTGTGATGTACCACCTTGTTGTTTGTGAACGGAATGTTATTGTGGATTGCAGAGGGTTAAAACATTTTGGATTTATGTGATGTGAAGGTGTATTGACGTATTACATGACAAAATTGATGTAAAGTGAATCCCCTTTTTTTGTGATGTCATCACCGTATTGTGATTAGTTGTGTGCATCGTCGTGTTGTATTGAAATTAACTATATGTTGTAAGGTTAGACATTGTTTTCCTCACACATATAATTCATGTAATATGTGATGGTTCATGTCGTGATTTAGGGGCATATGGTGAGTATGATCCCTAGTGTACAGTGATTGCACCTCGAGTGCAGGATGTGGTAATGTGATGTAACGTAACCTGTGAAAGTAGTGATTGTGTTATACCCTGTATATAAATACCATGTGTAAGACATTATGGTTAATGTGCGTGAATCACCATTGTGTTAGTGATGTAGTTATGTGTATGTTGTGAACCTTACACTAGACGACCCTAAGGGGATAAACTGCCAAGAGTGTATGTGTGGAGAGAGGAGGCATGGACCAGGTTTTCATAATCTTGAGCCAAGTACGAGTGAGGAAGTGGAGTCTTATATAGACTGAAAACCCACTTCTATCTATTTAGTATACTTCGAGCTTTCTTAGTATATTGTGGGTGCACACCACCTTAGGCTCAACTTATGCATCTAGAGTTCCCTGCTCTTTCTTATTGGATTGTTCATTGGACAATCCTATGTAATTTTGACTATGTTGATCCTTGTGGGAGTATGGAGGGATGATTCAGGCAGAGATGATGACAGTTACACTATTTGATATACTCATTCTGGTTACATGTATATTTTTACGAGCTGAGGCTCGAGGTCTGAGTGCTAGCAACTCGATGAGTACCCCTTTGGTGGCGGTATGAGGCCACATAGTGATTGTAATGTGCTATTTTCTCAATACGTATTTTATTCGTAAATTAATATTTATCTCTTTTATTGTTAGAACCAGCCATTTTCCTGATTGACATGTTCTTATAGTTTGGGCATTTATTTGATTGTTGCATTAACATTTGGATTTTGCACTAACCATGGCTAATTAGCCATTTGTTTTTCTTAGTTTTAAACTTTCTTTTCATATTTAAAATTTTTGTAGCCTAGCCCAAGGCTTATAATTTTTGCCACTTGGCATTTGAATGGATTGTTATGCTGGTTCTAATGTCGTAATGTGTTGGAATAGGGTCATGGGATTAACCATGGAGTGGTTGAACCTATGGACCTACTTCATTGTATGGGGGTACGCCCCAAGGAGTTACAGATAACTAAAGGGTTGTTGAACCATGAGTTATTATGTCACTTGGGTTGGAGGTGATGGGGCTCTATGTGCCCAGGGCCATAGGGTGACTCGGCCTCATTAAAAGGAGAAGGAGACTGGCCTCTATGGTTGAGTGACCTGATATTCTTTATAGGACTCTATGGTTGAGTGACCTGATATTCCTGATGGGGCTCTATGGTTGAGTGACCCGAATTGGTTTTGGCACTATGTTTCTTTCTCGTTGGGAGGTATATGGAGTTGTTTGAGATATATGGAGATTATTTGGTGATGCTTTGGGAAGGTATATGGAGTTTTATTTTGTGCTCTTGGAGATATCTGGGGATTGTGTCGTGATGTCTTGTTATGTGTGGAGTTGGCATAATGAGTTATGTGTACTCTTGTGAATCTCGTTACACATTGTTATGTTTGAGGCTTGATGCTCCCATTGGTTGATATATATTTTTGGATATCTATTTCGAACTATGTGGGTATAGTCATGGTTTGAGACATGTGATACTAGTTACCTTTGTATCAGTGTGATGATTATGTTTGTCAGTCATATGTGTGTACTAGACCTATGTCTAGGACATGATTGTCAGAAATTCCTTGCTAGGTGGTCTACTTGTTGTCATTCCATGGAGGAATTAAAAGACCTTGTGTTATGATACATTCATGAAAGTAGGTAGCAAGATGTCTCGTGGGTTGTTTGTGTTGTGTTAAGTTTTGTGTGACATCTTGATGTTAGTTATTGTTGGGCACCCACAAACTTAAGACAACTGAAAAATTCTAAACAATGAATATTATAATCTTGAGATAAGGAATACTGTAAAAGAAAATGCTAACAAAGTAATACAGTAAATTGGAACTACCAATCTTCACTGAACCTTGAAAGTTAAAATTTCTACCTGATGTTCCTAGGGCCACCTCATGACCGTGATTTTGTTTCTGAAATCTTAACCTTAGAGTGTACCTTTTCCCATATTTGTTCCTTGTTGCTTACCATTTCTCTTTCTTCATTGTATGTCGCATCGAGGACGATGCTTTCTTAATGGGAGGAGAATGTAATGCCTTGTTCGATGTTTCCCCAGTTCTTGACATGACGACCCTACTGCTAAACAGGGGAGGGTTGTGTGCATGTTCCCTCATTGACTGTTGTTGACTTTGTCCTTGTTGCAGTGAAGATTTTGCACCCTCCCTCTCCTTCTTGCCCTTTCGGGTCATTGTCGATACCCCAAACTATGGACCTTGTAGCATCATGTGTGATTATCCGGTTAAAGGGAAAATCTAGTTCTCGCTTCTTCGAGCTTGCCTAGTTGTTGCCACTAATATGATTAATAATTCTTATTATTAAATTTTTTAGCCGTAAAATCATAAAAATAATGTTAATAATAATATTATAATTTAAATTGTCGATTTACGACCATTTGTTTTAGTGTCAATTATTTTATCGCTATTACTATGGATTACCTTTAAGCTATTTTTTAATTATGTATTTACTTCGTTTTAGGGTTTTTATGTTTTCTTTAGTTAAAACAAACAAAATAAATAAATAAAATAAAAGAGTTAAATTTAAAAGGCCCGTGAATTAGGGCGGATTATTAAAAAGAAAAAAAAGGAGTGGTGCTAGGGCTCCTTATCTGATTTTTCTTCCTTTTTGGACAGAGCAACCGCCACCATGGGAAGGAGAGCTTCGAACCTGATCTGTACACCCACCAGGCATTGAAGAAGGTAGTTGTTTCTTATTAGTGGTTTCAGGGATTTTAGTTCTGCGCAGACATTATTGAATGGTGGGCAGGAGTGCGTTGAAAGAAGATGTGGTTTATGGGTCTGTTTTTCCCCTGGTAGATGCGTGGGCAGTCATAGTAAATCTGTTTGATGCTTTTAGATTGTTTAACCAAATGAAAGAAAGAGACAGCTTCTCATGGAGCATTTTCAACTGTGCATGGAAGACATGGGTTCCTCACGAACCAGTCACATTGTTCCACCTATGCAAATAAACAAATATTTGACCGTCAGTTACTCCTTACATGCGCCCTGCCTGTTTATATATGCCAGGTGTTAGATCAGAGTAGGGACGTCCATCTAAGCATAAAAGATAGAGGGGTTTTGTCAGTTGTTTCTATGACAATGGATTTGCAGGAAATCCACTGGTTACAAAGCACAACGTTAGGATCCAAATGTGGTTTGACCAATATATAGATGGTACGAATATTATTGTTATGATCTGATTGAGTTGTTGGAGTTGTGATGGCTATTGGTGGCTTGGCGCTGAAGAAAGTGTGGGAAACTGATTTTTTTTCTTCCCTCCATGTAATAGAAGCCCAACATATCGCTTCCTTAGCGTTGACTGTAATCGGAGCTCCTTGTTGCATGCTGTGTTTTTTTTAGCTGGGGTTTTTAGATGGAAATGCGTAGGGTAAGGAAGTTTCCTTGTTGGAAAAAAATGCCTGAAGGAAACGTGGTTTGCAGATTTTACACAAATCAATGTACTTAGGGCGCTTTATGATGGTTCAAAGAAATGCCTCGCCTGATTTCATCTCATGGAGTGCCATGGTTGTGGCTTGTGCCAACATCCTCCCAGCCTGTATAAAAAAAATGGGGAAGCTCTAGAACATGGTAAGGACGCCCATCAAAGCATAACAGGAAGTGGGTTTCTCAGTTGTAGTAGTTTTTTGTACCTTGGAAGAAATGTTCATAAAAGGGATAAATGCGTACAAAATTCAAGTGGAGGATTTTCTGAATGCACGCAAGCCTGTTCGACAAAATGCTTCAGCAAGATGTTGAACCGAATCCTATAGGTTTGATTGACTTCGTCCCTCCAGGCATGGTTCACCTCCCCTCATCTTTCATAACTCTAGTACTTTAGTTTTTCATTTGCAACTTAATATAATTTTAAAATATTAGGATTATGACATAGTTAAATGTTTTTATCAACTCGTTGCAAAACAATGAAATGTCGTGTCGTAACTCACGAAGTCAAAATAACTCGTTTGCATTAAAACATGAACTTCCACCCTCATTCTGAGGTGATTTAGAAAACTTCCTACCCAACTAGATCACTACAATATTGGTTTATCAACTAGACGAAATTGACTTCCCAGTAATAACGTTGATCATCTCTCGGTTTAAATAGATAATTTTTGCATTTTTCAGAGACTCATTAAGTACCCTTCGTAACTCTGAAAATGAGATGTTAAGCTTCATTCGTGTACCTTGTTATGTGAGGAGTCACCTTGACCTATGGATTGACCCTGAACGAACATATGTGATCTTTTTGATGCTCTTATAGGAGCCCTGTTACACTGTTTTACAGTAGTATAAAGTCGTTAAATCTAGAAAGTTGGATTTTGTTTTGAACCGCCATTTGAAACTTGGATAGAGAAATTAATATCCGTCTTCGTAAACCTCTAGTGCTTTTACTAGAAAATTTCTTGGAACATTCAGTTTGGGGAAAAAAAAATTCTGTATAGTTTGGCAAAGCCATTTTGTAGGCCTCCGGTCACAGTTGATGAGGTCAAATTGGACCAATTCTACTAGTCGCTCCAGGAAACTAGTCGCCGTTTGAAAATGGTCTTCTAGTTCTCAGTTCCATCGACTCTGATGAATTCTCCTTATATATGGGAACTTGTAGGAAGTTTCTTGTTGCGCGTTCATCCATCGAACGTCATTTTTGGACATAGATTTCCGAGCCCTTAAAATAACTTTTGTTCATTTGCAACTGGGTCAACTACGACTAGTGGCCCTAGAAAACTAGCCGCCAAACGTAAACCGTTCGCTAGTTCCAAATTCCGTCAGTTGCTATGAACTCCTGGTATATAGGTGGACAGGTATAAATTTAATCGGGGTGTGATTTCTCATCGGAAGACAACTTTTGGAAGCGGTTTCTTAGCCTCCGAGCCCATTTTGAACATTTTTGTAGCTAGTAAGAAAATGTAAAAATAGAAAGTTGTGGGACCCTCATCGGGTTGCCAAACCATTGTAGATACTTTTGACACATGTAAATAACTGTTTAAAACTCTATAGTGTAACTTGTTGTGTGAAATAGAACTTTTGACAAAATGGTGTTTGCTCTCTCTTCCCTTCTCTTTCTCTCTCCTGGGTTACAAAATGAAGTGAAATGAAATGTAAGGAATACATGTCTCTAAACCTCTAATTTCGATTACAAATTGTAATTATTATCATATGTAAATGAGAAACTGAAAAATGATAATTATGTTAGATTAGGGTGGATGCCATGCCAGCGATTTATTGTTGATATCATGCTCACGTGGTTTTGCAGGATGAAAGAATGACGACGAAAAGGCGATGTGTAATTCATTAATTATCATTGTAGTTTATATCGTGCATTGTTAAGTGAATAAATGTATAATGTAGTCTCATGTTACAGAAGGTTATATTTGATAATTTGTTGATATGTATGATGATGCTAGTTTCAAGGACATCTAGGAAATGTGCATTTAATCATAGGTTCAATTTGATTCATAGTACGCATGGTAAAAAAAAGGGTTTGATATTTATATAAGGTAAATGAATTCAAAGTAATATCTTGTAGTGCATATTTAGTGTTCAATAAATGATTAACGAGTCATCTTGTGCATTCATACTTTGTAAATGTAATAAAGAGATTTAATCGAAACACTCTACCCTTGTTCAATATCGGGGCATAACTTATTTTTCATGTGTGATACTCCTTACCGTATAAGACATTGAAAACAGTAGAATGAACTTATACTCTGCACTCAATGGAAATCTCCTAGTTTGAGTAAACAGGAGCCCAAGAATGGGTTTATCGTCTTAGTCAGTATGTTTAGTGACATTGTCATAAACTCGTCTGATAGGAGTGACACAATCAAACTTTTCTTGGAGTATGTAGAGCTAACTCTTCCTTCGTATCCTAGTGGACTACCTTGCCTTCTGAAGATAGATTTAAAATTAAATTTCTCCATCGAATGAAATCCCTGTTGGATCCAGATGACATAGATGGAGGTTGTGACTTATTTTTTATAGGTCTTAAACTCTTGTTATTGAACCCCTTAGATCCGCTTAGCTAAATGTGTTACTTTGGTTTCTCTCAACATAACACCTTGGTCCTTTCATGAAGGTGGTTTACCATAAGTGCATCCTCTCGCTTAAAAATACATATATAGTTGAGGGGTAGACCCTTAGGTGAAGTTGGAATTAATCTAAACCTTAGTTGATTTGGATGTTAACTTGGCGTTCGTGTGTAGCTTCAAGTCTTCTAATCATATATGTCTTCAAGATGTTAGACAAACACTTCGTAACTCCTTTTACAAGACAATGCTAAAAATAAGGCCATAATGTGACGTAGAAAATAAAGCATATAAGAGTAAAAACGAGATTTGAGGTTTGGAATAATGCCACCTTTGGTGACTTTATAACTCAATTAAATATATTCTTTTGTTTCAAAGAATATGAATTGCCTTGGTGTGTCCAATCTTCGAGAAAACAAAATACATATATAAAGTAAAATGGAATTTCACAAGTCATTGAATTAGAATAACTATGGTAGGGAAATACCTATACCATGATCAAAGAATGTTTTGGTAAAAATCTATCTTGTATTTAAATCTCTGTTAAATCCTAATATCGCTATATGGACACCAAGTCACATCCACTTGAGTTGTAAGAGTAAAAAGGTAAACATTGAATTTATGTTCGAGAAGAATATTCTTAGCATAAGAACAAGATAAGTATTCTATATGCATTTGAATTATGCCCAATAAGTATGCAAGTTATGATTTTTTTTGTAAAGAATAAGAAGCCATCTAAAAAGGATCGAACGGTAATTTAACCATGGAATGGAATTAAGAATCTGTAGGTGGACAAACAAGAAATATTATCCTTGCACAATAATGTTCTTGGAATGTTAATCGTAACTAAAATACAATTAAAGAAATAATGTGTTGTGGCTTCGCCATTCTTGAAGTCATTTTTCTTGTGGTTGGGTTGTTTCTAGTAACCTTTCATTGGGAAAAGTGTGGCATCGACATGCCTATGTTGTATGCATGTGTCTATGTGAGTCGATGAATTATGTAATTGTCGCATGCGAGTTGAGTTTCTGTTCTTGGAGCCCTTGTTGTGTTGTGTGTAGTGAGCATAGTAAGTCAAAAAAAAAATTATCCTGATATTTTACGGTTGCAATTGTGTGTGTAAAATGTGGGCACTACAGACAATATGCTCAATAAGAGGATGTTGAGTACAAGTAATAGTGATAAGGATACGGTCAACATCCTTCTTACGTGATCATGGTCATAATATAGGAGTTGGTTGTATAATGATGGTTTCAAGAAGATCATAGATATGAGTGTGAAGGTTTCTTTCATCAGGCTCATCATTATCTAAATTGAGAAGGTTTGGTGGATTACAACCTGTAACCTCAAGATGACCACTATAACCACGAAGAGAGTCTATTGGATAGTTGAAGCATTGATATTCCTGAAATGGGATGGTGGAAAGTTCTTCTAGAGTAGGAATTTTAAATGTCCCATGTTGCTGAAACATGTTACAATTTTGAGGGTTGGTGTCACCTTGTACTTTATAGATAGCTCCTAGGTGTGTGAACTTAACCCATTGGAACGTGGATGATGCATCTATGCACATACAATGAGTCCACGGTCATCCTAGGAGGATATTGTAAGACAAGGGAAAATTGAATACCATGACTTTGATGTAAATGGTATGAGAAGGCACGGTGATGGGAAGTAAAATGCAGCCCATAAGGGGATTTTGTTGACGATTATAGCCCTGATGTGTGCTCTGAGTTGATTTCAAATCATCTATGGAGTATCCTAGTGTTTGGATGAAGTCAAGTGAAGTGACACAAGTACCAAAACCTTCATCTATGAGGGTTTTCATAAGTGTAGTGTGGTCAATGTGAATGGAAATAAAGAGGGAAGGATCATCAACATGAGAAAAGAGTTCATTGGGGATCATGCCATTGATAGGGAAATGAATACATGAATAACGATCAATAGAAAGGTTGGTAGAAATGGACAACTCTTCACATTGTCACATAATACTTTCTTTTGAACAAGGTAGGACATGTTGCTACCGTAAAATGGGTGGAAAGGGAATATTCACAACAAAGGGTGTTTTCATGAGACGCTCATGATAAGGGGGTGAAGTATGCATGAGTTCCAAGAAGAGTATTTAACTAGGAAGGTGAGAAATATCCGTGAGAGGGTCCCATTCTTCAAGACTAGGCTATGCATGGGTTTGAACCAAGGAAGGATTAGTCTAAATAGGTTTTGAAAGAGGGGCACTGGAAGAAATCTCTAGAACTAAGATGTGATATGTCATTTCTAAGGGACCGAACATGGTAAAAGGTATATCACAGGGGATGATGGCATATAGATGCTCAAAAATAGAGATGGATGGGATCAATCCTATAGAATGATCTACACAGGAGATGATGGCATTCACCTGGGCCCTATATTTGGGTACAATGGTTGGGTTATGTGATGTTTGTTGTACTACGAACCTGTAAGGGCTATTTTGAGATGAAGGAGGATACGAGGGCTTGATACATGTGACGATTCATTTAGAACCATCCATGTGAAGCACATTTTCAGCAGAGGCACTTCTAGAAGGATATAGGTGTCTACAATGTTGGTGGCTTCCTTACCAGCTTGATTTGTATTAGATTGTTCAGGATTAAAATGCTCTGGCAGAGGGTCACTATATATTTTGAGGCACTCATTAGCTTGATGAATTGTTTCATGTCAATCACGTTTTGAGGCTTTATAACGTGCTTTGATGGCTTCATCCAACCTTTCTCGAGTGATAGCTCCATGGTCAAATTTTTTACCAAGGAGAAAGGTGTAGGAAAAGTAACGAAGAGCATGATAGATGTCGTATGAGTGGAAGCAATTAGTATGCCACCACCAGAGCTTACTTTCATCAGGCCATTGAGCGAGAGGGAAAGAAGGATCTACCAGTGCAGTGAATGGGCGAGGTAGGCATCATCGCAACTCTTCCTTGGATAGAGGCTGGTGACAGTGAACATGAGAAGATGAAGATGGGACATCATCTCGATCAATGTTATGGATGGTCCTATTAGAAGAAGTTCCCTAAGGAATAGTATTTGAGACTACATCATTAGTAACATTATTATTCCTAGGATGTATGAGGACTTGAATGGTTTTAGTGGCTTAATTTTTGGGGAAGGTTTTTCAAATTTTTTTTATGAGATAATTTTGGCATTTGGCCTGTTTGAATGTTTCTTCTAAAGATTAGGGATAATGCTTTGACCTTGTATTAAAGGTGACGATCAACCTCTCTAAGGAAAAATTGGAATATGCTCATGTCGGGCATGTTTTGTTCATCCCTAGTGGATAAAGTCTTCCAACATTTGTTGAAGGCTTGACAAGCTTCATTATCCTTCTGCATACAATTTATGAAGGCATTCATATTGTTTCAAGAAGATCATGATATTGGATTTCTTTTACTAGGCTAGCTACAATTTTTTTGAGATCAACAATGGAGTTAGCTGAGAGGGTGCAATACTAGTCTAAGGAATATCCGGTGAGATTCTTGGTTAGAAGCTTAGTATACTATCATATGAATATTTTTGACCCAGTCCTTGTAGAGATTGCCAAAAGATTTGATGTAGAGAGTGGGGCCAATATAACCTTTGTAAGTGATGGAAGCGGAAAAACCTCCAATGTCCATGACAATGATTTAAGGAGCGAGTGACTCTCTTTGGATGGATTTAAGAGTCTTGTTATGAATAAGTAGTTGTGCAATGGGAAGTCCATTGGGCCCAACTAGAAGGAGAGGGGGATGACCTTGATTTTTCGTGCCCCAAGAGACTGTTTAAGGTTGAGTTAAGGTAGTTTGAAGCTAGATAAAGTGATTTGCAGCCATTGTTCGTTGTTGACTTAGGCGGTTTATGAGTTGCATGATGAATTGGGTAGAATCTGTATTAGGAGAGGTATCAATATTATTGGTTAGTTTGGGATTGACTCTCCTCTGGGGAGGCTCATAATGGCCAACATCTAACTTCTTAGAGGGTAGCATCAAGAGTCATTTTCATCACAGCTCAAGAGTCTCGCTTACATACTAGGAAATTGTTGCAGAATTTTTTGCATAGTTTGGAGTAAATCAGCCAGGGGCAGCCCTCCGTTCCACTCTTTGGTTCAAGGAAAAGGGTCGCGGGCACTAACCTGTTTGTATGTGTTTATGAAGAGGGCCTCGATCTTTTTTAGCCTAGTCATATGGAAAGACAAATCGACATTATGTTGAAATGACTTGGAAGGCCTGAATCAGGAATTATTGTGTGCAGGCATGAATTGTTCAATGTGGAGGGATAGGAATCTCTAGCACGTATTTTCCATGATGACGGGGAGTGTTTGGAGGTTTGATGTGTCGATTTTTAGATGGGATCAATTGTGCAGTATGTTTGCACAAGGGTCGATGGAGTCCAAACTAAAAAGGGTTATAAATACTTTTTGTGTGTGTGTGTGTGTGTGTGTGAATTTCAAGAAGATCATGATATTGGAATTCTTTTACTAGGCCAACTACAATTTTTTTGAGATCAATAATGGAGTTAGCCGAGAGCGTGCAATACTAGTCTAAGGAATATCCTGTGAGAGTCTTGGCCAGAAGCTTAATATACTATCATATGATTTTTTTTGACCCAATCCTTGTAGAGATTGCCAAAAGCTTTGATGTAGAGAGTGGGGCCAATATAACCTTTGTAAGTGATGGAAGCGGAAAAACCTCCAATGTCCATGACAATGATTTAAGGAGCGAGTGGCTCTCTTTGGATGGATTTGAGAGTCTTGTTATGGATAAGCAGTTGTGCAATGGGAAGTCCATTAGGCCCAACTAAAAGGAGAGGAGGATGACCTTGATTTTTCGTGCCCCAAGAGACTATTTGAGGTTGAGTTAAGCTATTTTGAAGCTAGATAAAGTGATTTGCAGCCATTGTTCGTTGTTGACTTAGGCGGTTTATGAGTTGCATGATGAATTGGGTAGAATCTGTATTAGGAGAGGTATCAATATTATTGGTTGAGTTGGGATTGACTCCATCTGGGGGAGGCTCATAATGGCCAACATCTAACTTCTTAGAGAGGTAGTCATCAAGGCATTTTCATAACATCTCAAGAGTCTCTCTTACATACTTAGGAAATTGTTGCAGAATTTTTTGCATAGTTGGAGTATAATCAAGCTCAGGGGCATCCTCCTGTTCCACTTCTTATGGTTCAATGAAAAGGTCGCGGGCACTATACCTGGTTTGTATGTGTTTGAGGAAGAGGCCCGATCTTTTTAGCATTAGCTCATATGGAAAGACAATCGACATTATGTGGAAATGACTTGGGAAGGCCTTGAATCTAGGAATTATTGTGTTCAGGCATGAATTGTTCAATTGGAGAGGAATATGGAATCTACAGCAAGTATTCATGTGAAGTGGGATGTGGAGGGTTTGATTGGTAGTCGATTTTTAGATGGATCAATTGTGCGTAATGTTTGCACAAGGGTCGATGGCGTCCAAACTCAAAGGGTTTAAAATACTATTTGTTGTGTGTGTGTGTGTGTGTGTGTGTGAATTCCAAGAAGATCATGATATTGAATCTTGTTACCTAGGCAACTACATTTTTTTTTGAGAGTCAATAATGGAGTTAGCCGCGGCGTGCAATAGCTAGTCTAAGGAATATATCCTGTGAGAGTCTTGGCCAGAAGCTTAATATCTATCATAATGATGTTTTTTGACCCATCCTTGTAATATTGGCCGAAAAGCTTTGATGTAGAGAGTGGGGCCAATATGACCTTTTTAAGTGATGGAAGCGGAAAACCATCCAATGTCATGACAATGATTTAAGAGCGAGTGGCTTCTCTTTGGATTGGATTTGAGGTCTTGTTATGGATAAGCAGTTTTGTGCAATGGGAAGTCGCATTAGGCCCACTAAAAGGAGAGGAGGATGACCTTGATTTTTTTCGTTGCCCAAGAGACTATTTGAGGTGAGTTAGCTAATTTATTTGGAAGCTAGATAAAGTGATTGCAGCATGGTTCGTTGTGACGTATTAGGCTTTCTATGAGTTTGCAATGATGAATTGGGTAGAATTTGTATTAGGAGAGGTATCAATATTATTGGTTGAGTTGGGATTGACTCCATCTGGGGGAGGCTCATAATGGCCAACATCTAACTTCTTAGAGAGGTAGTCATCAAGGCAGTTTCATAACATCTCAAGAGTCTCTCTTACATACTTAGGAAATTGTTGCAGAATTTTTTCCATAGCTGGAGTATAATCAAGCTCGGGGGCATCCTCATGTTCCCCTTATTATGGTTCAAAGAAAAGGTCACGGGCACTATACCTGGTTTGTATGTGTTTGAGGAAGAGCCCTGATCTTTTTAGCATTAGCTCATATGGAAAGACAACTGACATATGGAAATGACTTGGGAAGGCCTTGAATCTAGGAATTATTGTGTTCAGGCATGAATTGTTCAATTAGAGAGGAATAGGAATCTACCAGCAAGTATTCCATGATGGAGGGTTGATTGTAGTCGATTTTCAGATGGGATCGATTTTGCAGTATGTTTGCACAAGGGTCGATGGTGTCCAAACTAAAAAGGGTTATAAATACTTATTTGTTGTGTGTGTGTGTGTGTGTGTGTGTGTGGGGGAGAGAGCTAGAGAGAGATGAGTACAGCTAGATATCGAGAGAGATAGAGAGAGAGAGGAGAGAGAGAGAAACGATCTATCTCTCTCTCCTATCTCTCTATCGCTCTCTCGCTCGCTCGATCTCGCTCGCTCGATCGCTCTCTGCTCATATCTATCTGATCTCTAGCTCTCTCTCCTCGCTCGCGCTCTCTCTAGCTCTCTCTCTCTCCTCTCTCTCTACTCTCTATCTCTACATATCTATCGATATAGAGACTATTTATTCATAATCCTCCCCAGAGACAACAACACCAAACGAGAATCACCATGGACGGAAAAGGGGAAAGCTCAAAAAAAATGTCTCTAATCCCAACTCACTATGGTGACCTAAATGTAAAAGAGGCAAGCTTGAAGGCTCCAAAGTCAGCCAATAAGTGCGAATGTAGTGCAAAATAGTGCAAGTAAAAGTAAGTATAGGTGCGTTCAAATGACTGGCAATTGGTTCTTTAACTAAGAAAACAAGGGGCATATATACTCGACACCACCGCTTGCGGGAAATGACGTTGGCTCTGGAGAAGCCAAAACATGCGCCATCGCTTATGGGTGATGGTCTCGGCCTTAGGGGAAACCCTAAGGGGATAGGCTGAAATCATGAGGAATGGAAGAGAAGGGATAAGTGATGATGAATGATGTAGGTCCAAAATGACTGAAAGCATGAATAACTATGTGCAACAAGAGGAAACAAGTGTACATAATGGAACACATAGATATAATGAGTGCAACGTGTGAACGAAGGGAAGAAACAAAGCATATATGGGATGATTAAGGCTAATAATGACATGTGTCAAATGTGATCTAGCCCACATGACCAAGTTTGATCATACCCCAATCCTGACAAGCCCCTTAAGACATCTGCTTAAGAAGAGAATGCATCGATAACCCATGCAAAAAAAATGATTAACAAGTATAAAAAATATGGTGTATACTAAAAGTAATTATACACACAGACATACACACATATCCACACACACATGTACACGTATACATACCCACACATATGCGTATGCACATGCGCGCACATATATACCACTTACACACATACAAAGATATTGGTTAAAGTATTATAAATGTGTAAAAGTGCGCCAAATATGTACAAACAATATATTATACATATGTATTAAAGTACTATAAATGCGTAGAAGTGCCCCAGGAATGTACCAGTAATGCATCCCCGAGGTAGATATGTAAGCCATGTGGTGGGTATTTTGATACCTTATTCAATTCTCTCAATTTAGCTGTGAAAAATAAATTAACAAATAAACATGAACATCCCTCGTGACATACTTCACAAACTCATGTGCAATGGCTATGCCTGCGGTAAAGTGAAACAGGTATTATTTGCACAGAAAAATGTACAAGAAAATAAGTCAACTGCTAACTCCAAGCAAGTTCAATAGCTGATCACATGATACATTCCGTTGCATTCGTTTTGTTTTCTCGAAATATCACAGATTTGAGAATCTTATTACACGTGTTTAAGCCAAAAAAGAAAAAAAAAAAACACAGTAGCGACTGGTCACTCGGCACTGGTGCCTGCGTTGAAGCCGCAGTCTTTCTCGGTAAAACCTTTAAAGCTTTTGCTTTTATTAAAATAACATTTATAGCTGTTTAGCTGCTGGATCTGCATTCCTCTCCACTTTAAATATGTTTTAACGCATTTGCATTCACAATGTGTAGATGGCTATATAAACACAGCCCCTCATCGTTTTGGATATCAGAGACGAGTTTATATCCTCCTCTGCAGGAAACAGCAGAGCCATTTCTGTACTGAACCTCCATTTGAGCCGATTGTGGTATTGTTTTCGCTGAAGAAAGGCAGGCATGGTGGAGTTTAAGCGGGGAGGAGGCACTTGCCTCTGCCCCAAACTTATTGCAGTTCTGCTGGTTGGATTCATTGCCAGCCTGAGCGATATAGTATCTGTAAATGCAGAAGAGGGCCGTATTCTCATTCCAAACGAATCCACATCTCCTCCCCCTCCATACTACTACAAATCTTCTCCACCACCATCACCATCTCCTCCTCCTCCATACCACTATAAGTCTCCTCCACCACCATCACCATCCTCCATACCACTATAAGTCTCCTCCACCACCATCACCATCTCCTCCTCCCCCATATCACTATAAGTCGCCACCGCCACCATCCCCCTCTCCTCCTCCTCCATACCAATATAAATCACCACCACCACCATCACCATCTCCTCCTCCTCCATACCACTACAAGTCACCTCCACCACCATCCCCCTCTCCTCCTCCTCCATACCACTATAAGTCGCCTCCACCACCATCCCCCTCTCTCCTCCTCCTCCATACCTATACAAATCACCACCACCACCATCACCATCACCTCCTCCTCCATACCACTATAAGTCTCCTCCACCACCATCCCCAACTCCTCCTCCTCCGTACCACTACAAGTCGCCCCCCCCACCATCCCCCTCTCCTCCTCCTCCATACATATACAAATCACCACCGCCACCATCACCATCTCCTCCTCCTCCATACCATTATAAGTCTCCTCCACCACCATCCCCATCTCCTCCTCCTCCTCCATATCACTACAAGTCACCCCCACCACCATCCCCCTCTCCTCCTCCTCCATACCACTACAAGTTGCCCCCCCCCACCACCCCCCACCATCCCCCTCTCCTCCTCCTCCATACCTATACAAATCACCACCGCCACCATCACCATCTCCTCCTCCTCCATACCACTATAAGTCTCCACCACCACCATCACCATCTCCTCCTCCTCCATACCACTACAAGTCACCCCCACCACCATCCCCCTCTCCTCCTCCTCCATACCAATACAAATCACCACCACCACCATCACCATCTCCTCCTCCTCCATACCACTATAAGTCACCTCCACCACCATCCCCATCTCCTCCTCCTCCATACCAGTATAAATCGCCTCCACCTCCATCCCCTTCTCCTCCTCCTTATTACTACAAGTCTCCTCCACCACCATCACCATCTCCTCCTCCTCCTTATTACTACAAGTCTCCTCCACCACCGTCACCATCTCCTCCTCCTCCATACCACTACACCTCTCCCCCACCACCATACCCATCTCACCACCACCACCATCCCCATCCATACCACTACAAGTCTCCTCTACCACCATCACCATCTCACTCCCACAACCATCCCCATCCATACCACTACAAATCACCTCCTCCTCCATCGCCATCTCCTCCTCCGCCATACCACTATAAATCACCTCCACCACCATTCTCATCTCCTCCTCCTCCATACTCATACAAGTCATCTCCAGCATACTATTACCACTCCCCACCTCCACCATATTAGACACCCACCACCAGGAGAGTTAGTTTCGAGACGGTGATATTTATTGTCCTTTCGCCCTGAATATTGTTCCTTCAAAACCAGTTTTATAAGGCAAATGTGATACCTATGAACTAATTATAATTTCCTTGTTCCAATGTTGTGCAGGTCTTGAAACATGCAATTCAATAAGTTCTCTCCGCTCAAATAAAACAGCGATCTTGGGGACAGTATTCTTCATTAGTTATCATTAAACTGGTTATTCTTCATTTTATTCGAATGAGATATGTGAAGATATTTTGAAGTTCAACAAAAAAGATATGGAGAAAGATTTGTCAGTCTTCAGCAGTGAAGATTTGTCTCTCTCTCTCGACATCATTATTTATTCTATTGTTATTACAGTACTGAGATTCAAATTCTTTCTTTCATAGCTGCATTATCGAATAAAATTGAATTAAATTCCAGTGAAAAAGCTCAATCGAGGTGGTTCTTCAATCCATCTTATGTACAGGAATTCTTAGTTTTAAAATCGACGAGCATCTTGTAATCTGAATGATATGAAAACATGCGTCTGATAATCTGAATGATCTTGATTGTATTATTTTTTAATATTCCAGTAGCCATATTATACCTACACGCAGAATCACAATTCCAGAAATAATTAATCCAAACCTTAATCCCCAAAGTTTTAAGGTTTGATTTGATGGAATTCTCTGGGTATTTATTAGTCCACACAGTTGATTAAGGGAATTACTCTCCCTGATGAATTGAGTCGGTCATTTTACATACAACTATTTTCTTATACTTGTGGAGAACGAAGCTCTGTCCTGCATTGATTTTTCTGTTTCTGTTTCTTTTCTTCTGTCTCAAATCTAAAATGGAATAAAACTCATGTTATGGACAATATATGAAATACATCGCTAACTTCAACTTGAAATGGATTAAAAGATAGAGATTTTTAAATTTAGACTGTATTTATAGATTTGGGGTAAAATAAAATAATTGAGATTCATCTGAATTATTGTTCGTGCAACCCATGATCCCCGACGTTTAAGATTTTCTAACTTGTAGAAATCTTCATGATCTCTTGAGAGCATATAACTTAATTAAACCAATACTTCTGGCTTTCATGCTTTGAGAAGATGGGACTCGTTATGCATCCAGAGACGATATACAACAATATTTTATGGTTAAAACATGGTATTGATAAAAATAAGATGGAAGATGTTACAAGTTGGCGAAAAGAGTCTTTCTCTACCGGTTATCGCATTCCCTTTTACTTTCTTTAGCAGTTTAATTGATTGTATATTGTGATAGTTTAGAGGGATGTTCATAGTAAGTGAAGAAAATTGGTCTAGTTAAAGGTGAAGGTCTAGTATGAATTCCAACTTTATAATGAAAAGTACTATAGAGGATGAAGATGTCTTACAAATTCAAATCCAAAATTATAAAATAAGGAGGAAATCAAATGTTTCCATCCCTGGTTATTATTTGTTCTCACACCCCTTCCTTGATGAAACATTTTTCACTTCACCTCCGCCATGCATATTATCCATTTTTTCCATCCAAATCTCATCCATGGAAGCTATGTCCTTAATTGAAAATTTATAAAATAACTCTTGCGAGCCTAGATCTTAGAGAAAGATTTGTAGCGTTCATTTTCCCTGACACTTATATTCAAGTTACAATTTATAAAAATTGTGTGCTTATTTTTGGGAAGCTTCTTTTGAACGAAACCAATAAGCAAACTCATTTGTGTAATTTAAATAGCTTGTGTAAAGTCAATCATCACAATATGTTCTAAAGTCCTCCCAATGAGTGTCAAGAAAGGAACTCTATATCAACGTATGAACATCCATCACAGCATAATTGAAAATAATTTTTGTCAAAATTTCTCAAGATCCGGGGAACTTACAAGCAATATATATACTTCTGATCATATCATGAAATAATTTTAGACAATTGTACTATCATTGTAGCTTTGGAACTGTATTTTATTTTAGTATGTTAACTGAAAAAATGTAAATAATTAAATTTTACAAATACACCAAATAAAACATATATTAATTTAATTTATATATCGTGTAATTAACAATTTTTTTATAAAAAAATTCTGCGTTAACCATAATTACACAAATAAACATGTACCTATCGGCCTTTCAAAAACATCTATAGATGATGTTGCTAGTTTTTAATAGGTTGAGAAGTTCTCTGATTACCCTGCCTTTGTCTTTAGGCTAATAAATTTTAGATTTGAATCAAAACTTTTATGTTGATTCATGTCTATTATTCCTCTTGTTGGGCTCTGTCTAATTTAACTTATTAAAACCTTGTCAAGCTGCTACAATACTTCATATGGGGTGATGCTAAGAAACAAGGTGGGATTCCATATAGTTGTTAGGGGAACTTTCTGCCCTCCTCAAGATAAACAAAAAATGTTCTCTAAGGGGGTTGTTTGACCTTGCCAAGCTGCTACAAGACTTCATATGAGTTGATGCTAAGAAAAAATGTAGGATTCCATATAGTTGTTGGGGGAACTTTCTGTCTTCCTCAAGATTAAAAAAATTATTCTCTCAACAGGTTGTTTGATCTTTTGAGGTCTTAAAGGAATGATATTTTTTTCTCATGCAATACATTTCCACCCGCATTATAATTAAAGTTTTTCTGTGCTTTGGTGGGGCCTTCTATTAGATATGTGATAACAAAGTTAAATGTTGGATCTCTTTGCGGCGTGGTTTGTAGTTCACTTCCTGAAGGGGTGTGGGGTGGGCTTGCACCCTGCACTACTGTCGTGGGGGGGGGTCCAGGGGGTGGGGCAACGACATGTTATGGAGCCCCCCTAGCGTGGGTTCGGGGATGGAGCCCCCGAAACAAAAATTAAGGAGTCAATCCCTTGTTTCTAGAAAGACAAATCCACTGAATTCTATTTTTAGGAAAGAAAATTCTAATGGCATTTTTCCACTCTATTTTTAGGAGGAGGAATCCTAGATGCACTTTTCCAATTATGTGTATTTAACTTTGTGGAGAGCCAAAGTAACTCATATAATTAGTTTGCATGTGTAGACACCTAAAATATGCTTACACAGTTTAACATTTCCTCCAATTCAACTGATTAACGACACTTCGTCAATTAGCTATTCTTCGCTCCATTCTCGGATGCCCATTCACAAACCTCCTTCGGTTGTATTCCTCCTATAATCATCAAATTCCGCTGATATTTCTCTTATTAGCTAGACATTCCTCCTTTTGACCATTTAGAACCTCCCTAGTTCCCTCTGGACCACTTATCCAGGCTTCCAAGGCTATCTATCAGTCATAAATGGTTAATCAGACTCCTCCCAACTCTCAATGAGTCTCTAATCACTCACTAATCACACTTTACTAGCCCAAACCCTAATTAATTAGCCTAAACCAAGGTTAAATAGCCTAATCCTTCTTAGAATTTAGTCCCACATGCACCCAAATTCCAATTTCTTCCAAACCAAAATCTATAAATAGAAAGGTCACTCCTCCCCTTCAAACACACACCTTGTTTACATAAAAAAATCTCTTAAGCACTTTGGAAAGAAATTATAAATCATTTTTGATAGATTTAAGCTATAAAACATTTGGATCTTGGCCATACTCCATTGTTAAGAGCTCCTCCATATTGCATCCATTAACTCCAAATCTAGTTAGTAAGGGAAGATCCAAAGCTTGGAGATGTAGCCAACTTGGAGAGATCTCTCCACTATTTTTCGGAGAAAACATCACACCAAAATTGATTGCTAGGATTTTATAGGTTCATTTAAATTAGCATTAAAAGAGTAGAGAGTAATATACATGTTAGTTTTTGATTTTTTGTCAAATTTATAATGCTTGCATGTTAGTTTCCCTTGTTTATCTCTTATCTTATGGTCCATAGATGAGTGAGTTAAGTTTTGAGGTTTTCTAACCTTATTTCCATAGCTTTTCAACTTATACATGAACACATTTGGCACTCCCGGTGGGACACTTAGCCCATCCTCCATCAATGGAGTCATTTTGAAGCTTTTATTTTAGTTTCTTACTTTTTGCATGTTTTTTGTAGGGTTAAATATTTTTCCTTGGGCTTTTTAGCTAGGTTTTATGTACTTAACCTTCATTTTCATGCCACTTTCTTAGGTTTATGTTAGAAATTACACTTAATGGCTAAATTCTAACTTGTTGACACTTTTAGAATTTCATTTTCTGTGCCATTTGGTGGGTTTTCAGGCAGGTGCACATATACCCTTATGCCAGCATAGACACCTGCTGACTAGATCATTTTTAGAAGAGGGGCACATTCACCCAAACTGGTGCGCAACTACATGATAACGGGTGCACATGCCCAAACTGACGTGCATACACCCTTCTGCCAGCACAGGCACCTGGCTAACTCTCATTTTTACTAGGCGTGCACACACCTTTATGGACGCGCAGGCAACCTGTGTCTTCTCAGACCTCTGTCAAGAATATTACCAGGTGTGCACACTCCTAAATAGTGGCGCATACACCATTTTTCTAGCGCAAGAACCTATCCTCTAGCACAGACACACTTATGCTAGTGTAAACATCTCTCGGGTAGTGTAAGCACTTCGCAGAGCTGTTAGGTTTATAGAGAGGAGTACATGCACCATAACCCACGTGCACATGCCCAAATAGGTGTACATACACCTTGAAGGGTGTGCAGGTGTCTCTGTTTGATCCAAATTTATTCATATAATTTTTAGTGCTCCTAGTTTTGGTCATATCTCCTGGCTTGTTGACCCATTTTCAGAACTTGAACATGCGTAAGGAAGAGCACGAAACCAACTTTGCAAGGGAAGTTACAAAAGTAATATACCTTTGGTATCAATAATTCTACCATAAAACTCCCAAAATTCCCTGGAGACCTCTAAAAATGCAAAATACTAAAAACTGCTAAAAATAGATTTTCATAAATTTCTGATTTTCGTAGTTTTCTAACTTTTTGTAGGGTTCTAACAATGATTTGCAAGTTTCTTTTCCTTCATATTTTTGTGCTAACTTAGTTAATTTTTCACATTTTTCATGTGTAGGGGTCCTTTGAAATGCGTATGCTCTTCCCTCGCACCTTCTAGGCGATCTTAGGAATAAAAAACGTTTCAAAAACATTCTATTTTGCTTCTAAACCACTTCAATTTAAACTTTAAAATGGATTAAAGTTCAAAGTTGGCTAAAATGAGTTTCCTTTTGCAAAAAAATTAAAGTATTTTCCATATATTGTTATAGTTGGGTTTCTGCGTTGTGTATGCTCTTCCTTCACGCCTTTTTGGTGATCTTAGGAATCAAAACAACACACAAAATCTCTTTTGATATCATGATATTTTATGGAAAACTACTAACTCCTTGCATGTAGAACCAAAACCCATTGTCAAAGAAGGGAGGTTCGAAACACGAAACCACTAACACGTGTTTTCAGACATGTTGCCAAACAGTGTGCTACTTAAAACCACATTAAGCTAAGCAAGATAAAAAACACACCACTTTGCATCACACTATATTGTAGGTTTCAGAAAAGGGTACATCCCTATCCTGTCAACTAGAACATAACCCCTTTGGCATAACACCTTAAACTATAACAATGAGGGTGATTCTAGGAACCCTAAAGTAATCCACCACTGAGTAACCTCGTGGATGAAACAGGAAGCTCTTTGCTTACACACTTGACTAGATTTTATATTACAAGTTAGAGTCAAATTTTTCTATATCGCAACCCCACTGACGATAAAACTGAACACACTAGTTACTCATTATATCAGAAGGGGGTAAAGTAAAGCTGAGATACTCCCAAATTAGTTAGTGCAACTCTTTGGGTAAATGGAGCTCACATTTATACAAACTGTTGACACCTAGTTCAGTGATCTTATTAGGAGAGCCATTTTGTCTTAGATCCCACTTTGTAAATTCCATTGTCGCGTCTTCACCATCATGAAGTGATATCTTGTTTAGATTTAAAGCCTTATTTTTTGAACACAGTAACGAATCCACTTAAGTTTGATCTAAGTGTCATTCATCACGAAATTAAACGACGTATCACTTAGCTTGGTTTATTTCTCGCCTTTAGATGAGGTGAAACTCTGCCCAAGCGGTGCTTCGTTTATTTTCATCTTTTGATCTATACCCTTGCATTCTCATTGCCCATTTACAGTGAGAAGGAAGCATACCCCGTGAGTATTATCAAGGACAATATTTGCCACTTTTTTGTCTGTTTACGCCCATCCATGTTTGCGGATGGGTTGTTAAACATCTAAAGTGTGCAAATACATTTTTCGTGTCTTTGATAGCCACTTGATCTTGATTTCAAGATCATCATCATAGTTATTATTGATTCATCATTTGATATCCCTTTGACATATTACCTTGTTTGCATTATCTTGACATTATTAAAATACTTACATCATGTTTCTCGTAAACATGATCTAAGTTTCCTCATTGTGTCGTTACGTTGCCCACATTTTAGCACATCCTTACTATACTTTGATTTAGTTTTACTTTAAACATTTTCCAAAATATTGAAGAGTGTCGCTTACTTTTTTTGTGACATTTCGATATCACTTTGGCACTAATATATCACTTCTTCGTGAATCTTGATTAATGTGTCCAATTGGTGTGGTTATGTGGCTTACAATTGTAATCCTCACCCTTTGAAATTTATGCCTAGTTGGTTGATAAACTCGTTGTGGTATCCTTTGATTGGGAGTCATGTCTACCCTTTGTTAATATTTACGCATTGTTCATTTTGAGCTTGACGTAAGTATTGACATTGTGTTGATCATCTTTGCATCAAACTATCATTTTGCACACCACATTTTACACAAGGATTATTTCCTTATTGTTTGGCTTTGTGTTTCACACTTTCATGATTGTTTCTTGTGATCATTCATCTGGAAAACTTGTTTTCTAGGACAATCCTTTTTCATCTCATCGAGATTATATCATCGCAATGTCTATTTTACTTGGACCTTCTTCAGAAAATCATGCACGCATCTCCATACTTATGAAATGTCTAGTTGGTTTCCGTTATGCTACCCGAATTGACATGGAACTTTCTTCACTTTGAAGGAATTTGATCACACTATATAGGTCCAAGAATTTTTACCTAAACAAAGCCAACAATGACTAACTATTACGCGGTTCCTCACACTTACAAAAATACAGAACCTAGGTTTAGGAATTCAAATCAAAATATTCCCATTACGACTAAGCCTCGTTTGGTTCTTCATGCTATAGGTACCATTCGGGTACCCTGCTCCCCACCTTCAGATCATAGTCGGTGGTATTGTTTGGATGCTTTTGATCCAAATTATTATTCAGGTTACCCCCACTCTTCTTCTGATTCAGATCCAAACTACACTTTGGATTCCCACTCTTCTTCTAAAGATTCAAATCCCAACTATTGTTCGGATACCCGTAGATAAAATCTTGAATCATGGTCCTCCCTTTCTTCAAAAGACCTTTATTCTAAATCACCTCAATGATGTCTTCCTCCTTTGAAGACTCGTGTGACTCCAAGTTCCATTGATAAAACATATATTTTGGCTCTTAATTCACTGTCCCCCCTTTCTTCAAAGGACCTTTATTCCAAATCACCTCAATGATGTCTTCCTCCTTTGAAGACTCATGTGACTCCAAGTTACATTGATCGAACATATAATTCAGTTCTTGAGTCAAGGTCCTCCCTTTCTTCACAAAACCTCCTTCATCAGTCACCTCGACGACCCCTTCCTCCTTTAAAGATTTCCATGACTCGGATTCCCTCTAGTCAATCATCCAATTAAACTCCTATGTCGCAACTTAATGGATGGCTATGCAATCATACTTTCCTTCCTACATTGCATCATCTTCTAGAAAAACGACCTAGGTCCAGATCAAAATCATCCATTCATGAGATGCCTACATCCAAGTATACTACGTCTTTTGACTCATCTTCTTCTATTAATGAGGATCCAATTCTTCTTTTTCCTCTAAGTCATTTCGCTCATACCTTATCATATATTTTTCAATCTTGTAAAGATCAATGTTTGCGTCTACAAAGACAAATTCAAAAGAATCCAAGTCCTAAGATATCTTTTCAAAGCAGTATCAAAGCTCTTCATGGGAGTGATAAGGTAAAAAATTCCCTCGTCTACATCATCAAACATCTTCATCTTCTTCTGTCAGTCAATTTCCCCGCTTATCGGACCCATTTCTTCTAGTCAACCTCATATGGTCGAAGAACAACAACCTTTATTGATTGATCTCTCTCAGGATGACGGAACAATCAGAATACATGAAGATATCCCTCTACAAGGATTATTTCTAGATCTTGATACACTCTCGTATGGGGAGGAAGAATTTGATTCCTTTTGTTAGAGCATAGAGGAAAATCCTAAGGTCATGAAACTTGATTCTTATTATGTTATTTCATCTTCACCTTCCTTTGAGCATGATGAAATGTCGGGGTCTAGCATTGATCCACGACATATCTTCTCGTTACCTAATCATTCCTTATTTATTATCATTCCTCAATAAAAATCTCACCTTGGGTCACCGCTGAGTAGCCCATCGTCTTCTTCTATCTTGGAGCCACCCCTGGGTAGTCCTCTTTTTTCTACTTGTGGGGCACCTCCTGGTAGCCCATTACCATCTATTCTTGGGCCACTTCCTAGTAGCCCTTCATCCTCTTCTATCTATGGGACACCTCCGAGTAGTCCCTCCTTGTATATACTTGGGTCACCCCCTAGTATTCCCTCATTATCTTCTTCTATTATGGGGCCACGTTCTAGTAGCCCTTCATTATCTTTCATTTATAAGTTACCTTACGGTATCTCATCGCCTTCTATTATTGGGCTACGTCCTAGTAGGCCTTCATCCTCTTTTATCTATGGGAAATCTCCGAGTAGCCCATCATCGTCTATTCCTGGGCCATGTCCTTGTAGCCCAATTTCTTCCATCTTAGGGCCACGTTATAACATCCCTTCATCTTCTTCTATCAATGGCTCATGTCATGGTAGCCCATCCTCTTCAATTTTTAGACCATATCATTTTCATCCATCACACCTTTCTTCTATCAATGGTTGTGGCAAGCCCGCGGTCATTTCTCATATCACTTCTAAACATCCACGTTTGATTTATTTTCCTTCTCAAGATCAGAAAGGTCATGTGTCATCTTATAAGAAACCCAAACAATTTCTATATCAAGCTAATATAAAAAATGCAAATATCCCCAAAGCTCCCAACAACCCAAAAATTCAAAATTCACTGCGATTCAAGAATGCACACGAACGTAGCCATCAAGTATGGCTCTAAGTGTAGAAACCTATGGATAGGGAACTTAGGCTCCCGTATACTAAATCCTTGTTTCTTGAAAAATCATAGTCATTTGTTGAGTATGAGCTCACCATGATCATTGAGATTGGAGATAATATGAGTCTTAATAAACAAACATTCTTAATCTCACTTATCAAGGAATTCACAAACATTATTGTTGGATCTTATCAAGCAGAGTGAATTTATTGGTCCCACATTTTCAAAAACTATTAAAAATATAAAAATCAAAACAATTCAAAAATACAAAAAAATGAGAAAATGTTAAAAAATCGAAGGTACAATGATCACATTGCAATCCGGTATTGCATACACATGGATGTTCTTTCTTCCCTTCCTTTCTATTCTTCTACAAGTCTTCCTATCATTTTCATCCATTCAGTGATATTGTGGTTAGCCTATTTGCACACATTTTGTGACATTTATCTCTATGGTATCTGTTTGACCTTGGTCTTTTATCACCTTGGTAAATTAAAGAATGACTGACCTCATGGAGATCCTATCACAATTTACATCTAATAACCTTGTTGCGAAGAAATTTTGGACATATTTGTTGACACTAGCTAATGTTGTCATCACAATCAATTCCACCTCCTTCCATCAAGATATCCGTGGTTCTTAACCCCTTGTTAAACAAGAGAGTTGAAATAAGTTTTCAGAAAGAAAAAGAAACAAAATCAATCAAAATTCAAAGGCTAAGAGCTAAAAGAAAACACAAATTGATATATAACTCTCTCTGGGGGTATATCCAATAATCTCTACTGGGGCTATGGATGCCTGAATGACAGTAGAGAAATGTTGCGATTAGAATCAAATGCATCTCCATAGGGGCTATTGATGCATAGTTGAAAATAGAGCAATGTATGACTATCCTTCCACCATCCATTCACAAAATCACCTTTCAAAATCAATCAATCCTACACATTGGCTAGTATCTTCACTTGTTGTCTATTAACTCTTTCCTTCAAGAGGTAATTCATTTCCATATGCACACACTGGATCTCTATGAGTGAACATGATTAGTATGTTACCAAGTGTATTTTTTTGGACCTTGTTCAGAATCTTTCTTTAGTCCTTATTTTGTCTCACGATTTGTGCCTTTGGCTAATCTCTTTTTCATTGCGAGGCTTCTAAGCTACATTCATAACATTAATTGTTCTTCTACTTCATTGAGAACATCCATGTGTATAAGATTTCATTTTTTCCATTTTACGGACACCTTTATCCCTTTCACCAACACTTCATTGGTTTATATTCATCATCAAGTTGAACTTATTCATATTGGCCTTGATCCCCCGTTCATCATCAGTGTGTGAAGAGTTTTCATTTGAATACTCCCAACTAATATTGGGGAATTTTTGCATCTTCACTTTCTTGTGCATGCACGTGGCATTTTGCCCTTGTACATCCCATCTATCGCTGGGGGCATCCACATTTCTTTGTCTTCCTGTAAACAGTTTCATAAAACTTTCAAAATCATCAAAACATTAAAATATGTTTCAAGAAACATAAATAAAATATAAATCATTCTATAAAACGTCGCTCTTTATTTCTCACATGTTCATGTGTGTGACTCGCAGATCATCTTGATCTACCTCCATCAACAAAAGTTAGGCTACTTACTTCGTCTGTAATCTAGGGCACAACGAGTTGCCTGGTATTGTTTCATAGCATACAATGATTTTTCATTGGACCCAAGTGTCATCCGTTATTTCCCTTGCATGTAAAATTTTCTTGGGGAACCATCATTAACCCTCACCGTTAATTCAAATAGTTTGAAACTGAAGTTTGATAAAAAACATTACATTATGTTTCTCTGTTAGGTTAGCTTGTTTACTTTCTCGTATTACATTGCATTATGTATGTTGCATGGAGTTAGTGTTTTTAGCAATGAAAGTTTGTTCGTATATGGGTTTTCATGTCATACTACACTTTTTTCATTATTTTTAATAAGGACTGATGATGAAGATCACTAGCAATATGATGAAAATAAAGTTGTTTAAAAGGCAGTGGATGTATGTTGGCTCATTCCCCCTTCCTCATTCTCCTTTTCTTCCATATCCCCTTTCTTTTCTTCTTATTCACACTATTCTTTCTTCTGTTTTCTTTCCTTCATATTTTTGATTGTTGATGGACCTCTTCCATCATCCCATCGACAATCGAGGGGGCATCCTTCATCCTAATATTTTTTCTTCTATCCCTTCAATTTTTTTCTTGTTTATGCTTGTATACTTTCTTTGAGGCGATGTCACTTACACCACCCCAAAGAGGGGAAAATGTAGACACCTAAAATATGCTTACACTTAGCATTTCCTACAATTCAAGTGATTAACGACACTTCGTTAATTATCTATTCTTTGCTCCATTCTCGAATACCCATTCACAACCCTCTTTCGGTCGTATTCCTCCTATAATCATCAAATTGGGCTGATATCTCTCTTATTAGCTAGACATTCCTCCTGTCAACCATTCAAAACCTCCCTAGTTCCCTCTAAACCACTTTTGTAGGCTTTATAGGCTATTTATCAGTCACAAATGGTTAATCAAACTCCTCCCAACTCTCAATGAGTCTCTAATCACTCACTAATCACGCTTAGCTAGCCTAAACCCTAGTTAACTAGCCTAAACCAAGGTTAACTAACCTAATCCTTCTTAGACTTTAGTCCCACATGCACCCAAATTCCAATTTCTCCCAAACCAAAATCTATAAATAGAAGGGTCACCCCTCTCCTTCAAACACACACCTTGTTTACATAACAAAATCTATCAAGCACTTTGGACAGACATTAGAAATCATTTGTGATAGCTTTAAGCTATAAAAAATTTAGATCTTGGCCATACTCCATTGTTAAGAGCTCCTCCATCTTACATCCATTAACTCTAAATCTAGTTAGTAAGGGAAGATTCAAAGCTTATCCATGTAGCCAACTTGGAGAGATCTCTTAACTGTTTTTGGGAGCAAACAACACACAAAAACTGATTGCTAGGATCTTCTAGGTTCATTTAAATTAGCATTCAAAGAGTAGAGAGTAATATACATGTTAGTTTTTGATGTTTTTTGTCAAATTTATAATGCTTGCATGCTAGTTTCCCTTGTTTATCTCTTATCTTATGGTCCATAGATGAATTAGTTAAGTTTTTAGGTTTTCTAAACTCTTTTCCATAGCTTTTCAACTTATACATGAACACAACATGTAATCTATACATCTTGAATTAGTAAAATCTTGCATGTGGATGTTTTCCTAAGCACTTGGATGGGGTTTTACACCATAAATTTGGTGTTTGTCTCTTGCATGTTTGGTATTCTATATATTTCTTTTATCTCTATCTCTTTAAAATGTTGTTTTTCTTATTCAACTTTCTGTGTATTCATTGTTGTAAAGTCTGTGGTTTCCTAACACTTCCCCACCCTTGTTTTATGTTTTTATGATTTTTTAGCTTCCTTTGCTAAGTTTTTCACACATTGTCTGTCAACTTGTGCACTAATAGTTTCATTATTTTAATTCAAGAGGTATATAAATACAAAGGTGCATTCGTGCATTTAGAAATGAACTAGACAATAATTAATTTAGCATGAAAGTGATATTTAAAATTTATATGAACATACAATTTATATTTAAAAAAAAAAATCGCTCGCCAAAATCCAAGTTCAAGCAATTAAAGATTCATTCTAGCATGTACTATTTGTGTTTGGGGTTGGAACACATGCACATGTAATCACACACGCACACGCACACGCACACGCACACGCACACGCACACGCACACGCACACGCACACGCACACGCACACGCACACGCACACGCACACGCACACGCACACGCACACGCACACGCACACACACACGCACACACACATGCACACACACACGCACACGCACATGCACACACACATGCACAAACACACACGCACATGCACACGCGCACGCGCATGCGCACACATGCGCACATGCATGCGCACACACACGCGCACACACCCACACCCACACCCACACACACAGGCACAGGCACACGCACACACACATGCACATTCACACACACACACACACACACACCATGCATGCATGTGCACACGCACACACACGCACACATAAAATGATTGAACACTAATTTACATGCATTTTTGTTTGTGATTTTTTCAAATCGTTAGGGGTATAATATAATGGATGGTTTAAAAAGGACCCCATTAACATTCACCATTTTTATGGGTTTATCAAGGATTTGAAGACATATTAAAATTTCAAAAAAGGATATCAAAATATTGGTGATCCATGAAAAAACCATAGAAAGAGAGCAATATTTTTATACATTATAGCACAAAGATTGAATATGCAAAGTTAGATTCATCATTGCACACACAATACAAATTTTTGATATTTATTTGAACATTTTCATAATTGAGGTCTTATGGTTCACTTGATATTTATGTTTAGGGTTGATTTACCTCATTGACAGGTTCTATCTTCTATCAGCTTCCAGTACTGACTACCTCCATATTTGTAAAAAATTAAGTATTGTCATATAATACACCCTAATTCTCGTATCCTTTAAATTATATCAATTATTCCAATGATTGAGTATTAGGTTTGATTTATTTATCAAATGTAATTCATGTTTTAAATGTTGTTATTATAATGCCCTTGTGTATGTAAAACCACTTTTCACACTTACAATTTGGTAAACACACTCTTATATTGAAATTACTAACTTAGAGTTTCATTTTTTTGGTGAACCTTTATTTATATCAAAGATCATTTTTTGAACCAAGCACACAACCTAGAGTTTCAAATTTATGTCAACATATATTGTCTCATTGCATTGTTGGATTTTTATTTCCTCTTGTTGATTTTTCTATGAAATGTAATCATTTGTTTCAATTTTATATCCCTAGCTCATGTGTGTATAACATCAATTGTGCATTGCAACTTCACATGTTATATATTTTATACCATTTATTAGATCCAAGATTTCAACTCAATAAAGTGATCGATTAAAATCTAATCCAATTGATCTTGGATAACTTCCCTTTGAGTTTTAGCTTTTGGTTTTCATGAATAAGAATATAGATACTCTCACTTAAACCCAATCCCACCTCGAAATTATTCCAACATCTCATTATTCCTCTATGGGTAAGAAATCATCGAATGGTTCTCATATTCCTGTCAAAGGTCAAATTAATAAAGGGAAAGTTGTTGCTTGTGATTTATCCAATCCTAACAGGAACTTTTTGATGAATCCTAAGGAAATGGCCAATGTTTTTATTATAATGAAGAACAACCAATCTGCAACTTAGTATTGAGTGTACCCATTAGCCTATTGTTCAAAATTAAGCTTATAGGGCGAACCGTGGATACATAAATGTTGTTAATGATCAAATACCTTTCGAAACACCTTGTATGCCTTCTCATGTAGGCATATTGGATTTTTCCAATGTCATTCTATATATTTGTTCTCTCAATATACATGTTTCACTTGTTTTCATGTATTCTATTATATTGAATCTCATATTTCATTCCCTTACTTGCTTCTCATATTCCTAGTATCTCTCTCAATTCTTCATAATTTGATTTTTATGTAATACATAATTTTTATGTACACATTCCACTATTGTGTCCCTACCTTCTAAGGTGACCATCATGATGAAAATTGTGCAATACTTTAAAGATAACATTAATGATTTATATCTAGGGTCTAAAATTCATACAATAGGGTCACTTCAAGAATAATATTAATAGACCTTTTGACTTAGGACATGATTTGTTACCACTTTAAAATGGGTTTCATAGCTCAAAAATGTTAAAATATAATGAGAAGAGGCATCCTATCACCATCTTAGGTAATTTTATACCTCTTGGATATATTTTACACATGATGATCAATTATTGATCAATCTATTTCCTAAGTTCCTGAATGAGTATGTTCTCAACATTAACTTTGTGTTACTTCAAGGATCCATATATACCTTATCTCTCACTAGTAGATGATTCTTGCACATTTTTTACTGTTGAAAATCAATATGAGGGTTACCTTTAAGCATATTTATCAACTAAGAAAATATGTTAATTGATGCGGGAGCATTACTTGCAGAGACCATAACTTTTAATCCGATTGTTGGATCATTTTGAAATTTTACAGGGTTGTAGATATACGGTAGTACTATGTTGGTGTCAATTAATTTGGCAAGGTTGTGGCCATTTCGTAACTTTTTCGGGCCTGGATTCCTTCATCTAGTTGCCTAAAATTGGCTCCAAACATTTTTTTCACTTTTGACTAGGTATTAGAACTTTAATAACTTTTGTTGTAATTGTTACGTTAAGTCAAAATTTCACATGAGACTTAATTTATAAAGGCATATTTGGCACAAAAATTTTGGGGCCCATCCGAGTTGTTTTTCTAGTAGGTAATTTTTGGCATTTTAGGGTTTTTTTAAGCATTTTAGGGTTTTTAGAGTAGATGTGAAATAAAAGGAGGATTGTAATGATGTAAAAGTTTAGTGTGGATTATAGAATGAAAAGAAATCTATTTTGAAACTCCTAATTTTTATTTGTAAAGCTGTTTATGTGTGTTTTGGAGGTATTTTAACCTCTTGTAGCTGGATTCACATCAATTGGTATCAGAGATGGATTTTGATCTTGCATAAATAGATAAGGTAACATATTACATTTTTTGTGTGTAAATTTCCCTCTATTTTATATAATCATGGCTAGACGCAGGAGGAGAGGTTATGCCTAGATGAATACACATATGCAAGAGCTATAGAAACAGGTTGCTGAGCTCATAGGAGAAGTTACCTAAATTAGAAGGAGACATGTAAATGGGGACGTAGACCCAGATAGTGATACTAAATAAGTACCTCCATTAAAGAAGCTGAAAGAAAAATTTCTTCCTATAGATTATGCTCAGAAACTCTTTTGAAGGTTTCAAAACCTAAGACAAAAGGATCTCAACATTTAGGAGCACACCAAGGAATTTTACAAGTTGTCAATCAGGGTTGAACATGGAGAGTTTGAAGAATAGAAGGCTACAAATTATATAAATGGGTTGAGTTGCACCATATAAGATGAGATGAGTATGCTTCAAATCCATAGTTTGGATGATGCTTATCAACTCACATTAAAGGCAGAAGAAAATAACAAGAGAAATAATTTTAGAAGAGGTGTGAAAAGAGATCCATCACCATCTCCAATGAGAGACAGGGGTAGATTTGAATCTACAAAAGGTGAATCCTCTAATGCAGAAGGGCATGAAGATTTTGGTCAAAACTGTGGTAACTACCAAAGAGGTAGGGGGTTTCAGAGGGGAAGAGGTTATAATGGAGGACATGGCTGGAATAGCCCCCAAAGACAATATACATGTTACAGATGTGGTGAAGAGGGTCACAGAGCCTTTGAGAGTCTGCACTATCCTACACAAGATAGATGGCAAGGAGAAAAACCACGAGTAAGAAATTGAGGTTGTTGCAGATTTGGATGAAAACCTCATGATAAGGAGGATGATGATTGTCCCCAAAGAAGGAGAAAGAATATGATTCTACATGTGTTGATTCGAGGTTGCGAAAATATATATTTGAACAAGATGCACCTCTAGAGGAAAGGTATGTAAAATTATTATTGATGGTGGTAGTTGTGAAAATATGGTTTCAAGTGTGATGGTTGATAAACTCAATCTGAAATGTGAGAAGCACCCATATCCCTATCGTATATCATGGTTCAAGAAAGGGAATGAGCTAACCATAGATAAAAGATGCCTTATAAAGTTTTCGATTGGGAATACCTACAAGGATGAGGTGTGGTGTGATGTTATCCGAATGGATGCATGCTATATATTACTAGGGAAGCCTTGACAATACGATAGGAAGGTTACACATGATGGAGAAAAAAATACATATACCTTTTGGAAGGATGGTATAAAGGTGGTCTTTTTACCCTTCAAGGAAGAAGAGAAGAGGAAGGTCTTATTGGATACAAAAGAGTTTGTTACAGAAATGGAAGAAGTTGGCTAGTGTTATGCACTGATGTCAAAGAAGGTGGAAATAAAGGAATTTAATATACCTATTTTTGTGACAAAGGTACTAAAATAATACAAAGATGTCATACTAGATGAGCTACCAGATGGGTTACCTCCAAAGTGAGATGTTAAACACCATATTGATTTGATCCCAGGATCGGCCCTTCCAAACCAGGTAGCCTATTGGATGAGTCCGACATAGATTGAAGAGTTGAACAAACAAGTGAAAAATCTAATACAGAAAGGATTAGTGAGAGAAAACATGATTCCATGTGAAACCCCAACTCTATTGACTCCCAAACAATATGGAGACTGGAGAATGTGTGTAGACAGTAGGGCCATAAATAATATAACAATTAATTATTGGTTTCCAATTCCAAGATTGTATGATATGATGGATGTGCGAGTGGGATCCCGATATTTTAGCAAGATTGACCTACGGAGTGGGCACTACCAAATCCAGATCCGTGAAGAGGATGAATGGAAAAAAACTTTCCAAATAAAATAAGGGTTGTACGAGTGGATGGTGAAGCCATTTGGGCTATCTAATGCACCCAATACATTCATGAGGCTGATGAATAGAGTACTTCGAGAGTACAATGGTAAGTTTTTTGTTGTCTATTTTGATGATATTTTGATATTCAGTAAGACAGTGATAGAACACTTGTTACATATGAAATTGGTGTTAGACTTGTTACGTAAAGAGAGTCTACATGCAAAATTAAAAAAGTGTAGTTTTATTTAGAAGAGTCTTGTTTTTTTTAGGGCTTTTCATATCAGAGGATTGATGAGGAAAAAGTAAAGGCAATTGTGGAGTGGTCTATTCTAAGGAATATGACAGAGGTTCGTAGTTTTCATGGATTGGAAAATTTTTATAGGAAGTTCATCAGGATTTTCAGTAGCATTGCTATACCCATAAAAGAGTGTACACAAGGGAGGGAGTATGTATGGACTAAGGTAGAAATATATAGTTTTGAATTTTTGAAGAATAAAGTGTCAAAAGCACTTGTTTTGGTATTGCCATATTTTAGCAAGGTCTTTGAGGTTGATTGTGATGCCTCACATGTTGGTATTGGAGTTGTAATGAGTCAACAAGGATGACCTATAGCATTCTTCAGTGAAAATCTAAATGAATTCAGGAGGAAATATTCTACTTATGATGTGGAATTTTATGCTATTGTTCAGGTATTAAGGCAACTGGAGACATTACTTGGTCGTAAAGAAATTTTTACTCTTCACTGACCATGAAGCATTGAGGTATGTAAACACACAGAAGAAACTAAATAATAGGCATGCAAAATGGGTTTCATTTTTGCAAGAATATTTTTTTTTCTTAAAGCATAAGTCAAGTAAGAAGAATCAAGTTGCTGATACCTTGAGTCGGCGTGTAGCACTTTTGACAACAATGGAAACTGAAGTAGTAGGGTTTGAGGCAGTTAAGGAATTGTATGAAGGTGATCTAGATTTTGGTGATGTTGTGAGACAATTTAAGGATACTACATTAGGTAGTGGTTCTTTTGATTATTTGGTGCAGGATGATTATTTTTTCAAGGGGAAATAATTGTGCATCCCTGCTGGTTCAATGAGAGAAAATATTATAAAAGAATTGCATAGTGGGGGGTTGGCTAGACACTTTGGTATAAGTAAGAAAATTTCTCTTGTTGTAGAAAATTATTATTGGAAAAAGGTAAAAAGGGACATAAGTAGAATTGTAGCAAGATGTAGAGTGTGCCAAATGGCTAAGGGCCATGCACAAAATATTGGGTTGTATATGCCATTACCTATCCCTACAGAGCCATGGGTTGATTTGAGTATGGATTTTGTGTTAGGAATTCCTAATACAAAATGAGGGAATGATTCTATCTTTGTTATGGTTGATATATTCTCTAATATGGCACATTTCATTTATTGTAAAACAACTAATGATGCTTCCAGAGTTGCACATTTGTTTTTTTTCCAGAAGTGGTTAGATTGCATGGAGTTCTAAGAACGACCACTTTAGATCAGGACACGAAGTTTTTGAGTCACTTTTGGAAGACTCTATGGACGAAACTAGGGACACAACTACAGTTTAGTAGTGCATATCACCCCCATCCTGATGGGAAAATAGAAGTAGTGAACAAAATCTTGGGAAATCTCCTACATTGCATTGTTGGAGAAAAACCAAAACAATGGGACTTAGGTTTACCATAAGCTGAGTTTGTATATAATAGCTCAATAAACAGGTCAATAGGGAGGTATCCTTTCTAGATTTTTTATGGTAGGAATCTCAAGGGGGTTATAGATCTCATTTTGCTACCCGGTGAAGATAAAACTAGTGATGATGTAGAAGCATTTCTACAGCTACATGATGAAGTGAGGGAAAAGATGAAAGTGAGTAATGCATAATATAAAGTAGCTGCATATGCCAATAGGAGAGTAAGTATATTTGAATAAGGATATATGGTGATGGTTTATCTTAGAAAGGAGAGGTTTCTAAAATGGACATAAAATAAACTCAAGTATAAGAAGATTGGGTCGTGTAGGATTCTGAAGAAAATGAGTGATAATGCCTACAAGGTGGAGCTACCTGAAAACTTTGCTATCTCACTAGTTTTTAATGTTTCAAACTTATATAAGTTTCTAGGTCATGATGAAAATGTTACGGAGGAGGAAAAAATAAACTGGGAGTAGCAGATGCTAAAGAAGAAAACGGAAAGGGTAATGCGTGTCTTGGACCAAAAAATAGTCACTACTAGACATGGGAGCTACAACAAATATTTGGTACAATGGGAAGGTTTGCAACAAGAATAAAATAATTGGATTCTTGAGTGGGAATTGAAGAAGATCAAAAGTGAAAAATTAAATGAATTTGTCAACTGAATTCGTAGGGGCTGAATTCTTTTCAACTAGGGGAGAATGATACAGGAGCATAACTTGCAGAGACCATAACTTTTGATCCGATCGTTGGATCATCTTGAAATTTTATAGGGTGGTAGATATACAATACTAATATGTTGAGGTCAACTATTCTTGCAAGGTTGTGGCCATTTTGGCACTTTTTCGGGCCTAGATTCCTTCATCTAGTTGCCTAAAATTGGCTCCGAATTTTTTTTTTCGCTTTTGACTAGGTCTTATAAATTTAATAACTTTTGTTGTAATTGTTAGAATAAATCAAAATTTTACATGATCCTTAATTTATGAAGGCATATTTTGCACACAAATTTTGGGTCACATCCAAGTTGTTTAGCTAGTAGGTAATTTTTGGCATTTTAGGGTTTTTTTAGCATTTAAGGGTTTTTAGAGTAGACGTGAAATAAAAGGAGGATTGTAATGATGTAAAAGTTTAGTGTGGATTCTAGAATGAGAAGAAATCTATTTTTAAACTCCTGGTTTTTATTTGCAAAGCTATTTATGTGTGTTTTGGAGGTATTTCAACCTCTTGCAGCTGGATTCACATCATTAATGAACATGTATTAGTGAGTATGTACAATCAAGAATATGATCATTAAGATGATCCAAAAGTCTCTTGAAACCAAAATCATAACTCTATTTGGTCAAATATGTCAAAAAATTATCAAAGAAACATTTATATTCAATACATATCAACCATTCAAAAAACATTGCCATGTAACTAAAAGTATAAAGGTTAAAGTTTTAGAAGAAAACATACTCATCTACGGGTTCAATTATCCTTCCTATAGTAGATCATAATTTCTATCTAAGGATAAAACACTTATTTCACTAAATCTAGACATATCCCAATGAATCTAGAATCTAGTATTTCAAGTATTGGAAGAAATGCATCTCCGTTTTTGCGTATATTGGATTCCATTTTTGTCTATATTGGATTCCATTATTACTATTATTGGAATCCATTAGTAGCAATATTGGATTTCAATATTGTCATTAATGGAATTATTCTAGTTCCAATTTCACTATTATTGGATTCCACTATAGTTATTATTGGATTCCAATATCGCTATTATTGGATTCCAATTTGGCTATTATTGGATTTCAATTTTGCCATTTTTTAAATTTTCAATGTTGAGAGTATGTAAGGCTAGCAACTGATAACTATTATAAGGCATGAGCCCTAGGATTAATATAACCAAAAAATTAACAATAACTTCCTACAAAAGTGAGCTTAAATTCATGAGCAGAAGCTAATTATTATTTACTCAGCACATTGTATTAAGGTGAACGGTCACTAACTATTATAAGTCATTGAGCCTCGATTTAAGGTGAACGATCGCGAACTATTATAAGTCACGAGCCTCTATCTAAGGTGAGATGTCGCTAACTATTATAAGTCATGAACTTGTTGTATTAAATGAAAGTGAAAAATCCTCGATGTAAGGTTAGTTTCCGCTAACTATTATAAGTCATGATCTTGTTGTATTTAAGTGTGAGCTTCACAATATGAAATTATGGGGCTCACACTTTTAAATTTCGAAAGCCTCATAGTTTTGAAGTGTGAGCCCCACACTCTTGAGAGTCCAAGAGCCCTACACTATGAAAATTATGAGCCTCACACTTTTGAAGTGATATCCCCACACTCTGAATAATCTAAGCCTCGTACTCTAAAAGTGTGAGCCTCACACTCTGAAAGTGCTAGCCCCTCACTTTCAAAGGTTGAGATTCACACCTTGAAAGTGAGAAGTCTCACACTCACACTTTCAGAGTGTGAATCTCAAAATTTGAAAGTGTAAGGCACACACTTTTAATGTTTAGTATGCACATATCCTTAAATTTGACACTGGCCTTAAATGCTTGTGGTGTTATTTTGAATTTTGGTGGAACTCACAATAAAATTATGTTCTCACCCTGAAATATACTTCGTAACAACTCAAGTATTATTTTTTAGATTGTACAAGTTCACTAGTGTTTATTATTATAAACTATATCTTCGAATAATCATTAAAAGAAAACAATATAGTTGGGAGTTTATGTATATAAAAAATTCTATTACTCTGAAAGATAGTAGGATTTATGCTTGTAAATTATTCCATTCTTCATATAAATAATGAGTCACTTCTGTTAGCAAGAAAATTAAATAATACTTGACACAATGCAAGAAAAATGTTTGTGAGAAACATTGTCTCATGCCCTTAGAGATACATTGAACCATTATTTTATAGTTTACATCAATCAAACCACTCATTGTGCCACAATTGTATTCTTTGTGAGTAAAAAATAACATAAATGATCTGTCATCATCTTTACATTGAAAGGTTCTATCTGTACATTTCAAATTTGTTACAAATTCATACATATACAATTGTAAATCTTATATGAGGATTTGTCTCCTTTTGTGGACAATTTTATTTGCACAAAACATGACTACATTTATTGGCTCTAGAACAATATTGTCGGTTTGGATACAAGTAGTGTTAAGTAAAGTAGCAGTGGAGGTGTAATCAAAGTAGAGACTAGTATTTACGAGCAGGCAATAATAGAAGAGGGTACTACTACTAGTATCAGAAGTGGATTTATTTAGCTATGACAAAAACAATCCTATTCGACAAGTGGAAAAGGAACAAATTACCCAAAACCCAATATTGCCCCTTCTAAAAGAAATTTGGGCACACTTTTATCTATTTTATGGGTTTGGAGTGGTTTGAATTATTAAGAAAAAATTGGACTATAACAGGTAAAACCGGTCATTCTTTACTTGAAAATCAGTTCAGCCATTGAGAAAATTAGACCCTGAGAAAGAAAGGACTCTAGGGGATGCTTTTTGTTTTCCCTCACACCACCATCCAAGTCTCGTTCCAGTCAAAAACTTTTTTGTGAAATCACCTCACTAAATCTCACAAAAAATGCCTATCAAAAGCGTAGCTTGTGCTCCCTGTAACATCATTGTGCTTACCATCTACATTTCCATCCAAATATCTCCTATAATTATTACTAGGGGTCAGTTGGTATGTTCAGATACTAGGAAATTGTGTAGGAGCACACAATGATGTCGTCAACTTTAAAACTTTGGAAATTTCATGCATGTTGGGTCGAACAGATGGCCATTTCTTGGTACAAAACAAGGCCAATTGGAATTTTTTTCTTACAATCCCAAGATCCATGCAGGTTTATGCAACTTCTATATCAACAATTTCCATGAGTGTGTTGTATTTTGCTTTTGAGATAGTATGGGTTCACTTGTCAATGTCAAAGACAATTCCATACACATTTGATTTCTCCTAACAACAAACCTTAAAAATACTTAGACTTACAGTGTATTCTCCAAATGAAAATTAACAAACAAAAATTTTACCAACTTTGGCAGATTTGAGTTATTGGCCAAAACTTCCTTCCCATTAGCAACACCAGAAGAGAAATCTCGTAACTCTATACATCAGATTTCTTATTCAGCCTTGATGTTCTGACATATTATGGGTCAATGTAATAAATGGTACCCATAAAATAGGTAGAGGTGTGGTGTTTGGTAGAGGAAATGCACTTGGCAATGCTAAAGTATGAAATTTTTTTGTTGAAATTATATTCCAAAAGAATGTTACAAGTCTTCACATCCCTATAAAAAATGCATGGGTTACAGTCATAATGAAGATATGGCCATCCTTCTTCAGAACCATGAGCGATTTTTAGCTGATTGTTCCAGTCTAGCTTAATCTTCTTTTATGATCCTATACGAAAATAAAAATTAATAAAAAACTTATTAAATTTTCCAAATATCCATTTTAATATGAAGGTTAGAGGTTGATTGGACACTTCTATTTCAAAAATTGAATCTACAATGTACAAATCCATTTCTCTTCATAACATAATCATTTTACTCACCATGTAGGATGTCCCACAGAATTTTTTTACCATGTAATCATAAAACATTAGGTTTCCAAGTGGAGAGAGAGAACATCCATGCATAATCTCAAGATTATGATGCTTGACGCTTCCAACTATTTCCAGATCAATTTCAAATGCAAACAAGCTTAGTGGGTAGAGAATGTACATTCTCTTTATAGAAATTGGCTTAAAATTCCTTAGATCAGGGTAAGTGCACGAAGTTGGGGGGCCAAAAACTGGACAAAAACTCGAAAAAATAAAAATACGTACGCGTTCTATTATAACGTGATCACGTTTTAAATTGTTAGGTTTTAGATTTACCGAGGCATAACGTGTACATGTTATAACGCATACGTGTTATGCTTACTATAAAGAGAAAAAAGAGGCCCGAGCCTCTATCATTTTATCTCCCTCAAACGCGAGTTTCAGAGCTTAACCGTGCCCTCACGTTTTTTCATTCAGCTAGATCTCAAGCTCAAAGGATCATTTCTGGATCACCAGGAAGATCTGAATCGACGATGGTGCCACGGAGAAGAGGTAAGCACAATTATTTTCTCAAATTGCATTGAAATATGATAATTATAGATTAAAATTTTAATTGAATACATATTTTTATTGTTACAGTTAGAGGTCGAGGAAATCAACCACAACCAAACCATGCTATTCCTATCATCCCTCCTGACACTCCCACAATTTCTCAACATCCCCCGGGTAGTCAAGAAGATTTAGCGGCTCACATAGTTGAAAACAAAATTGAAATTGAGGATTTAGTCAAAACAATGAGGGATTCACAATCTACAAACCCCCACCATGCCTCTCTTGCAAACACATTGGAGGCATTACTTGTTCAAGTTGACGCGGAAACGGGGAAAATTGATCGTTGGACAACTTACAAAAAGGGTTGTAGGGTTTATTATTCCAAAAAATTATCATATGTGGATGTAAAGAAAAAAAATTCAAAAGACCTCATATGCGCCTTATTCATGGACCCTCACACTAATTTTCCTATTCTGTTGTCATGTAAATGGTTTCCCATCCATTGGTGCAATAATAATTTGATTAAAAATAATTTTGGGACCGATGGTGGATGGTGTTTGATTTTCCACCCTGTAATAACAATGAGGTGCCACTATAATTTCTAAGGAAACTCTATTGCGAGTTTATCCTCAGTGAGATCCCAAATTATTTTGATTTCTGAGATTTCCAGGGCCGAGGAAAAGGATCTGCACAGGATCGACCAGGTGTACAACATGCACCTATTTAACAGGGTAAATTCCCCACACAAAATCCCCCTCACCTTGAGATTGTCCCTCAAGCAGTGAAGGAGACAATAGGGATTGATACACACCACGTGCTTCAGGGGCTATTTGCGACCCTTGTTCAACATACGAGGGAGATTTCTGAGCTAGATGCTCATGGAGGTACACAGAGTATTCCCTTAGGGAGTACTAACATGAGGCCACATCTTTGCTCGTCATGTGGTAGCATATATTTGGGGCTCGAGGAGGATGATACTTTCATGCATACTGATTTTGGTGCGTCTAGTGCTAGGGGTGCACACGATAATGTCACTATGTCAGATGTCCTTTTGAGTGAGACATTTGGATTACATTCATCGGCATCACCTTTGCAGGTAAATTTGTTATGTGTGTTACAAAAAGTTTGGAGTACTTGATTTACTTATATATGTTAAATTTTTAAAATAATTGTATTTGTACATGTATATACATTGATATTACAGTGCACAAGAGGCGTATCTTCATCTTGACCATAGGCGGTGAGCACCATGCATATACATACATTCACAGAGGTAATTTAGAATGTTAATTATATAAAATTTTTACATACATGTGTGTGTGTGTGTGTGTGTGTATTAGTTTTGAAGTCAAATATATGTATGTTCTTGTATGTCCATCCAACTCACGTGATATACATGTTTGATAAAGATGTTGGCTTCACTAGACACCCCACCATCTCTACGACAAGTAGATAAAGGTGTCGCCGTTGTCATTTCATCTGCGTAGCAACTCACTGAGGTATTCAAACAACACATAAATTTTGTTAAATTTCTCATGTAATTCATATTATGTTAAATTACATGTTAGTAATGTCTTTCATTGTAGAATTATTAAATTATGTTAATAATGTCCTTCATTATGTATATGCAGGAGTTACCTGTGACAAGTAGCAACCCTTTTCATTTGATTCACAGGCGTGGCAGGGTAAGAAAAATAATAGTTCTATATTGATAAAATTAGTTAAAATATTGTCATTATGTACATACATGTACTTAGTTCTATTTTCGATAATTCTGATGTTAGATTTTCTGATCTTATGTGTATGTAGGGAACTTTAACCCCCTCCATTTTGACTTCGAGGGCACAGACTCCTCCATATCGTCATCTTCGTACCCCCATTCGCACTACATGAGCTCCCGATGAATCATCTGAGTGCGAGATGCAAATTAGGTGTGACCGAAAAATTGTGGTAAGTTTTTGTATTTATGTAAATACTTTCATTCTAGTATGGTCCTAAATACATGTTGAAAACATATATAAATTAAGTTTTGACAAAAAAACATTGTTTGCATTTACAGGCTCATCTATAGGTGAGTATTCAATGGAAGAGGACTCAAAGCATGGGCTCAGATGATCCAAAGTCATCTCATAGATCTCCATTTTCGTCTAAGGGAGGGCCTTCTTCGAGAAAGGCCAAGAGAGGTATAGATTTTGATGAGTAGGAAATTTCTATGTCTTACATGACATTGTTTTTGTATGCCTATGTGCATGGCATTGTATGTATACCTATATGGCATTTGAAATTGATCGTATATGACCTATTTGGTCATTTTTGTATTTATTATGCACATTAAAATACTATTTGGAACTTGATAATTTTGTATGAGACCTTACATTTTAAAGATTATTTTCACATGAAACTAATATGATGTGCACTTGACAATATTTAAGACATTATTGATTGTTTTTTCATTTATTGGTGATGTACATGTACTAGAATTTTGAATGTATAATAAGCATCAAACTTTGGAAATTTATATTTATATCGTGTATGTATATAAAGAGTTACCTAATCTGAGTAATTATTCATTCAATTTATCAATGTGTATATGTGTATTTACCTTACTTGCGCTTCTTCTTGCTCATGGTCTCTTTGTATTGGTTCCTATCTTATCATGCATTTACTACATTCTTCTATACTTCTTAGTCTTCTCCCCTATTAAAACACCCGAGAGTCGTCACAATTTGATGCATTTCATCTATTGATATTTTGAGAATGTATCTCCATATACATTACTCCAATGCTTGAAAATGTCTCCAGATGCAATAACATTTTGATTTAGACACTCAATGATTCTTGATTGTCTAATCTTGTCCCATTCATGTTATTACCTTTAAATCTATAGGCATTTCAAGTTATTTAGAAATAACATCACACCCTTCACTAGGCTTGATAACTACCCCTATCCTTTTGAAGGTGCTTTTGAAGGCATCCATGGGTTTATCATAGCATAAATTATCAATGAATGAAAGGTCACTAAGCTATAGGCCAACTGAATCCCATCCATAACTAAACAAGAAATATTTAATAGGTGATTGATAACTCCAGTGTGTTCTTAGACATACCCCTATCAAATTCATTCTTAAGCCAATCTAGTCATTCAAGGCTCTTAAGGGACTGCGCCCAGACAAGGTAGCTTGAAAGCAAGTGTAGCATAGGGAACCAAACAAAATCCTCCACTAGCATTCACCTGGCCACCCTGACGTGTTGGCATAGTTGGTTCGGTCCCATGAGCTTTCATTTGCAAACTACAACGTATGGGAGCCCTACACTGACTCAGACTACAGTATTTCATGTGTTTGCAAAAAATAGGACAACAAGAGAACCGAATGGAAATGGAGAAAACTAGGAGAGGATTTCATAAAGGGATTCAACATGGAGGTTTTGGATTTGATGAGATGCCTCTAGGTGCCATGGAGTCTGAGAAATCACATGTCGAAGATATCACATGTTTTGGTCTCAGGGCTCTTAAGAGACTACACCCAAAAGAGGTAGCCCAAAATCACGGGGAGCATAGGAAACCAAAACAAAGCCTCCACTAGCATTCACCTAGCCACCCCGATGTGTTGGTGTAGTTGGTTTGGTCCACAAGTTACTGTTTGCAAAATACAACATTTAACAGCCTTACACTGACTCAGACTACACTATTTTACGCATTTGCAAACAATAAGACAGCGAGAGAACCAAATGGAGATGGATAAAACTATGATATGATTTTGTAGAGGGCTCCAACGTGGAGGTCTTGGATCTTTCGAGACGTCTCTAGGTGCCACGGAGTCTGAGAAATCACCCGTCAAAGATATAGCATGTTTTGGCCTCAGGGCTCTTAAGGGATTACGCCTAGACGAGGTAGCCTGAAGGCACGGGTGGAGGAAACCACCAATGTTCAATGATTTTTCCACAGGATGAAACTATGTATACTATGAACTTAGTTTTGTTGGGGGGACCACCAATGTTCCAACTGTTCATTTTGAAAGAATGAATATCTTCAATCAAACAGAGAATGAAGAGCTTGATATTTTTTGGACATTACAAAAGGTTGTTTGTGCCCAAAAAGAAGCTGAAGACCATATAAATTTTCAATCTTCAACTTTAGATGACAATGAACATTGTGAAGAAAAGAAATTAGGAGAAGATGTCAGTACGATTCAAGAAGAAATGCCTCCTAAAAGTCGTAAAGAGTCAATTTGATTACCCAAAAAACATCTGGAAGAACTTAAAGAGAAGATACGAGTAGAAGAAAAGGAAAAATGGAAAGTGTGGAAGGATCAAAACTTAATTGGAATGGAATATCTATGTGATGTTGTCGATAGAATCATGGATAATATTAAGGACAACATGCCAAGTTGATTATTTTTATTAATTCTAGATGCTTCAACTTCACAAATCAAACCAGGTAGTTCCAAAAGCAACATACCGAGAAGAAAAAATACAATGAAGTATTGATAATTGAGTCTGAAACTCATTTAGAATTGTAATTTATTTTTTGATTGAGCATTCACCCATAGTTTCTTTTTTAAAGGAAGAAATTCATTTTATATTTGAGAAATAGAATGCTGATTTAGTATATTACTCTGACTATTTAGGTTAGATTTCTATAGTCATTCAATGAAAGTTTGAAGCTCTTCAATACTAACATGGAAAAATTATCAAGGCCATATGAAAGCCTCTCGCAGTTTTATCCATATCTTTCTGGTTCTCTCGTTGTCCTATTGTTTGCAAATGCGTGAAATAGTTCAGTCTGAGTCACTATAACGCTGCAAGACGCTATATTTTACAAATGGTAGCTCGTGGGACCAAACCGTCTGAGTTAACATGTCTAGATTGCTTGGTGAATGCTAGTGGAGTCTTATTTTTGGTTCCCTGTGCTCCCAGTGCTTTCAGGCTACCTCGTCCAGGTGTAGTCCTTTACGAGCCCTGAGGCCCAAACACGCTATATCTTTGACGGGTGATTTCTTAGACTCCATGGCACCTAGAGATGTCTCATTAGATCCAAGACCTCCACATTGGGGCCCTATATGAAATAATCTCACAGTTTTATCCATTTCCATTCGGTTCTCTCACTGTCATATTGTTTGTAAAGGCACGAAATACTATAGTCTGAGTCAGTGTAGGGCTGCCAGACGCTATAGTTTGCAAATAGAAGCTCATGGGACTGAACCAACTACGCTAACACATTAGGGTGGCCTGTTGAATGCTAGTGGAAGATTTTTTTTGGTTCCCTATACTCCCCGTGCTTTCGGGCTACCTCGTTCAGGCATAGTATCTTAAGAGCCCTGAGGCCAAAAAATGCTATATCTTCGATGGGTGATTTCTCGGACTCCATGGCACCTAGAGATGTCTCATAAAATCCAAGACCTCCATGTCGGGGCCCTCTATGAAATTATGTCGTGGTTTTATCCATCTCCATTCAGTTCTCTCGTTGTCCTGTTGTCTGCAAACGCGCAAAATAGTATAGTTTGAGTCAGTGTAAGACTACTAGATGGTAAATATTATTTAATTTACCTATGCACTCACACCAACATGCAGATACTCTAAATAATAAAAAAGAAAGATTCTCCAACCCTAGGTGCCAAAACTAGATTCTTCCCAACAATAATTTTTTTTAATGCTAACAACATCTCCCTTTGGAACCAAACTTCTCCATGGCAGCATGCTCCACCTAAAAGAATTAATTATCTTCTCCTTATGGTGTCCACTACTTATATAGGAAACTACATGCTTAATTTAACAACTGCCTCTTCTTATTTTTATCAATTCTCAATAATAAGTTGTGTTTTTTCTCCCAATTTGGGTGCCCAAGTTTGCCTAATTTAGCTTTCTTTTCCTTGCAATTATTTCCTTTATTTTTAGAAAGCTTATTTGTCTTATTTTAGGACTTCCTATTTGCTTTGACTTTCTTCCCATTTGCGGCACTAAATTTAGCAAGAAATAAATAAAATAAATATCATTTAAAGCATGCAGTTATACCAAAGTGAGTCACACTTTTTGGCTAGGATTTGTGTGAAAAATAAAGGGCAAGGAATTGGAAATTTTTACCCTTCCAGGAAGCTCCAAAATTCCCATCTTTCACTTAAGTGATCTAACTTTAATGATGGAAAAAAACAACCTTCCAGGAAGCCTGCAAATTCCCACCTTCCTAGCATGAGAGAGAGAATTTTTTCCAAGAGTGTGACTTGCATGGATGAATAAAACCTCTTTGATGGGAATTTTTACCCTTCCAGGAAGCCCTAAAATGCACATTTGTATTTTAATTGATTTATCTTTCATAATGTTAGAGTAGGTATTTAGCTTAGCTCATGTTCATCTAGGTACTTTATTTATCTTTATTGTATTTATCCTCACCCACTTATGTGTGTGGATATTTCTTTTATCTTATTTAGATATTATGAGATATTATCTAGCTGTTAGGTATAGTTATTTCCTTGATCTATGGTATTGACTAGATCATTGATGTCTAGTTCTCTCTTAAATCTATGGTTTTAACTAGTTCTTTGATGACTAGTTATTTCCTAGATTTATGGCTTGATCTACGACCTTGACTGGTTCTTAGATTGTTATTCCTTGTATATATAAAAAAGGCCCATTCTCATCGTATTTCATTGAGTTCCATAACAATATATGATATTGTTGCTCATTTGTTTGCAAAGGTTTTATATAAAGTTATTTTGGAATATTTTTTCATGTTATTGATTGTGGTGTTTTTGCATGCGGTTTTATGCGCCCATTGAAATCCTTAGCCCCCGGTCATATGGTATGGTCGTATGTGGGCTTAAATATTGTGATTCCTACTCATAGGTGCTTAACTTCAACCTTCTTTATTTTTTTTGTGTGGTGAAGGTAAGAGCATTTTATTTTGTTTTTATGGCAACTAAAATAAATAACAGAGCATAATATTGAAATGCTTCTACCTTTTGATTTTGATCGATAACTCGGTTTTGAGTGTCATTTTTTGTAAAAGCTCTTATTTTTTCATGCTCTTTCCATTGGAAATATTTATTTTGAGAAATTAAATATAATTATAAAGTTCCGTATTGTAACATGCACTCATTATAAAGTGCCAAATATGGAGGAGTGCTGTAATCAATTGTGGATGTAATTTCGGCTAAGCCCGACGTCCTAAACTTTTGGAGTTGCATTCTTGTATCTATCATGGATTTTGAGAATGATATGATTTTATCTGAAATGTGTGGAATTCAAGAGGATATTATAAATTTTTTGGAAGAAAATAGATTGCTCAAGAAGTGAAATTCTCTTCTACAATCACTCATTCATGATAAAGATACACTAATACACTCCTTGCAACAAACACTCACTAGCCTACAACATCACAATAATATTGTGGACAACTATATCCATGCTCCTAATCCACTTGTAGTTGTTGCTCTTTTACCCACTAACATTGATATGTCTATCTTTGAGCTTGTTACTTCTCTTGATGCTCCTAAGCCTATGAGGCTTGTTATTGCATACTCTACCACATTTGTGCCTATTACAATAACACATGTTGTGTATCCTACTTCTGCTCATATGCATGGGTCTTTTGAGAAGCATACCACTGCATTTAGTTCTTGCATGCTCTGTTATATGGGTTTCACTGGTGGAGGTATTGGCAAACATTAATAGGTTATTGTTTCCCCTATTCCACATGTTAAGTGGAATTATCACCATGACATTGGTTTTCGAGCATATACTTCATTGGGATCACACATTGACAGAGCTCCTATTTTTGTTCACTCGACTCTTTCTGAGGATCATGAGCAACACATGAGTTTTGTACCTTCACTTAGGTTTAAGAAACATGAGATTTCAGCTTTCAGACATGATCAACCTGACACACATTCTGATGTTCCTTTGTATGCACCCATTGTGCATTTTACACCAAGTCATATGCAGGATTCTTATTCATCTATCTGTGTTGATTTGGGGTGGATATCTGATCACTCATGGAGGTGACATAGGCATTCATTGAGAGGACTCTATAGGCATGGCTCTTCCACTATTTGGCCTCTTGCTCCACTTTCTATACCTTCTGCATTGTAATGCTCCTTGTTTTGAGCATTTTTCTTTAGCAGGTGTAGTGTATCTCTCTTATTTTTTGAGATATTTTGTATCTGTATTTTCGACACTTTTGGCATGTTGACAAGATATCTTATGGGGGATCTATTCTGGTGAAGTCCAGTGTTATTTTGTCACTATTCGAGTAGTTGATTTTGGGCAACTCATATAGATTTGTAGTGTCACTCCACGCATTCAGCAATATGGGAGGGTGTGGTGTTGATCCTGCTTCTCCGAGTTTCATGTACTTGCCTTGTTACCTTGATTTTTCTTGGATCATGACACTCTAGAGTTTGTGTCCTTTCCTTCTTGCTTTGGTTATTGTTCTTAGATAGTGGCACACCTATTTGCAACAGTTGATCGAATTATGTTAGGTATTTTTTTACGCTTTCGACATCACTCCGTTAACAATATTCTTGTATGGAGCTATTCTGGTGATGCCCAGTGTCAGTTGTTTTTGAGTTTTGTGATTAAGGAGTGGATTTATACCACAGTGCACACCAAACTTCTTTAGTGTTGTACAATTTTTTTGAGTCAAGTTTCTTTGGATGCCTTGCAACATGTTCTTACTCTCTTTACTTTATTGCTACTGGTTTTGGGTACCTTTTGTTGTCCATTTTCCCCAGTTATTGTACATGAGTACCTCATCAGGCCTCGTTGTCAGGACTCATATTATGGACATATCAATTCTATTTTGGCCCCTAGTTTCACTTGAGGGGGGTGTTAGAGTAGGTATTTACCTTAGCTCATGTTCACATAGGTACTTTATTTACCTTTATTGTATTTATCCTCACCCACTTATATGTGTAGAAATTTCTTTTATCATATTTAGTTATTAGAAGATATTACCTAGTTGTTAGGTATAGTTCTTTCCTTTATCTATGGTATTGAATAGTTCTTTCCTTGATATATGGTATTGACTAGATCCTTGATGTCTAGTTCTCTCCTAAATCTATGGTCTTAACTAGTTCTTTGATGACTAGTTATTTCCTTGATTTATGGCTTGATCTACAACCTTGACTAGTTCTTAGATTGTTATTCCTTGCCTATATAAGCAAGGCCCATTCTCATTGTATTTCATTGAGTTCCGTAATAATATATGATATTATTGCTCATTTGTTTGCAAAGGTTTTATATAAAGTTATTCTGGAAAATTTCTTTCATATTATTGATCATGGTATTTAATTAACATCTGTGTTCTTGGCTTGGTGTGATATGGTTATTGTTCCTTTTACATAATGGGAAAATACAACCTTCGAGGAAGGCTCCAAATTCCCATCTTCTTGGCAGCTCCAAAATTCCCATTCACACTTAAGTGATTTAAATTTAATGATGGGAAAAAACAACCTTCTAGGAAGGCTCCAACTTCCCATCTTCCTGGCTGCTCCAAATTCCCATTGGCACTTAGAAACCATCCTTCCCAAAAATGTGACTAGCATGGAAGAAGATTATTCCCCAAAAGTGTGAATTGCATCCTTATTTATCATAAATTAGCACTCCATGATTAATTTTTATCTTTTTATAAGGCCATGGATGACTTCTGAAAATTTCAGGAAATTAAAATTGCTATACAGAACAGACAAAAATATCAAGGGGAAATACCAGATAGACTGTAAAGAAAAACTGAAAACAAACACAAAAGAAATTAAAGAAAATGAAAAACATTTCCAGAAGTTGCAAATAATTTCTTTGAAAATAACCTATCGAATAATTGGTTAGTAAAAACTCTTCCCTGGTGAACAGTCCACTGAGAGGTGGAAATACTGGTGTGAAAATCTTTAGTAGGGTTCAACTGCAACACAATTTATTTTAAACAAAAATTTATTTATTTAAAAAATAAATAAATAAAATTCTCTCAGACAAAACCTCACGAAGGAATAGAATGAGTTTTAGCATGTGGGTATTTGTCAAAATTGGCTTATATGATTTTATGGGAATACCTTAAAGCAATGAAGATAACTGTAGGCAATAAAAATAGAAAACGACCCCCAACTTTGAAAAGAACGAAAATTTTGAAAAGGGGTAGTCCCGAGATTTTAGGGTGAAATATCGGGGACACCAGTCGGTTCCGTCTGTGGACATATTTACCTCTGTCAACATGAAAGGAGTGAACATGAGATCCCAACATCTATTGTTTTGTATCTTGTCCATTGGGTTTGGGGTCAAGCAACAAAAAAACCACAACACCGATAAAACAAAAGAAAAAGAAAAGAAAACAACCAAACTTTTATTTATATACATACAAGTTGTACCTTGTTTCTCAATTCCAGAAAAGCTTCAAATATTTCCCATTGAAGGGCAGGGGAAGTTTAATTCCATCCCAATGAGAAAGTATGAAGCTATCCATTCTAGCAGTTCTTTTGATTATGAAAGGCCCTTTCCGCAACGAATCAAATTTGTCATGCATTCCTTTGGTTCACGTCTTTTATCCCATAAGAGGACCTACTCACAAAAATCAAATTTTCTTTCTTTGGCCTTTTTGTCAAAAATCACTTTTATTTTCCTCTGGTGTTCTAATACCCTATCTACCACTTGAACTTGTACTTCACGCAATTCAGTCAGATACATTATTCTCTTTTCAACAACATCTATAAACGTAGCATCTTCCATAGCTTTTGAAAGTTACAAAGCAGGTAATTCCAATGTAAGAGGCAACTCTGCGTCTCTTACATACAAAAAATGAAAAGGGGACATGCCTATGGCTTTCTTTGGTGTGATCATGTCTACCCATAGTGCATCAAACAATTTCTTATGCCAAGTTCTTTGATTTTCTGTTACTAACTTTGGCATGATTGTTACCAAATTTTTATTACTTGATTCAACTTGGTCATTTTCTTATAGTTAGTAATTGGATGAATGTACCAGTTGGATTCCATGTGTGTAGAAAAATTCAACCAACTCCTCAGAAGAAAAATTAGGAGCATTTTCTGCTACTATTTTACTAGGTATGCCAAACCTTATGACAATATTTTCCTCTATAAAATTACACACCTCTGCAGAAGTGGCATTTTTAATGGAAATGGCTTCTACCCACTTGTTGAAATAATCAATAGCCATCATAATGTAATGATGACCGACACTAGAAGCTGGGTTGATTATACCATAAAATCCATGCCCCATTACTGGAAAGGCTCTTTAATTACAACTGGCTTTAAGGGTAATGTAAAAATTTTTACACATCCAAAAAAATGCTGACACACTTGGCATTTGGATACCCACTCTACGGTATCTTGAGAAAGTGAGGGCTAGTAATACCTTTCTCAAAGGATCTTGTGAACATTGACTCGGGCTGAGAAATGACCACGATAAACCATATCATGAAATTATTTTAGTAGCTGATCCTGCTGAGCTTTATCCACACATCCAAGAAACACATCGTCAATCCCTTTCTTATATAGACCATTATCCCAAAGAACAAAGTCTATTTCCTTCATTTTAATGGTAGCTTCTCCTTGCGAGAGAGATGATTCAGGCATTCCCCATAGGTCATGAAATAGGAAATATTGCTATACCATTTATCCACAAGATCTACAAAAAGAACCATAGGAAGATTTTCACCTTCCTCTGACTCAGTTGTCCTTATCTCAATCATTAACTCACATAAGCCTCTTCCTCGAACCAGATTCATAGGCTTGATATCTAAGTCATATTATTGCACCTTTGTTACCCACATGCCTCTTATCAACCATAGCTCTTGTTGTGTTAGAATAGACTTTACTGCAGTATCTGGAATAAGGATCACATTATGTGAAGAAAGGATATAATATATGAGTGTCTTACTTGCTTTTACAATTTCCTATGCATGTTTTGGAATTCAGGATTTCAGATATTTGGGGCCGATTTTCCAACTTTGTGCCTGAGAGTTTCTCGAAACCCCAAAACCCAAAATTCCAAATATTTTAGACTTTCAGACTTCGGGTTTCAGGGGACAGTTGCTGACCATTTTTTTCCCTATTTTTTGAAGCGCAAAAAATGAAAACTTCTAGCCTTTCTAGCAGTTCTTCTTTGATCTATGAAAGGCTCTGATCTCGCTTCGAATCAAATTTGTCATGGCCAATCATTTGGTTCACGTCTTGGTATCTTCATAAGCCAAGACCTACTCACAAAAATGCAACTTGATCTTTCTGGAAATGAATGTGATCTCTAATTGACTAAACCAACCACTTTTATCTCTCTTGTGTAAGATTTTGTTTGATCAATTTTTCCTAAGGGGAAAAATTTGATAACACATGTACTTCATGTAATTCAGTCATATACATTATTCTCTTGTCAACAACATCCATAAACGTAACATCTTCCAAAGCTTTGGAAATTTGCAAAGCATGTAATTCCAATGTAAGACGCAAATCTGCGTCTCTTCCATACAACAACTGAATAAGGGAACATACCTATGGATTTCTTTGGTGTGATCTTGTTTCCCCATAATGCATCAAACAATTTCTTATTCCAAGTTCTTTGATTTTCTGGTTACCAACTTTCGCATGATTGTTACTAGATTTGTATTACTTGATTCAATTTGGCCATTCCCTTATGGGTAGTAATTGGAGGAATGTACCAGCTAGATTCCATGTGTGTAGAAAAATTCAACCAACTCCTCATAAGACAAATTAGGAGCATTGTCTGCTACTATTTTACTAGGTACGCCAAACCTTATGACAATATTTTCCTTTATAAAATTACACACCTCCGCAGAAGTGGAATTTTTAACGAGAATAGCTTCTACCCACTTGCTGAAATAATCAGTAGCCATTAGAATGTAATGATGGACCGCCATTAGAAGCCGGGTTGAGAATACCGATAAAATCCATGCCCCATTGCTGGAAAGGCTCTTCAATTACAATTATCTTTAAGGGAAATGCAGGCAATTTTTACATGTCCAAAAAAATGTTGATACGCTTGGCATTTGGATACCCACTTTGCAGTATCTTGAGAAAAGTGTGGGCCAGTAATACCTTACTCAGAGGATTTTGTGAGCAATGACTCAGACTGATAAATGAACACGATAGAAGCCATATCATGAAATTATTTTCAGTAGTTGATCCTACTAAGCTTTATCCACACATCGGAGAAACACACCATCAATCCCTTTCTTTTATAGACCATTATCTAAAAGAACAAAGTCTATTTTTCCTTCAATTTTAAAGGTACGCTTCTCCTTGTGAGAGTGATGATCCAGGAATTCCCCATAGGTCATGAAATAGGCAATCTTACTATATCATTCATCCACCAGATTTACAAAAAGAATCATAGGCAGATTTTTGCCTTCCTCTGACTCAGTTGTCCTTGTTTCAGCCATTAACTCACATAATAATCTTCCTCAAACCAACTTTTTAGGCTTGATATCCAAGTCATATTATTTGACCTTTATTACCCATGTGCCTCTTAACAACCCTAGTTCTTGTTGTGTTAGAATAGACTTTACTGCAGTATCTGGAAAAAGGACCACAATATGTGAAGAAAGGATCTAATATTTGAATGCCTTGCATGATTTTGCAACTGCATATGCATGTTTTTATATAGTATTATATTTTAATTCATAATCCTTTAAAGGAATACTCGTGAAAGCAACCGAGGTTTCTACATCCTCTTGATTTTTTTGCATCAAGATTTCTGACATTGTGTGTTCAGAGGAATAATAGTAAAGAATAAATTCTTTACTAAAATTTGGTGATACCAAGACTGGTGCTTCGGAAAAAGCTATTTTTATCTTCTCAAATGATTCCTTTCCTTCATCACTCCACTTGAAATCCCACATCTTCTTCATTATATTTGAAATATGATGAGCTATTTCAGAAAAGTCAGGGATGAATCTCCTGAGAAATTTAACCTTACCAAAGGAGTGAACCCCTTTTTTGGAGGTTGGTAATGGAAAATTTTGAATAGATTTCACCCACTCAAGATCTATTTTGGTTCCCTCTTTTGAACAATGTGTCCGAGCAACTTTCCTTCTATCACATCAAAGATAGATTTCTTGGGATTCAGAGAGATCCCATGCTTATGACACTGGATGAAGACTTCTTCCAGATATGAAATGTGATTACCCCTTACTTTAGAAAATACTATTAGATCATTGATGTAAACCACTATGATTTTGTCTTTGAGATAAGAAAATGCTAAATCCATAGCTCTATGAAATGTGGCTCCGGAATTTATTAACGTGAAAGGCATGTTCTGATAAGCAAATGTTCCCCAAGGTGTGATGAATGTTATTTTATATTGATCTTCTTCACCCACCTTGACCTGATTATAGCCTAAGAATCCATCAAGCATTGACAACATCTTAGATCTAGTGACAACCTGTAAAGTATGATCCATAATAGGAATGGGGTAATTATCTTTCAATGAGGCTTGATTGAGATTGTGAAAATCAACACACAATCTAATCTCACCACTTTTCTTCCTTATGGGAACTATATTGGCCAACCAATCAAAATGATGTATAGGGTAAATTATCTTTGCATCCAATAGTTTCTGAATCTCTGCAAAGATGGTACCTGAAATGGTTGGATTGTACCACTACAGTTTCTACTTTAAGGGTTTTTGTTATTACTTCAATGGGATATAAGGTTGTACTTCAGCATGTTGATATGTCTTTAGATCTTGATAAGACCAAGAAAAGACATCTATATATTTCTTAAGAAGATTTTTGAAATATTCTTGTTATGCCTTAGAACAAAACTTACCCAAGTTTACCAATTTGGGTTCATCATCAGCTCCCAAATTCAATGACTGCACGTCAGAAGAATAACTTTCTCCTTACTCTTTATTCTTTTTTAGCATTTGATCATGTTTATCGAACATCTCTTCAAGAGACACTAGGCCTTTAGGAATTTTATTTCCTTTAATATGAATGATCTCTTGACCACCTTAAATCTTTGAATCAACTTCACCTATTGTGGTTTGTATTAGAAGTGAAGTACTTCCTTTGTAGTATATTTCTTCAAATTTATCTTGTTGCTGAAGGAAAGCAACAATCTACTTATCATCATTGAAGACCTACCAATGTTGAACATTATCAGAAACCTTTGGAAGAAAAACCATGTCCACTTTGTAATCACCTTGTTTGAAGAGTGCAGGTGGTTGATCTGGATTCAATAGGGTTACAATAACTGCCACTGAATCATCTCTAGATTTTTTATCTCTAGGGATATATGAAACTGAGAAATCTGAAAAGCCAAAGTAGCTTAATAGACCTGGTCTCTATAATGCCTTAGTTTATCCTTTTTAACCTGATAGAGACCACGTATCTGCTTGAAAATTAGCTCAACATCCCCTCTTGTGTGCAACAATTTAATTCCCATTGTTCTGGCTTGTTCCATTTCTAACAACAATGCTTCATATTCTTTAGTATTGTTAGTATTTTCAAACATTAATTTAAAGGAATGTGCATGTACCTTTCCTTCAGGAGAAATAAGAACAACGCCTACACTAGATCCAAGTGAGAAACAACCACCATTAAACTCTAGAGTCCAAAATTTGGTGTCCAATTTATGTGGCTCCTGAATTATGGGTTGGGCTTCTTCTTTATCCAAATCTAGGTAGTAAACCCCGTGATCTGATTCTTGGAAAAGGATATGAGATCTAGGGTCTTCATATTTTGAGACTGTATAATTGGACTTCTTCTCCGATTCCAACTTTTGGTTAACACCTTTAATTGGAATATGTGCGTAAGACCAATCCATCTCAACTTCTCCTCCTAATTCCTTACAAAATTTTCTTCTTAATAGCATGCCATAAGACACTGGAATATCTACCACCAGGATTGTCATTTTTCATCTTTTATCTGGAAAGGAAGCAAGTATTTCTTGTGCATATTTAGTTTGTCCTATGAGAGGTACTTGTCTTTCTATTGAGTAATACCTTCCAATGTCCTTCATCAGTGTGAGACCCATAGCATCAACAATTTTGGCTTACATAACATTATCGGAAGATCCAAAATCTAGAATACAATTAATCAATTTATAACAATTGATAAGTAATGAAACGTAAAATGGTTCAATCCTTTTAGATGTAGTAGGAGAAAAAGTTGCAACATTATTCAAAAGATGAGTATTTTTTGGATTAGGTAAGATGCCTCATGAAGCATTGTTCAGTGAGTTATTAGGACCATTACTCTATACATATTTCACCAATCTACTCAATTGATCGAGAAAATCCCTTAAGTACTCAACTTCTGACATCTGAATCTTGGTATTCTTTATATGGTCAATAATATCGAAAGAGGGAATCATGATACCTTGACTCACTTCATTTGTTTTTCCATTTGACCTTTGTTGTTGGTTAGAGGTACTTACATGCTTGTCTCTTGGAGCTAAAGAAGAAGGGAGTGTGCTGCCCCTTTTTAGAATAGTAACATCTGGTCCAAGATCCTCCCTTTCTCTCCTTTTCCCACTTGAAGAAGCCTCACTATTTTGATGTGTTTGAGACCTTTTGAATACTGTGAATGTATGACCATCACAATCTTCAAAAGATTCATAATAGCCCTCATCAGATTCATAGTCTAGGTAGCCAATGTTGGAGTTTCCAGCGGGATCAAAAAATTCCTCTTCGTTGAGTGATTCATTATCACCAAAAACATGATATTATTCATTTGTTTCCAAGTTGTTCTTTTGAGAAGCTTCAATTTGCAACCTTTTTGGTGCAGCAGTGAGTCTTTTTTTATTTTTATTTTGACCATTAAAAGTCTGAGAAGGAGCAGTTCTTGAAGGAGTTACATTTCCTCCTTGAGCCATTTTCTTCTTGATTTGTAGCATATCATTGGCTAACTTCTATAGAAGAGGATCATAAGTATTTGTTGAAGAAGTTCCATTAGCTTTATGGGTTTATTTCTTGATCTTTCCAGCCATAATTAAGTCACCTTCAACCTCAACCACAACATTATTTGCCTCCAACTGATTCATAGGTCTTACCCTCCGCAGTTGATATCCAACTTCAGGCAGTAAAGTGTTTATAAAAAACATCTTTTTATTTTCTTCACTAAGCGTAGCAGAAGTGGGGATTTTATATAAAATCCTTTGGAACTTAGCAATAAAGTCCCACATGTTCTTGTGTGGTTATTTTTTCAACTGTGTCAGTTGGGTGATCAATGTACTAGCATCTTTGGCAAGTTTGAACCTCTTTATAAATTTCTCTCGCATGGATGGGTTGTTATAGTCCCAGGAGCTAATTGATAAAACCATTCTCTGGCCAAGTTGTGTAGAGTCTCAATGAAAATTTTGACTAAAACATCCTCATTATCCACTGCAAGCACTCCACTAGATATGAAGAATATCACCAAGTGATCATCCAAATTTTTCTTTCCGTCTCTAAAGATTTTGGGAAATTCTTTCTCAATCCTTTAGGCAACTCATGCATGGGAGGAGTCAGACTTAGAGGCCCAAAACTTGCTCCCCATAGGAAAAGTGCTAAAGGAGCAAGTGGATGATTCTAATTCTGCATGATGAATGAAGCACATCTTCTCTGAGAATAGACTTGATAGATAATTCCAGCTATTGGATTATGCTGAAGATGATCCGGATCTGGCATAGTTTTCACTCTTCTTACTGGTGAAAGAATGTATTGTGGCTCCTGACTTGAGGAGGATGATTGAAATTAAACTACTCCTACAATCTATAAAAATAGTCAATCCTTCCTTGATCCTTGTTGGATTGGGTGAATGGGAATTCAACTAGGTTGAGATTTCAATATGTATGGGAATGAGCAAGATAAGCTCCATTCTGCTTAAAGGTTGTTGTTCCCCATTAGAGTCACCAGAAATAGTTGGCTAGATTTTATGCATAGCTAAAACCTGGGAAGTCATGAGATAAATCTCCCTCATTTACTAGTGAGGCTCCCGTGTAAGATTTCTATCAATTATGGATCCTAATAACTATATGTGGGTTTTACTTTAATTGTGAAACTCGTGAACCATAGCTAAGAAATTTTGCATAAAGTAAGTTGTTTTTAATGAAGTATTTTTAGATGGGGAAATAATGGAATTTGGGAAGGAAGAAAGGATGATTTGTAATCCAACCAATAGTTTACAAATTTGGTCTCATACACATAGATAAAACAAATAGATCTCAGAATATGTAAGTAAAGGAAAAAAAAGCTTCTAATCTAAATCCTAGATAATGTAAATTTTATCTAAAGATCTACACAGAAGTAAGAAGAAAATGCACTGTTGACACAAAGTTCTGCAAAAATACACCTCTATTCAATTCATCAGCTTTCACAGAAAAGACATCAAGGGTTACAACAAAAAGTGTGGAACTCAAGAATGCAGATTACAAATTGTGATCCCTCAACCCGTAGGCTCTTCCTCTATTTATAATGTATAGAAGAAAATTACAAATAGGAAACAATAATTGAACTCACACATGCGGAAGCTATAAAGGAGACAACTGGAAATCTTTCCCCTGGAAGTCCTCTCTACATGACATACATCTGTAGACTAAATCAAAGTTTTGCATGTCTTCCACCTATTCTTAATTAGAGGACCTTTTAAAATAACTAAAACTAATGGTTTCTAACCAATTACTTTAGTTTTACAATTTTTTTCCAAGAAAATAAGAAAAAGAGATGAAAGAGAAGAGGAAAGAAAATATGTCAACTGCTACACTTCAAAATTTCTCTCTGTTCTGATACTGAATGTACTTGTCAAACATATGACTCAATGTCTTCCCATCTTCCTTGGCAAGAAATTCTTTCTCAGTTTTAAACTGTAGTAATCCCTTTGATAAAGTAACAGTGTTGGCCTTCACTTTCTCCAAACTAGGCCCATATCCTTCAATATCTGCATGAAGTATCACGAGTCTACCGATTGAATCTAATGTGAAAGGTATGATGGGTTCATCAATATTATTTTACACAACTAGAAGAAACTCCTCATGGGAAGTAGGCAAATCATTTATAATGTTTTATGGCACTTCTTCCATATCGTCTTCCAGCAACTAGATTCTTTTCAAGATAAGCTTGAGAATCTCCATGTGGAAATAAATTGTTATCTCCAACTGCTTCCCCTTTTCTATCAATCCATCAGGTACAATATGCTCTGTAATTAACACATCTTCTAGCAATGAATTTATATTAGTTAAGGTATAAAGGTGACTCTCAACAATTATGTTCTCATATTATATACCTGTCATTAGTTCCTTCAGTTGAGATAATTCCCTGTGCATATCCTCCAAGCTAGTTGGTATTTCCTTGAAATTATTTGAAGCTTGGTGAATGATTTTCTCTATCCATTAAGCAATAACTTTGACTTGGTTTCCTGCATATTCAATCTATTCAACCAAATGGCCGCATATATGTTCATGCACTAATACAGGCTGAGAAGAAGGTTTGGCAACCTTAGTGATGATCTCACATAATTGAGAGATATGCATCCGAAGTTTGTCTTTTTTTGCCTTATCTTTGTCAAGTTTGAGGAATAAAGTGTCTATTAGTGTTTATGTATCTTGCTTTAATCCTTCCATCGTGATTTTCCCTAATGGTACTTTGGTCACCGATATGTGTGTAGCAGTTAGCTCTCCCCTCTATTTCCCTTAAGTTAGAACTGATAATTTAGCAAACTTCTACCCTGATTCTTCAATAACTAACCTTGAAGTTACCTTAGCAACTTTAGGTCTTCTATATTTTTCACCTAAACTCATAAGCAGCTACAAGTACTGTTCTTCCAAGTTGATGTCTTCTCTAGCTGCTGGGACTATTTTCTAATCCAACTAGCATGAGAAATTACTCTTTGGGGAATGATAAGTCATTGAATGTACCACCATCTCATGCTTAGGATATGTTGCATCCAAATTCACCATAGTATTATGGCTTCCCTCTTATGAATCATCCAAAGACAATGCCCTCTCAAATGAGCTTTCATTTGTGCTTTCAACTTCTCCACAGGAAGAGGTGAAGATTTTGGTGATTGAGGAACAAATACGAACGATGTTAGATTCAACAGAGGAATGATTATGTCTGTGTGAGGTACTGGAGTTGTCGAAGTGATGTGAGTTGATACTGGAGAAGCTTCGTCTAAAAGTGGCACTGGTATAATGGATGTACACTTGCCTTTTTCCAGTACCAGAGACTTTTTGTGTACCTTGAGCTTCTCTGGTCTCATGCTAATTTCACCTTCATGTTTTATTTTGCTAGGATCCCTTCTAATGAAATTCCCTGTGATCTGGTTCATCAAAGCCTCATCTAAACAATATCGTTTTGTTAACAACCGATTTGAGGTGTTAACTAAGACTGTAGAAGACCTCTCCTCAATCGTTTGATAACCACCTACATTGTCTTGAAGATCAGATCTATCTCCTCCCATTTGATGATATGTGTCAAGTACCGCATGCCCATCATCTAAAAGATTTACAGGTATATGTGCTAAGTCATAGTCAGAAATCTGCTGAGCTGATAACCTGTTGAAATCTCCCTTTCTGACTTCGTCTTCACTCCTACACTTCATCCAGAAATATTCTAGTGAAGGGAAATGGGATTATTCTTGGGAGATTGTTCTCTTTGCTATCCCATATGGGTTAGATTTCATTTGAGATAGGAAGAACTCGTGATCATATCCAAAAAATATTTATGCTTCGACTCCTCTGGCTCTATGGATGCTCTGGCAACTATAATGACCCACTGTGACTAGAAAGCTACCTGTAGAATTCTATCATTTTGATTGTAGGTCTTACAACTCTACGATCTACCTGCATAATCCATGATAACCCAATTATCACTTGGGTAGTTTGGAAAATTGACTGGTTCTCTTGAGAAACTAGTAATCCTGAGAAGTCTTCAAACTGGATGAAAATACAACCATGCTGGGACACAGCTTCCTAGGCTTCTTTTATTACTTTGTTGGCCCTTAGATCACCGTTTATATTGCAAATGAATCCATAGAAGAAGCCATCGTTCACTTCCTTGTAATCCTTGTATCATTCAAGAATTGTAAACTGTGGGAAGCACTGATAAACAAGATCTTTTAAAAGTATTCCCCTTCTATCCAGTTTGGAAAATATCCCATGAGAGGCTGTTACATATACAAGGTATGAAGTCATTTTGAAGTTGAATTTGTTCCTCACACTTCAGAGTTGTTCACTGATGATTTCCACCAAATTAATTATCGAATCACCTCTGTTGATCTCAATTGTTCTCATAAAGGCATACATCCATGAGCGGAAGTTATTAGTATTAGCTTCCCCATTTATCCTGTAAAGTAACCAAGTGATATCATCAACTTATTGCAAAATATTTGATCTTGAAAGAGTCCTTGGGAATTTTGATGGTTTTTTGGGATTCTTCATGTATCTTCTATTCATTCTACCCACGCATTCTGCTTTATGATTTTCCCATCGATCACAAGCATCCTGCATGCTAATTGCAATTACCACGGGTTATGTCGAAAGCTTGAGGAAATAATTAATGAATTTTTCATCCAACCTGATTATTTTCTTTCGTACAACATCTCAGACTCTCCTAGAAAGAGGATGATAAAACCTTGCACACTCCATGACAAACTCGGGCAACTAGGATATAACCGGAAATTCTGCAGCTTGAATAATCCCACTTCTCCTTATTGCCCACATAAGAGATGATCTACCGGTGGCTGTGGATCTGTCAGTTAAATTAGTGATAGGTTTAGGGCCTATGTCTATATGATTGATTTCAGTAAGCCTAGAAACAGTGCATGCTTATGTTGATCATTCTCTTTCATCACACTTCATCATGCTTGAAATAATCTTTGTCTCAGATATTTTTCTTTTATTTCTGACAGAAGACCTTGTAATTAGATCAATTCATGCAGAACCTAGAATTCCTCTTGATTTAAAAGATATATTTAATGTGTCTTACATTGAGTTTTGCTTCTTTTCACCTATATGAGCACATGTGATGTATGCCTACAAATGATTATGACAAACATGGAATCCATGACATGAATGCCTAATTTCTATCACAAAAATATGCTTATAAATCCTATTGCCCTAAATTTTAAGACTTTTCTTGCATGCCAAACAAGCTAAAATATTATTTAATTCACCTGTACACTCACACCAACATGCAGATACTCTAAATAATAAACAGAAAGCTTCTCCAACCCTAGGTGCCAAAACTGGATTCTTCCTAACAATAAATTTTTTAATGCTAACAACCTCTCCCTTTGGCACCAAACTTCTCCAGGGCATCATGCTCCACCTAGAAAAATTAATTTTCTTCTCCCTATGGATTCCACTTCTTATATAGGAAATTGCATACTTAATTTTACAATTGCCTCTTCTTATTTTTAGCAATTTTTAATAATAAGTTGTGTTTTTTCTCCTAATTTGGGCGCCCAAGTTTGCCTAATTTAGCTTTCTTTTCCTTGCAATTATTTCCTTTAATTTTAACAAGCTTCTTTGTATTATTTTTGGCCTTTCTGCTTGCTTTGAGTTTCCTCCCATTTGTGGCACCAACTTTAGCTAGAAATAAATAAAATAAATATCATTTAAAGCATGCAGTTATGCACAAGTGAGTTGCACTTTTTGGCTAGGAGTTGTGTGAAAAATAAGAGGGCAAGGAAGTGGGAATTTTTACCCTTCCAGGAAGCTCCAAAATTCCCATCTTTCACTTAAGTGATTTAACTTTAATGATGGGGAAAAAAAACCTTCTAAGAAGCCTCCAAATTCCCACCTCCCTGACAGCTCAAAAATTACCATTAGCATGAAGAAATTACTTTTCCAAAAAGTGCGACAAGCATGAGAGAAACCTTTTTTTTTTCCAAAAGTGTGACTTATATGGGTGAATAAAACCTCTTTGATGGGAATTTTTACCCTTCCAAGAAGCCCCAAAATTCTCATTTGTACTTTAAGTGATTTATCTTTCATAATGAGAAAAAACAACCTTCCAGGAAGGCTCCAAATTCCCATCTTCTTGACAGCTCCAAAATTCCCATTTGCACTTAAGCTATTTAACTTTAATAATGGGAAACAAAAAACTTCCAGGAAGGCTCCAATTTCCCATCTTCCAGGCTTCTCCAAAATTCCCATTGGCACTTAGAAACCATCCATCCCAAAAATGCAACTAACATGAAAGAAGCTTATTTCCTAAAAGTGTGAATTACATCCTTCCTTCTTTGTAAAAAATTAACACTCCATGATTTATTTTTATCTTTGTCTGAAGCCATGGATGACTTCCAAAAACTCCAAGAAATTAAACTGGATTTACAAAATGGATGGACAGATCAAGCAGAAATACCAGACAAACTGCGGAGAAAAACCGAAAACAAACACAAAAGAAATAAATAAAAATGAAAAACACTGCCAGAAGTTGTATACTATTGCTTTGAAAATAACCTACCGAATAGCTAGTTAGTAAAAACTCTTCCCTGGTGAACACTCCACTGAGTTTTGGAAATAATGACGTGAAAATCTTCAGTAGGGTTCAACTGTAGCACAATTTATTTTAAACAAAATTTTATTTAATAAATAAATAAATTTCTCTTAGACAAAACCTCGCAAAGGGATAGAATGAGTTTTAGCATGTGGGTATTTGTTGAAATTGTCTTATATGATTCTCTGGGAATACCTTAAAGCAATGGAGACAATTATAGGCAATAAAAGCACAAAACAACTCCCAACTTTGAAAAGAACGACAATTTTGAAAAGGGGTTAGTCCTGAGATTTCAGGGTGAAATCTCGGGGACACCAACTCTTCAATTTCTTTCTCAATTTCCATGTCAAATGGTTATTTCCCCTTATCACTAGTGTTAACCATGAGAGGTAGATCCTCCCCTGAGGCTTGTGAATTTTCAGGTAGGCCCTGAAACTAGATGTTTGCTAGTTAGTTGTTTTTTCTCAACATTATACTTTTGAATATGAAGACAATTGATATTTTCATATCTTGTTTTGATATGCATGATTGTGCATCAACCCCAATCTGATGAGGAGAAAGGGCTCGCCCACCCCAAGGAGAACATGTATTTCACTTTAATTTCATGGATTTGTTTTTTTTGGTTTAAATCATATCCTTATAAGTAACCCATGTTAATCTATAATAGTTTGAAGGTGTTTTAGTTAGTGAATTTATCACAACAAATGTGTTAGTTTACTTCTTGTTGGTTATACGTTTGTTTGATTTATTCAAACACTGTAAGTAAAAGTAGAGTAGAAGTTAAATTCATTTCAAGTATGCATTCATTTCATAGTAGGACTATTAAGCAGTTTCTTTGTTTTCCCTCTTGCAATTAGCCTTGGACACTCGACACTTCCATGATATGGCATTATTATATTAAGTTGAAGGTAGCGATGACCCTCACCAATACATGGTATTATGATTTGTGATTTACCATCATTCTTGTATTTCTCGTTTTGATTCATATTTACACATTGCAATAATCTAAATTATAGTAAACCCTTATTTTCATATTAAACAACTCAATAAATAGTAAGCATGTAGTTTCACATTGTTCTCAATTAGGTAGTGGTTCTTATGATTTAAGAAAAAATATATTAGTTGAATTCCATGTACATCTATGTTAATTACAATATGTACTACTACCAAAATTCTTAGGATTAACTAATATCACTCCAAACTTTGGAGGAGACTGAGCTTAGTTGGAATGCTTCCATGAAGTTCATTAGGGAAGAGTTTCACATCAAACAAATTGTGAAAATGGAGAGAGGGTGTCATAGTTCCTTATAATTAATTGCAATGCAGTTAGTAGCTGAGAAAATTGACCCAGGTGAGGAGGAATTTTACCATGAAGGGAATTTTTAGAGAGATTAAATGATTAGAGAGAGGAGATATTTCCAAGAAAAAAGAAATGGTGCCCTCCAAACTCATGTGGGATAAATCAAGGGCGACAACTATGAGAATGTAAGTGATTCTAGTCCAGTTGTAGAGGGAAGTATGAGAATTTCAATCAATAGAAAGTTGTTGGATCAAGTGTAATTACATATTTGAATATCACTAACCATCGTTGTTTAGACACATGATTACTTAAAATTTAATGAGCAAGAAGAATGGAGGTTGAAAATAAGGAAATCACTATAAACATCAACAAGAAAGGAGGAGGCATTTTTGAATAGAGTGTAGGATGAATGTTATTGGAAGGAGGAATGAATTTGAAATCCCACTTGCAACAACATGAGTTGAATGTTTTTAATAATCATATGTTGATCCTTGCCCAAAATTTGATGGTGTGTGGTTTATTTGTGGCAATGCATTAATTTACAAGTATAGAAAATGACAATCTACATTTTAGCATAGCAATATATTTGATAGTTTATATTAACAGCAAACTATAAATTTTTATTGTAGAGAAATTAATGAAGTTGGAAAAAACTTCCTAACTTTCATGATAGATTGAAGCATATTGAGGGACATCATCACTTTGTTCACGATTTAATAGACGATAAGATCATGGAGTTGAAGTTTTTCACGACTCAAGACCAAGTTATAGATATATTCACTAAAGAATTTCCAAGAGTAAAATTTATTAGAGTTTGATACAAGTGTTATATCTTACAGATGTTTATCTTAAATAATATAGTGTAAATAGGTACTTGCTAAGACCAAGTTGTTGGGCCGCATCTCAAAATATTATGGTCACTCATAGTCTTTACTACACAAATAAGCAATATGTAGGAGGTGGTGGTGCTGGAAATAATGTTTATTTCTTCTAAATGTTTCTAACAATCAACTAGTATTCTAGATCATTCTCTTCTAGATCTTTCTTGTATAGAACCATCCTCCCTACAAACTTCTCTAGCAATCTGTAGATATCCAATACATCTATAAATGATATATTTGGTGCATTAATAAAAGTAATATAGCTGATTTCTCCTCTTGTCATATATTCATTATTGCTATAATAACCTTATCTTTTTCTTTCAACTAAAATAGATAGTCAGATATTCTTCAAGTGCGTATATTTTTCCTTGATTTTCCCTTCTGGTATGTTTTATATCTCTGCATGGACTTGAATGTTTCATGGTTGCAAGATAAATGATCATATCCATATGAGATTCAAACCATACTTTTGTCTATGCAAAGCCTTTCGAGATGTAAAAAGTTACTTTAGATTCATCAATGTGCCTATTTTATAAGATTTGTTTCTTGCTATTAGATAATATATATACTACCATTTTCCTTGCAAAACCAGATAATGATTGTTGCATAATGATAGTTCTTGTTTCTTCTTCCATAATAATAAGTAAAGCAAATAATGAAAAATCAGGATGAGAGGAAGTATGAATAAATTTATATATTTTACTTAAAATCTATAGCGCTTTATATGGAGCAAATAAACAAGGGGGGATTAAGCCCCAGTAAACCTAGGTAGTTGTCTACGGTGCCACTAATCAAGGGGCGTCCAAATCTAAAAAAGTTTTTCTTGTCGGTTATATTCAAAACTTAATATTAAAACAATTTATCTCAAGATTCAATATTAATTGACCCATTTATTGATATTATTATATAGTAACATAAATCACATGTATAAACATAAAAAGACATTACAATACTTTTGCAAGTAAAAACAAATATGACATATTTTTGATCTCCTATGATTTTGTTGGTATTGTTCCTCATTCTTTAGCTCTAGATTATGCACGTGTATAATTTTTTCTACGAAAAAGTTCACGTATTTTTACTAGTGTCACTAGTAATAGCACTCTTTGAAAAAATGTGGAAGCCATGTAAGCATTTTTAATGTTTTGTGAAATAATGGTACTATATTTAGGTTTGAGTTCCATCACCCACTTGATATTTGCTAATTCAAAAATGCAAAATCCTTGTATTAAAAATTGTATATGTTGCACTTTTTATTATAAACACTTTTTATTGTGACAAGGGCATCCACTCCAATCATTTCCAAAATTGTTCCTAATATGGATTTGCAACTAAACCTTCCATATACCCAAATATGTTTTTTTTTAAACTATTTAGTCCAAGTTAATATTAATTTGTAAGTTAGTATAGAAAGAATACGTAAGGCCATTATACTGTAGGTTTCAACTTTGCTTAACTAGTGATTATTAATTGTAATTTTGAACCAATCACAGATTGTTATTATTTTTATAAATAAAAAATACAATTTTTACATTAATAAACATTACTAAACTTATACAATTTTTTAACAAAATAATTATAAAAATATATTTATATTCAATCTGATTGATCAATAAATTAAGATGTTATTCCAGCCTTCAGCAAATTCAAAAAAATAAATGATGTCGTAGCATTTAATACAAACATGTGAAGGGTATTTCCAGATTTATTCCAGGATTAATCATCCAAATATGATTGTTGCCTCTCCCTAGACTGCAACGAATGTTAATGTCGCGCAATTTGTCTACTGTGACACTGACGAATGTGTAAAAGCTCTGGAATTTGAGTCTGATCACACTTTCTTTACTATGCCTAGCTCTTCCAAACGGGAAAGCTGTGATATTTCCGGCGAAACGAACTCCAAATCATAGCAACAAGCTAGCTTGAGGCATTGGAGGCGTTTCAGATCCTTTATCCTGGACGGAATACTCCTGAGAGCGGAGAATCAAAGATCCAAGAACTAGTGCAGCCTGCTCAGCTTCTCATGAGTATGATCTGCCTCTTTTGATGGCCATATGTGGGCGTTTTCTGAAATCTAATGTGTTTATAGATGTTCGTGGTGTTTTTGAGCTTGCAGTAAACTATGGAGTGAAGAAATTTCAGGAAGCCTTGCTGCCGAATATTTTCAGTGAAGGTTTTGTCGAAAGCAACACGCCGCGTTTGGTTTGGAAAACGATAAGGGATGCTTGTGATTTTATATGTTTTGCAGTCTACCGAAAGGAAAATTTTAGAGGTTTCCTTTCTCAAGGAGATATCTTTGCATTGGATGGCAAGTAAAGTATTTAACTCATTTACTTTCACACACTTTAAAATGCACATTGCATTTTTTGTTTTGGATGATTTCAGAATGGAATTACCAATTTGTGTTGAAGTCAAAAGTGCCCAAAAAAGCAGGTAATTTCAGCTCCCTCACCTATACAAGAAAAGAAGAACATGTTTTTAATAAAGAGTTTTTAGTGCGTAAAACCTTGGAAGGCCTTATTACATTACATCACCCTTCTAGTCACGACACAAAATTTATACCTCATTTGAGATGAGAGGATATCAACATTGGCTTATAGATCAAAAACTATTAAACTTCAAAGTTATTTTCGTTTATTATGTACAACCACAAGTTTATAGATTTTGGGATACATACAAAAGCTGCTCCTTGCAGTCGCTGATTCAGACATCACCAATACTTGATCCACAAAAAATGTGAGACTTTAAGCCAAAAAATGTGAGTATTTAAGCCAACAAAAATGCAGTCATAAGTCAAAATCTACGGAACATTTTACTAACCAGTTAACAAGCCGGAGTTTTGGATCCAGACCTAAATACACATCCTTCTGATGTAGCCAACAGTTAAAAAACCTCTCGGCCACTTCTCGATCTAGCATGTCTGTTGTGCATTTAAATCGTAGGACCACTAGAGTATATTCATTTTGTATAACAAACAAAAAGACATTCTAAAAAAAACTGGCATCTTACTGAATTTTTTCGCTGCTCAAATCTTTGGAGCTTCCGAATGATGCTTATTAGCTTGATAATAACATTTCTTATTCTGGTTCCACTTGTTCTTTCGCATGCCATGTTATTTGATAGGGTTTGTAGAGTTTTGAATTTTTTGACATTCAAAGCAGGAATAAATCAAGAAAAATCAAATCCTACATCAATAACATGGAATTCAAGTTTGTCGCATACAAACTTCTACGAAATGCTCTTATACGCATGTACGACAAGTGTAAAATTTTATCCAAGTCTGTATCCTCTTACGTATGCATGCACACGACATGTTCAACAAAATGATTGAACAAGATATCATCTTATGCAATGCAATCATGAGCCAAGACATGGGTTTCCTCATGAAACATTGACACTTTTTCACCAAATGCAAGCAACAGGTGTCTATTCCAATTGGTTCACTTTTTTCAACATTCTACCAACCTATACATTGCAATTTTTGTTACGACAGTACTTGGCAGCATCGCTACTCTTGTATCATATAGCCTACTGCAAATAATTTATTTTATATAAAAGGGGATACAACATATACTGCTCGATGATTTTTTCCTTGGTGTAGAACATCTCCATAGTTTCTTGACATGTTTCAAAAAAAATGTTTGGACATATTGATATTTTCAAAGTACCTAATAATATAAAACTTCTCATTTCTTGTACTCAGACATACATTTCAATATTACTCTCTTCATATGCTACAGTTCACAAGGAAAAAAAATATTTCATTATTTTTGCACCATTTGTAGGTATTGCGTCACATTGATGTCTTGTTAATACTTTAATTAAACTATGTATCAAGGAGAGGGATCACTCAAGGGGTCTACAATGTTAATTGTATATCACATAGGATCATAAATTTTACACCAACATGTAGCTACAAAAAAATTTAGCTTACATTTTTTGTTTTAAGTATTTAATAGGAAGGAAAGCTATATTTTGAATTGATTTAAAATAGAAAATTTATGTTGCACTAAATAATGGTAGAGACCAATACTTATACATGTAAAAGATAATTATTGCACATGTGATATTTTATAATAAATATTTAAAATTAAATCAATTATATTGTCTTTTTGACTAAAATACTCTCAACAATATAAGATAAATGGTATACATTTTGTATTGTAGGGAGTAAATTTTCTTAGGAGGATAACTTCTTCCTAAACCATACCCATACTAAATGTGTTGGTTAGCTAGGATAGTATTGATTCTCACTATGTATCATTTGACATTTTCAATACATTTATTTCATGTACAAACATTATCTTTGAACTTGCTCTTTTCAAGACTGATAATAATTTAATGAAGAATGACATTTCCATATGTGTATGGCATTTCAAAACAACAAAAATTATACTATTTTTTTTTTGTCAAAATCAAGGCAAGCAATCATAACTGAAATTGACAAGGAGTTTAGATGGTTTTAATCCTTTTAAACATTAATTACGCCAGAGGTATGGCTACCCTGCAATAGACCTCCAACGAGGACGCTCATGAGCTTGAGGTGCTTTTCATGGCAGGTTTCCACCTATCCGCCCCATCTTTCTTCTGTCTTCTGTTGCCAGTTGCATTCCTTGGTCAGGCGGTGTCTGTGTTTTGCAGGGGTGATATGCTGCTTTGTTTCATTGTTTTTGTTTACTAAAGAGTACCACATGAGAGACCTCAGTGGCACCCTACCTGGCAGCTATGAGACCCACTCGGCCTACGACCTAGTGGAAAAGATACAATACCTATTTCGTGAGAATTGTCAAGGCCCGGGCGCTACCTCCCCAGGATTCGACCATGGGTGCCCCGCGGACCATATGGGGAAATCAGAGTTGGCGGAAAGGCCGCTGAAAACATGCACTCACCTAAGACAGGGTAACCCGACTGGAAAAGGTTTTTCGCTTTCAGTAACGAAAAAAGCTTCAGTCTGTGGCCCTACTCTGAACATATACTGCTCGATGATTTTTTCCTTGGTGTAGAACATCTCCATAGTTTCTTGACATGCTTCAAAAAAAATGTTTGGACATATTGATATTTTCAAAGTACCTAATAATATAAAACTTCTCATTTCTTGTACTCAGACATACATTTCAGTATTACTCTCTTCATATGCTACAGTTCACAAGGAAAAAAAAAATTCATTATTTTTGCACCATTTGTAGGTATTGCGTCACATTGATGTCTTGTTAATACTTTAATTAAACTATGTATCAAGGAGAGGGATCACTCAAGGGGTCTACAATGTTAATTGTATATCACATAGGATCATAAATTTTACACCAACATGTAGCTACAAAAAAAATTAGCTTACATTTTTGTTTTAAGTATTTAATAGGAAGGAAAGCTATATTTTGAATTGATTTAAAATAGAAAATTTATGTTACACTAAATAATGGTAGAGACCAATACTTATACATGTAAATGATAATTATTGCACACGTGATATTTTATAATAAATATTTAAAATTAAATCAATTATATTGTCTTTTTGACTAAAATACTCTCAACAATATAAGATAAATGGTATACATTTTGTATTGTAGGGAGTAAATTTTCTTAGGAGGATAACTTCTTCCTAAACCATACCCATACTAAATGTGTTGGTTAGCTAGGATAGTATAGATTCTCACTATGTATCATTTGACATTTTCAATACATTTAGTTCATGTACAAACATCTATCTTTGAACTTGCTCTTTTCAAGACTGATAATAATTTAATGAAGAATGACATTTCCATATGTGTATGGCATTTAATGAAGAATGACATTTCCATATGTGTAGTGTTTCATGTTTCAATGTTGTCTTCGATAATGTCTTAGTTTAGATACTAGGAAAGGACATTCGAGTGAATAATTTGGAAGATGTTTCTTAAAATTTGAGTATGTGAGCCTTCAAGTTTTGAGTATTTGGCTAATGACATTTTGGGGAAGAACCGAAACAACTGAGTATCCGAAATTGTAGTACTGAAACAAGTGGATGCAGCTTTAGCTTTTGAGCGTCCTATAGTGGAAGATAGGGTAGTCATGGATTGTAGTGTGTCGACTTTAAATTTCACTTCTATTTGACTGTTATAAGGTAGTTTTCCAAACCCAACTCAATGGTACAATGACATTGTGTCCATCTGTCCCTAGTTTGTTGGAAATTCATGAAGAATCTGACGAAGCCCTTAATCAATGTAGCATATGAAAAATCCTGGAAAGTAGGCAACTCAACTTTGATATCACCATTCTTTCCCAAATATATGTATTTACGATATATTTTAAGTTATAATGTGAAAAACTCCAAAAACCAGATGTCAGCTTACAACCACACAAGATAAGGTTCATCTCCCAAGTATACTACATAGCACCCCACAACAAAGAACCGACCAAAGCTTTAGAATACTGAAAGTTGTTATTACTTTGTAATGAGGCACCATGTGTTGTGAGAACAACAGTAACCACACTTTTTCAGTTTCGACAACAAGTTTACCTAAGGTTTAGAACATCCCAAGTTGCATAGTAGATCAGCCAATCTCGACTATCACAATTTGTTTGGATAGAAATCCTGCACCATGTAGCCAACCCCCTTTCACCACTTTAAAAGTACACAACATTGCCATGTCTGGTCTATGGGACGTCAGCACAAACTTAAGAACACAATGCATAACGGTAAAACACAGCTAAAGTCAAGTGTTATGTAAACTTAGAGTCAATTAGTTTCATCTTCAATCCAAGGAATTCATCCTAGCATCCAACCTAAACCCAAAAGTGAAGTTTAAAGGTCACACAAAATGAACACGGGCTTGGAGGAGGAAGAGAAGGATAATAATGGAATGACTAGGATTATAATGGTAAGCATAGCAATGGGGTTTTGGGGAGTTTTTGCAGTGCTGTACATGAACAACCGATGGAGAAGGAATTATTTGCAGGCCATGGATGCCCTTGTTGTTTTCAATGATGTTTTTTCCCGCTAGATTCACAAGATAAAGGCCTGTACTACAAGTCTTTCTTTTCTATCCAGGAAACACAATTTCCTATGGTTTCTTTTGCTACCGAGGCCTTCTCAAGTATGATTCAGTCTACTCATTTTTTTGTATGATTAATTCTGAACTTCTATGTTTATATTATATGGAATATCCTTTCAATCAACAACAAAATAACAAATTTGTTCATCCGGTAAAACCAGAAAAATAGTAGATTAAGAATCGTAAGCAATGCCATATGCTATCATCTGTGTGGAATTTTTAAGATGTATGTTGCATAATTATCCGAGTGATGCATAATGATCCAAGCAGGGCTGAAATTTAATGCCAATCCAGACCCCTTTCTCTTTTCCCACATGTTTTATACCTGTACAAGATTAAACCACTCCACCATATTATTTTATTTATTTCTTGTTTACAAACTATCTCACTTAGAGCAGCCCACATGTATTTTTTAAATTCACATTACCTCTCCAACTCTGGGGTTGATCCACTCAAAGACTCCATTCCAAATTAAAATCCTCTCTACATTCCTATTCAAACTTTCCATTCCAAATTAAAATCCCTCTCTACCTTCCTATTCAAACTTGAAGCCTTGTTACACATGGATGTTCCTATTTCCACCATATCAACTACATGTCTAGGTTTTTATCTCCCTACTTCTTCCCCTGCCAGCCCTCTGCTGGTTCACAACCCATCCTCCTCCCATCTCTGAAATTATTTTACTCTACCACTGTTGTGCATTTTTCCCATCTCTTCATGTTCAAAAAGTATATAAATTATGTCTTACATATGTATTCTGCATCCTACAACCAGTTGACTGCGAGATCAAGCTCTTCATCCTAAGCAAGTACAAAAACTCGTAGTTCACCCATTTCCATTTTCACCTTCACGTCTATCAAAATAAAAATACATGTTGTTGTGTTGTTACACTTTCAACAATTTCCCTTGCCATGTTTGGACCATCCTCTGTAAACATAATGCCAATGTTATCTCCTCAGTTACTCTGCGCAACTCAACTTTGTTTTTTCCCATCTCTGAAGTTATACTGTAGAAGGCTACAACTCAAGCACTTTCCACATCCTTTTGTCAAGTGCATATACTAGCACTTCCTCGTCCTCCTCTGTTTTCACGTCTTCAAAAAGACATATTGAGACTGCTCGATGCAGACATATGGAGATGACCCTTAGTTGCCTTTGACCTATTCTAATTAATACTGGATGTGTTAGTGTAGAAGCCTCTTTTAGACCAATTCATCTAAGCAACCAGCAAGGGAAAAAAACACTGTATTGTAGTTATTTTAATTATGTGTTATGTCTAATACAAATATTGTAACTCTAAGATTTAATGAATTTCAACAATGTTAAAGTACTTTATTCAGTTTCCTTTCCCTATAATTACCATAAATTTTATCTATGGACAATTCCTTGGCTAGCCATAAAAGACTACAGAGAAACGAAGAGTGACGACGACCTCTATAAGCAACTGTCCAACACGTTTAATAATGCCAGAAGTATAGATAACTATGAACATTATTATTTCCAATCATGCCTAATCCATTATAGAACTTGGAAAATGAAAAAAAAAAATATTAAGGAGATTACAAATTTACAACTGAGTGTACAAATGGTAACTACATGTTTCAAGGGTATTTTGTATGAAACTTAGAGGGCCAGCGCTAGCACCATAAGTAATAATTTTTGAAAAGCAATATAATTGCACTTCATAACCGATTTTTTTTTTGTAGCAATAGCAAAGGTGCTTTGCGATAAAACAATATAATGGTATTTTAAGATTACACTATGGTTGAGCTTACAGCTAAAACTCAACATCAGTCCAGACTCTATAGTCTAACTTATTAAAAACAAAGAAATTATATATTTATTTGACAAAAAACTTATGTTGAGATGACAATTAACACTTGGTAAACGGTTGATAATGGTGCAACATCATCTTACTAGTCTGACACTGCATGAAGCATCTTCATGATTTCCAGATTCATTAACGGAATTTAGATATAAAAGGCTGAAACCAAATTTCCTCTTGTTGAATACACTTGCAACTGTGATTAAACACTACGTTTTTGGACTTGGAAAGGAAATTTTAATAACCCAATCAAACAATGACTAATTTATTTCACAACATATTTATGTGTTTTTAAATTTTTAACTCCATTGCATTGCAAATTGTGTAATCTTAAATAATAAATACTGAATGAAATGAAAGCACCTACGATATTTAGAGAACGGAAAAGATCCCCAAGTCAAGGCTAGTTATCATCATTAAGGATATGAAAATCAAAAGAGAAAATTGGATGTTGATCACCAGTTAAAGAAGACATCCTCAATTGTGGGATTGCAGAAACAAACAAACACAATTAAACAGACCAGTAAAAAAAACCTGTTTAAAGATCTGGAGTGACTATTGCATAATAACACTTTTAAAATTCATAATTATTTCTGAATCTTGTTAAATGTTGGGTTGCAAAAAGTCTCATCATCCTCAAAAGTCTTGTTGCATCATAATTTGCCTTACAGCAAGCAAGAACCAACTTGTTAGCAACAATAGAACGACACCACAAACACAAACCCATTTAAAAAACACACCCTACACTAGAAGATAACTCCCAAACAAATCCATGTCGGCGTAACCTTGCTCCTCCTGGAGTGACCACTAGTATACATCTATTTTTTAACTATGAATATAGTCATGGCTAAAAAGTGACAAATATACTTCAAAACATGTTCAAAATTTAACTCTCCCTCACACACACACACATTGTGTGTGTGTAACATGTATATGTATACACACATGTACACACACTTTTAAGTTTATTTATAATAGAGTTTAATATTATTTTTAAAAATAATTTAAATATTACTCATTAATGAAATATGAATAAACATATATATATTTATTAATAAAATAGAAATATATCAATAAAAAATTGTGTGTTGATTTTTAATTAATTCTCTTTAATTTTTATTTCTTTGATTACTTACATATACATTCTAATTAGTAAAGTGCAACACACACCAAAAAGATGGAAAAATAAATAAATAAGAATAAGTTGTTATAGGTTCATCTAAGTGTAAAATTAGTTTTGATAAACACATAATACTATCTTCTAAGTGTACATGTAAGGAAACAGGGGCTGGAAACTAAATAGTTCACATGTATTCCATCACTATGAGTTTCTCAATTTTAACTTGTGTGCAATATTTTCTATGGGAAGGGTGAATCTCAAAGTATTTAGAATGGAAGATCAACATATAGGAGGTTTCCATTAACAAGGACTCTCAAACATTAGAAGGTATCATAGACATTATATTTACATTGGGGTGTGTAATGATGGACATCAATGAATAAAATTGTAGAATTATGAACAAAATCCATGAAATGATAAAGGAGAAGGAAACTTGACAACTTATAAAATAGATCATCCACCAAGGCAAAAATGGAAACCGTAGGACACTTAAGGGTTTGAATTAGGCTAAGGCTTCAATAAACAAGTGGTTTCACTAAATGGTTCAATCCTAAATGAATAAATAAGTGTGTTGGGTTAATGTGGTATTTTTTACTTATAGGATTAAGAGTTAAATAAAGATAGCATACTCATATTATTAATAAACTATCAATGTGCATGTATTAGAATATATGATTATTAGCAATTTGTAAGATAGAATACTAGAAATTATTGCTAAGAAGGTGAAAACACAAGAAAGAGGGTGCAATTAACTTATGGGTCAATGCATGGTGTTGTGTCCCACTTGTTGTCTCGACAATGCGAGAAAATATGGTAAATGGGCAGTATCCAAGGTGGGTTCGCGTGAACACACCGTTCACGCGAACCTGTTTCACACGAAGAGACATGCAAGCCATTATCTTGCTGTGTGTCGCAGTTGATCAGGTTCGTGTAAACATCTGGTTCACGCGAACCCCTTTCGCATGAAGGGTGTTCACACGAACCAGCCTGTTTGTATAGTGGAGACGCTGTGGAGGAAATCATTTTCCTCCACCCTGCCTCCTTCGCCCAAAGTTTGTGCAACCGACCAGAGCCCACCACACCAGACCCACCACACCGGTGAGCCCACCACACCAGCGAGCCCACCAGTGACGAAGCCTAGCAACGACGAGCCCAGGTATGTTAGCAAAATTGTACCCATTTTTTAGCAAAATTGTAGCCATTAAAATACCATTTTTTGCAAAACCCTAGCTCATTTTTTTTCGTAAAACCCCATTTTTTCTCCTAGAAATGAATTAAATGTGAAGGTCAACTCTGAAAGTACCTGGTTGGCCATTTTGTATGCTACATCCTTGTTACTTGTAAATGGTCTCTTTGAGAAACTCTGAGGGCAATAGGCAATATTTATACCCTTCCATTATGTACGTCCAATCAGACAATAAAAGTATCCTTTTACCAGGTTCAGAGAAACTTGTTTTTTACAATGGATGATTATACTGTAGTTTCAAGCTAATTTTATCTAGCTTTATTTCTATTAGCTTTGATCCATGACTAAGGAATAATTCATATGGTTGCTACCTGTACATATTTCCAAGGTCCTCTTGGTTGTCCCAGTTGTTCAATGTATTTTTTTGAAGGGCTTCTTTTATGTGCTGCAAATTGTAACATAAAGGATCGTTTTAGTTTCTGGAAAATTGAGTATATTCTGTAGCTCACAGCTACCTATGCCATACTAAGATCCCAATAGTGGCATAATTGTTGATTGGAGCCGAGATTGCAGAGTGCACTGCCAAAATACCGAAGGGATCTTTGGCCAAGAATCAGTCTTAAGGGTGTCTATCAATGTTATATAAATATTGATATCGTTGCCCATATTTACATATCAAAGATTGATTTACAAGTTTAAAAAGTGTGAGTCTGTATCAAAATCGACTCAAATATAAATATATTTAAAAGGATTTGTACTGTGGTGGATGGTTAAATGCAACAATAACCCCAAACCACAAGTTTTTCAATACCTTAAACTTATTTTTCTTCCAATGGGTTTTTGCATGAGGTGCATTGAACTTTTTCAGTTGAATCGAGGCATGAAGTATGGAAAAGAGGTATAAAGATCTTGAACACCCTGTGCATTCTGTTAAGACTCACTGGTAATGCATCATATGTTTCGTAATTTTTTAACACCTTCGAGTGTTAAACCCTGTATATTCAAAGCCATTCATACCTGGCTGTTTACATGACACCCAAATGAGGATAAAGAAAAAGGCTTCTGGGACTACAGGTAACACACAGCTCTTGTTGAGATACGAAGTGTTGAGGAAATGCCATTCCCCAATTGAGGAAAGATTTCCAGTCGCCAGAAACTTGTGAATTGGTATATATATTTGAATCTTTCTCATAGCTATAAATAGATCTAGAAGCCATGAGAATGGCCGACATGGAAGAGCGACTTGAATATGTTTTCCTTGACTGAAATCAACATTGCTCACTCTTGTGGAGCTTCTCAAGATTTCTGATCTGCAAGTCGTAAACCCTGCACCCTCCCTTCCTCACGTACGACTAAGGTTCAGTTTACGACAGCTTTGAAAACAGGAAACCAGAAAAATATGCCCTAAAATGATACATCAAGCTACCCTAGATTTGAATTCATCAAGAACATTGATTTGAGTAGCATGTGTATCCAATGTAAGTTGATTGTTATGGGCATGAACCCTGGGTCATCATCATGGCAACATTAGGTCTTTATTGGTAATGGCATTTTCTCATCGTTTGGAAGGTACAATTGTGCTTATTATGGCAAAGCCAAAACATTCTTACTACAAGTGTTATATAATAAGGAAGAACCGTGAGCATTGTGGTAAAACCATTCTTTTCAGAAATGTTGGGTTAAGCTTGGTATTCAAGTGAGTGTGAGTGTGAGCCAAGTGTGAGAAAAATAGAAACATAACCCACCAATCAAATCACTTCAAAATCATTTATAAGAGTCACTTTTCAATGATAATGAATACAAATTCAATCAACTGCCTGTTCAGCCAGTAATTTGAACTTTTGCACTGCACTATGTCAAGACCCGAGATCAAGTCAGAATACATTAAACTAAATCCAACTGGAAGGCAGGTTATTCTTAAAGCACATCATTTTATGCTCCAGGAAAATTGCTTGGCATTGCTGTGGTATATATTGCAAAAAAAAATCAGTTATCACCATTGAAGTGAACCCTATATGTATCTAGAATTGTTTTTTTCTAGAGGGTGAAAAAAAAGTTCGATCTAGAAGTTCGATCTATCCAATGTAAGTTCCATTATTGTTGCCTTAAAGCTGATGCAGGGCATCCATGGTTAAGTGCTTCTTTACTAATTTTAGACTAGTTTTCTAACAATAATTTTGTGTTCAGCCTTACAAGGCACAAGGTAAATATTGCTTTTAGATCACGACTCATGGCTAAGCCGGACTCTAATTTGGCCCAACGGGATTTCTTTCTATTTACTTTATATGTTGTTCAAAATTTTTATCCTTTATTTTTGACTTCGTGATTAAGTTCGGGAGAAAATGCAATCTTAATCAGGAACCTACACCTAGAGAATAGAAAATTATTTCTATACCAGAAGTTAGTCTGGTTAGAAAGTTAAAGAGTCAGTTCAATTAGGACATTAGAATTAGTGCAAGCAGAGACGAGGAGTGATCATTTTGCATAGATAAAAAGAGATATTTGAGATGGTTGGGACCTAGGAGATTGTTTGCAGGCACAGGGGAACATTTTATTTATAACTTAACATGGTTTCTATTGGGGCCTACACCATAACCATACAACAAAAGATACAGTCTTTCAGCTTTTGAACGATTGGGATAGGAATGTTACCCTTGGAAGGTCATTGAGGACCAATGCCAGTCAAATGATAAAGCTTGTGCAATGTCATATCTTGTGTCATTTTGTATAAGAGAGAGAAAAATGTAATGCTCTTAGAGTAAGAAGAAAGATGAAAGAGTGTATGAAACCATCCGTAGAAGGTTGTTTTTGCAGTAATAGATTAGTGCAATATCTTGTTGTTTTATATAATGGAAGTCTTGATTCCATAGCCTCTTATGCATTGCAGTTTTGATTAGTGTCCGTAGTTTCTATAAACAAGCATAGTTGAGATCACATGCATAGTTTTAGTTTGTAAGTTCATGTTTTGTCAAATGTATAACATAACTAATTTGTAAATAGACATAGCACAAATGAGTCCAGTGAGTAGAATACAACTGTAGCATGTCTTGATGAGGAAATTTAGGGACCGCTGTAAGAATGGTTCCATTGTTGGACTTGAAAATGTTGAGATGGCTACAAGGGCAAAGAGATGACCATTTTGCGGAAGAAGAAGCTAGTTGGCATAACCATATAGCAAAGTTAATTCCCAAAGCTGGTTCAGGTAGCTCAAGAGGCACCTCTTATGTAGGAAGATTTACTTCCCATTGCTCAGATGGTAATCCATAGAGACATAGATTGTCCTTATCTGTAACGTGTAAAGACCGGCACAACAATTCAATCAGGAGTAACCAGCATTAAAAAACAGAGGTGCAATCATAATAATGATTACCATAACCTTACTTGCAGAACAATTAAAAGAAAATAAAAGGCAATGAAAAATACCAAAACATTCATTTATTATTAAGGAATTTTCTTACTTAATTACTAGAAATAAACAACTTCCTTGAAATGTAAAGTTGATTTATCCCTGATTTTGTATACAAACACTGTGATGAGATCAATAATAGATTACAAATAATTTCAATGTTTTTGTGATTTTTAAGCATGCATAAGTGGTCAACTTGTACATGTGGAAATATAGTTGCATTAGACATGTCTTTTACCGATGTGTTTTGTTGTTTAAAATTGGATTGGTGTTCTATTTGATTGTGCTAATTCTGTATCATATGCACAAAAATTGTGTTCCAGGGAAAGGTGAATCCCACTCAATGTGAGGCTTTGACAATGGTTTGTGCCCAGGTAAACTTACATTCTCTTCTAGAAACATTGCTTTGACTTTAAGATCATCTAAATGTATTCCAAACTTTTCATTTCTGAACTCTGCAGCATCACTTGGTATATTTTGTTATCATTGTGATTTGTAATTTATGTAATTTATTTGATTTTGTAATTTATTTTCTATATTAGTTGCATTGAAGCTTGAAAATTTCATATTTCTATTTTCATTAATATAGGAGAATATCTTAGGAATTTTTTTTAATTAAAAGTACTATTAATTAGAATTTTACTTTCATTTTTTTTACAGTCATGGCTTCTTCTGGAACTCCTAATTTGTTTGAGAGGACTGATTTAGAGATTGCAAAATTGCAATCTATTCTCGAAAATCCAACTACAGTTGGGCAGTATAAAGCCCATTGCGAAAAAATACTAGTTGATCTTCGTAGAATAGAGACAAGTTTGAAAACATATAATCCATTTGATTCTGAATCAATAAAAAAATTTATGGATTCACTACAATCAAGTGTCTCAGGAGATGTAGGTTATAATGAGATTACATCACGACTTTCCGATAAGGAAGTCGTTAAGAGGTCTTGTTGGAGTTTTTATGCAGACAAACGGAAAATAAGGGCATATTATGTAAACAAATGTTCATGTCCTTTATGTGCCCCTTTGATTTATCCTAGATTTGTGGCCTCTCAAGGCCAATTTCCAAATAATGACCAATTACCGTTATACTTCATAATGATGCTAGATGCTGAGGTTCACTTAAACCTAAAGGTGAACTATTTAGACATCCCTAGTTATTTGGGGCAGGGGCGTGGCCGTATTAGCCACAGGCAGGCATATAGAAAGGAGGGAGCTCCTGCAGTTGTTGACGTGCGGCAGCTTGTACCAAGGCCACAACCATTCTTATCAGGCTTTCAGGATGTCGCAGCACCTGTCGTTATGACTGCACATGAGGCTGCTATTGAGGGTCTTGCTGGCATTGCTCGCAAGACCCAATTGATCTCTTCTGACCGTGTGGGTCAGTACCTTCAGAGACATGATACTAGCAGTGGAGGTGCTAGTAGCACCAGTGATGCACATAGCGAGGTATACGCTCGTGGATCTTTGATTTCCCTAGATGACTTTGAGCTAGTTACAGATCCCACTCAGGCACGTCGGCTAGGACGCATCATGGCTGCTGACTTGTTGCGTGCATATGAGGTGATTGCTCGGCATTGCAGCATTCCACTATCGGGGGTTTTAGATTTTATAGAGCAGAGTGGGAGTGTATCTTCTAGTCAGGGTACTACTACCACTACTACAGATAGACTTCTTGTTGCTGGGATTGTCACACCTGATGTTCAACACATTTCTGTTCCGGTGTGTGAAAATTAAACCTTTAATATAATTAAAATTTATTTTAATTGATCATTACTTTACAATTTATTAATATTAAAATTAAACATGTACTTTTGTGTTTAGGATTCTGCTCCAGTGTGTGGAGCTTCATAGCCCACACCATCTACCCGTGTCACATACACATAGCTCTTGACTGAGCACAACATGGATCTCGATGTTCCGGGTCTGAGTCAACTTGGCTTAGTTGGTGACATATTTGCTGGTGTTGAGGTCATGGATGACAATCCCATACATTTGGAGACGCGTTCCGCAGAGGTATAAATACATGTGTTTTAATATAATTAATATTTAATCTAAATTGAAATGTTAGAAATTAATGAACTTTATTCAAAAAAATTATTTATCAACTTCTTACATTTTATTTATTTTGTTTCATAGGGATCTACGGGACAAAGATCTACGGGTAGCGTAGATACTCCCAACATCCACGCAGGGACAGATACTGAGGTAATCAATTGTACATATCAGTTATATGATGTATTGAATTAATCAAGAAATTGTTGTAGATTTTTTCTTATATATTTTAATATATGGTACATGCTATATATAGTTTATGACGTGTATATTCCTTTTTTTTAACATGCAGGGTGCAGCAGAGCGTAGTGAGGGGTCTGGCACTCGCCCTAGTGCACGGAGGAGACTTCAGTGATATTTTATAGATTTCAAACATTTTAGACATACTTTTAGAGATTTTAGACATGTATATATATTCATACTCATTCTAGACATTATTATTATATTTTGATATATGTCTTATGTATTATTAATATATTTTGATATATGTCTTAGACACGTGTATTTACAATTATGGATGTGAATATAAGACACCCCCTTATCTTTCATTTTTTTCTCTTGATGATATCATAATAGGTATATAAGCACAATCAAAGCACATCGAAGCACATTATTTTCCTGTAGAGAGTTAGGATTCTTATGCCTTGTTTGAAAGGCCATGTTATTCCTATGTAGTGTGCTTCAGAATGACTATGATTTAGACAGTTATGTTTCTGGTTTTAAATAAAACGGGACAGTCCTTTCTGTGCTCATTTTGGCCATTATATATCACATCTACATTATTGCATCTATTGTAGTTTGTGAATTTGATGAATTATGTATCTGGAAATACCATTTAGTAAAATATATTAGTAGAAATGAGAAACAGCCCATACAAAGCATATAAAATTTCCTACTTTGTTATATCAATCAAAGCATAATTCCAACTAGTTAAGACTTGCATCTTCTCTTTGTAACATAAATGAAAACCTTCTGTTGTTCAACTGATATTTGTTTGATTAATAATGTTGACTTAGGTTTGAATCTTGACCAATTTCATGTAAGCTTAAATATTATTTGCTTGGTATTTTATAAACATATGCAAAATGTCTAGCCTGTGGATCTAAATAGTTTTAAAAAAATCATAGTATGTTGAGGGCCATATACATATCATGTCAAGATGTTTTCAGTTCTTAATTATAGTCCTTGCCAAAATGTATTATTTCTATCATCTTGTTTGGAAATCCAGGATGCAACTATGCATGGGCGTGGCCATGGAAGTATCTTGTCAAAAGGTGGAATTCATGACGAGAAACATATGCAGACAGAGGTTGAAGAACGTGAGAAAAGAATAAATACAACCAAAGCATGTGTCAGAAGAAGGCGGGGACCTCGTATGCAAGTAAGTCACCCGATTTCCTTGTATTGATTGAACATTGATGGAATATCCCATTATCTAAATTATATTTGGATTCTATTGATAGGGATGATTATCTTCAGCTCTTTGAATTCAATATAGTTCCTGCCTATATGTGGGTTCCAATCGACATCTGCTTTAGCTTTTGTGTTTTCACAAAGTTCTACAAGTATTATAATGTCCTGTTTGAGCCAGGCTATGGGAAAGTATCTAAAGAAATACTTTGTTCCTTTATCCCCGTATTTAAGCCATGTCATCCTAGCTCTATTTTGACCCCCCTGATCATTGTAGTTTTGGGCTAACCTGTGCTGGTGACTCTCTACAGGAAAATAATTTACAAATATTGTGTTGCAACTGAGCAATAATTTCTTGAAGTCCGTTAATAGTTTCTTACACATAATTAATGAGATTCTCAAGCCAATAAGGAAGAGTGCCACCATACCCCACAAAAGGACAATCCAAATATAAACAAGAGTTCAACCGATCAGACCCAACAATGGGTACACAAAATAAGAGCAAAGACAACCACTAATAATGAGTTTATATCTGCAACCGACTAGTCCTATCAAAGTGATTACCAAGGCAGATAAGCCAACAAAACCAGCACTAGAAAGAATCAAAATACACTAGTAACACCTTTGCAGGATAGCCTAAACTCACAGTCACAGGATCATCACTAGTTTCAGCCGGTCCCTTCTCAATGCAACCAACTTTTTGTGTATTCACTTATTCTTTAGGTAGATCTCCAATAGGACCATTTGCATATATTTTTCCCTCGTCAATAGACCCACCTCATCATGAACATGTCCCTCTTCTTCGTCACTGATGGTCAATTTTCTCTTTTCCTTGGAATACACCACCCTGCCACATCGTCCTGATCTGTAACAGCTTCAACAAGAAAGTGAATACTGGCAGCCACCAATTGTCTTGCAACTTATCTTCGCAGATTGGTCTCCACCTGAGTAATAATTGCTTGAAGTCTGCTGATAGTTTCTTGTGTATCTTAGTTGGAAAGAATGCAGCCATACCCCATTAACGAAAAACCAAAATACAACCAAGGGTTCAACCGAGTAGACCCAACACTAGGTACACAAAATAAGAGGAAAGACTTAACACTAAAAATGATCTCAGATAAGTAATACACTAGTCCTATCAAAGTGATTACCAAAGGCACGTAAGCCAACAAAACCAGCATAACAAGGAATCAAAATATACTATTCACACCTAGGCAGGATAGCCTAGATTCATAGCCACAAGGTCATCATTAGTTTCAGTTGGACCTTGCTCAGTACAGAAATTTTTTTGAGCATTCACTTGGTCTTCAGGTATCAAAATATCTCCAACAGGTCCCCCTCCATACATTCTGCCCTCCTCAATAGGTCCCACCCCGTCATGAACAGGTTCCTCTGCTTTGTCACTAACGGTGAACTTGGAATTCACCATTGTCCTTGTCTATAATAGCGTCAAGAAGAGAGTTTATACTAGAAGCCGCTAATTACCTTGCATCTTTTCTTTGAAGATGGGTCTCCAACTAAGTAATAATTGTTTATAGTCCATGGTGTTTCTTGCACATTTGAATCAATGAAATTCTCCAACCAGTTAGGAAGAGTGCTACCATATCCCATGATCTGGTAGTGGTTTGCCACCCAAATATGGTGAAGGACAGTTGGGGGCCACCAATCCAAAAATTTCACTCAATTTGTCTTATGCAAGGGAAGTAGGATCTAGCTTATCATATTGTTCGATAGATTTTAGAGTAGAGTGTAAAGCATCCAAGATACCTTAATTGCCAAATGCAATTGGGATACCAATGTCTTGTTCACTTCCATCATTGCCAACCAAATTAAGATCATGTGTATCACACTGAAAGAAACATGCATCCCTTGATTACATCCTATTCATGTCTGGATATGTGCACATCAGCCGATGCAGAGTGCAACACCTGTGAATCAGGTGGAGGACTGTATCTAGGAAAACCCCTTGTGCCAATTAAGATGTTAGCTGAGATCTTCATCATGCCAGATTTCAAGGATTTGCTCCATCTCTGTCTTGGGCACCTTCAATTACAGAGTAACTTGCCAATGAAAGACTCTGATAATGACATTTCTAGAGAACCCAGTAAGTCCCCTAGCTTTACCCTGAAAACCATCATTGTTTCTTTTTTCCCAAATGAACAACGGAATTGCAAGACATTATTAAACATAATTTCTTAAAAAATAGTAGAAGCTTCTTTTCAAAGTAGATATAACCAAACAAAATATTTAGCCAAGACATTTCACAACCATTAAGACTGCCCACGAATCAAGACAATGTATTCAAACAATTGTAGCAATGGGGCACAGGATAAAAAGATAATTGTTTCAAGCTCCCCCAGAAAGGGCTTGCAGAAGTAGAACCATTTATAGAGATGATAAAACCAACAACATGTTTCTGGTGGAGCATAAACCATCTAAAGTAGGACTTCTTGGGTTCAAGACAGGACAAAGGACAACAAACCTATATGTACACCTAAGGAGAGGGTCACAAAATGACCATTTCCTTTTAGGATTTAAAACTCTAGGGCAATAGAATGCACGGCTTTGAACCTGCATTTTGTCTATTACCGACCTTCCGGCCATATTTTGAAAGATCTTGGAAACTCGTGTCTTGTATGCATGAATCTGATTTCAATATTTCCTGCGCATTTGTGTGTCTTCTTGCAGGTCATCCATTTGTTGTTTTCAGTTGAATAATAGCCATGACTCATCCATCATCGACCTGTCCACCCATGCCCGCCTGATAACTCTGTGATTCAGTAACCCTTGCTCTTGCATTCTAGACCCACCTTCATGCTAAGCAGTATTTCTTGGCCAATTGGATGTTTGCACCTGTTTTGGAGTGTCACACTCAAAGAGCGGTCGTACTAATAAAATTCATTACCTCAGCTCCATAAAAATTTGATCACCTCCTTTGGTGGACAGTGGACACCTGCTACACAAGCTCAGTTCATGTGTTGGTAGTATTCATTTCACATTTGAGAGCCGTCCATGGAGAGCATCGTCTTTTGACTATCCATGATTTGCCTCCTACCGCGTTGGCAAGTTTATATAAAATGTAGGCATACTTCTTTGTCATTAACGTGTTTTGTTAATTTCCTGTATAAGCTTGGATGTGAAGTATTGTTTAGAGTAATATTTGTTAGTCTGTATTTATTCTTTTAATATTTTTAGTTAAGTGTTAAGTATGTTATTTATTTGAGTTTAGAAGATTTAGATTGTTCCTATGTTTGGTCAATTGATAGTGTCAATTAAAATTGTTATCTCAAAGCATGTGTGTGCTTATTATCTCTGAAAATATTTTTTAGTTTAGTGTCAAAGTCTATTATTTTTGTGTCAAATGACTATGGTTAAAGTCAATAAGTGCTTAAATTGATACTTGTTTCATTCTTTGTCACTGCAATTGTTTGGTTAAAATATTAAGGAAACTTAAGTATTGATTACAAATTTGCAATGTCTTAATCTCCAGAGAGAATTTAACTATAAGAATATATACATGCATGTGACCTGGAAGAGTGCTCTTGGTTTTAGTCTCGCAGAGCACTTGTACGTTTCCAGTTTTCAATGGGATGTTGCATTCTTTGTTTATGAGTTCATTTAAAGTTGTCTTTGTTTATCAATTTTGTGTCCCTCCATAAACCCAAGAATTTATTTTTTTGTTTCCCTCTTTCTTAATTACAGTTCTTTGCTTGGAAGTTAATTAAAAAACTGCCACTGGATAAAATGCTAATATATCTGCAATAACTGATCCTATCTTATCATTTTTCATTTTTGTTGCTACTTGTTACAAATTTAATTTTTAAGGTATAAATTGCTAACTGTTGAATGCATGTTTATTATATAAGTAACAGATTCAGACTTGTTTCATGTCTCAGTGACTGAAATTGTTAAAAAGAAATTAACACAAGAATCACCCGTACAGTCCTTTCTCCTTTTCTGCTTGGTATTCGCCCCATATGCAAATTTACACAGAATCTTGAAGGCCTCTCTTTGTTTCACACTATCAATGGGAAACTATATTTAAGGTTTGAATTTGTAAATTATTTGTATCATTAATCTTAAGGATTGAATATATAAATTATCTTGATCATCAATACCATTATTGCCTTTCCTCCATCTCTTATGTTTTTGTTAAGAGGAAAAAGGGTTCCCATGTATTATGTACCGTATTGCTTTTCCTCCAGCTCTTGATTGTCGATAATCATGGAAGCCATGAGTAATGAGATGGTCACTTCGATTGTGATATTTACAATAAATAATCTCGATCTTAACCCCATGCAAGGATACAAAAATGGTTTCAAGCTATTGGAAAAAGAGGTGGACATGCCTAATCAAAGAATCTTGGCCTTAATTTGAATATCTCATATAGTTTTTACATCAATACAAAATAAATGAAGAGACTTAGATTCTGCTCAATGGTTTGAAAAAATCATTATTTCACCCATAATAACAGCAACAAGAAATCAAAATTATAGCTGAATTCTACTCAGTAGTTTTGGAACTGCAACTTTTAACATCTCAAATTCTGGTAGTAAATGATATAATATGCTCAGTCATTAAACAACTTTCACAGTGTACTATTAATGTGAACGTAACCATGCCAAAAACATGTAATGTCATACTAAAAGAATTATGCACTTAGTTTTAATTGTTTAGGAATTTAAATATTAAATAATCAAAACATTTTTGTTATATACGTAATATATTGAACACATCAACTTGAGGGTTTAATTTCTCCTTTTAAGGTTCCATACATCCCCCTTTATGGTCAAATTTCTTGTAAAAAATTTATTTATCCCTTTCCAAGTACATGTAAAAATATAAGTTTCTCATATTATTACACCTAGATTTCTTGGTGTATTCATGTTTACAGTTTATGAGATCTAAGACAATTAGGTGGATTACAACTACTAGGTGAAGTTCTAGATTAAATGATGATATTGTTGATAATATTCAAATTGCTTCAATTTAATATTATGCTCGTTTATGATGGAAAATGCTTCTTGTTAATAATAATTATGCTTCTTATTTTCCTAATAAAAATAGGGATAATGAAAATGTGAATGCTAATACCTGTTGTCATTGAATCTTAGTCTATACCTCGAGATCTCCTTGGTTGTTGACTCGCTCCTGAACACTTTTTGGTCCTAAGTACAACCAAATGGCTATGTTTTAATATAAAAGTCAATTTGAAACACTAGACTCATACCTTAATTTAATCAAATTAACTGCCTACTCCTTACTACTAGAAACTATTTCCATTTATCAAATGAAAGCACAACTTGACATATTTTAAAAACACCATTAATCTCTGCTCATTACATCTATAACCTATACTATACATTCATCCACTTTCTTTACAACACTCACACATCCTTAGTCCATACAAGCATGTCTCTTGGTCAAATTACGCCTTCTTGCAATCTCATGCAAGACTTACACTTGAAAATTTTATGGACCTTTTGTTTTATCATAAAACTAGAAAAACAATTTGTTCTACCCATAGCCTTTAAAGCCTCACACCATCATTGACATATTGCACCCTTATGAAAAAAATTCGTTGTTCACCATTGTTATTCTTTAGTGCCAAGATGCACCATTGTAAAAATGTGAAGCACTTAACTCCTCCAAAATACCTCATGCTAAGCACACATAATCATACCAATCTTGTGTGCTTCCAAAACACCTTGAAACATGCCACACATTTTCTAGACATGTGATTCAAAATCCATGTGGAGACTCTCGGTTTCTATGCATCTTTCAAAGTGACATCTTCCTAGTTCCACATCACATGGTATGAATATCTTGGTCTAACTATTAGCACCATGTCCATATAGAGGAATTTCAACGATCACTCAGCTTGGTAGATGAAATAAATTCTAACCATTATTCTTTATAGTCAATCTTTTATAGCTAAATTTTTCTAACTATAAATATTGTAAGGCATTTGAGAGAAAATAAGGGAGTTAAGAGATTTTATTTCCCCTTTCTTAATTAACTATACCCAGAAAGACTAATACTATCATGTTTCACATTTCTTGTATTATTTAACCATGTCTCCCACATGTTAGCATGCTCCATAATGAATCAACACAATTCCAAGCATATTGAAATATGATAAACTTGTACAGTGATAAGGGTACTCCATATACAACCTTTTGGTTCACAACTAAACAAATAACATATATAAAAAACTATGTACATCTGAATTCCCAACTAACATTTCCACATTAAAAATAATAATGTAACATACATCCACATCATAAATCATGTTTATACCATACATACTTCCATGTAACAACCATATCACAATACTTGTAAACCATAAACCATCTCACAACAAGTAAGAATCACAAGTATTAAACAACTTTATTGTATAGTGGTCTCCATAGTCCCTTCAAGTAGAAAATACAATGCTATCTAGCTTAATAGTTTATTACCAACAAGGTTTAGTAATTTATTCCATGTCCTTCTATATAATACCAAGTGGCTCTGCTCGTTGTTCAATGACTTGTAAAAGTTTTTCATGGTCTTCTACATCTAGTCTCCATTTTTTGCGTTTACTATTTGTAGTCTTCACCTGCTGCAATTGTAACCCTGTAGCAATTATGTGATGGGTGTAATGATACACCTTTTTGTTTGGTTTGTAATCAACAAAGTGAATCCCACTTTGGAGGGCTTTCACTTGTTGTAAGTATGTTCCCTGCACTACAACCGAGCCAGTAAAAAATGTTGTCACTTCACTTGTTATTTCACATGTTATCTTTGTTCTCTCCTCTGTGCAACGCAACAAGTAGTACTCCACTTTATCAATATTGGCTTCTTCAGCAATGACTGCAAATACATCTCCTACAACAAAATGCAAAGAAACATTCAATGATCATATGTATAGTATAAATTATATACATATATATTTAATTATCAAATTATACTTGATCCTTTCAAATAAAACATACCTTGTTTAACCAGTCCAGATATGTGGTCATAATCAGTTGAAATTAATGGCACATCTTCAAAACTATCATCATGATCTGATCCATATGTGTCATCCACAACTAAAGGAACTTGCTTCCACTCACCTACATACCCATGTTTTTGAATATTGCACTCTGAATATGATTTGTTCATGCATTCATAACAAAAACAAGAATAATCTCTTGTATAGATTGTCCAGTTATTACTATCCATAGTCATCAAAGAGTGCAAAGACCTAGAATTGGGAATCCTTTCACATCCATACTTTGTCCTCCGATCAATACCTTCATTTAATCATGCTCAAAAGATCAATAAAGTTTAAAACAAACAACAAAAATCAAAATAAAAAAATTTAAAGTTAGTAACTTGTAGTTCACTTAATAAATCACATCAAGATTTACATATCTATGTTTTAAATGTGCATGTACCTGTTATCTCCCAAAACACTCTGTGTGGGGTTGAAGCCTATGGGGTTGAAGCATGTGATGTTGAAGCCTGTGAGGTTGAAACCTGAACTGTAAAATGTTTCTTACACCATTCAACAATGGTGTGGGCATCAATCAATCGATCTCCCTCATAATCAAAGCTTTGTTTCTTTAGAGCACGTTTGATGCATGCACCCGCACCATCATGTTCTCCCTTCCCATGACCACTCTCAAAAAAACTCCATAAATGAGGAATTTTGTGATGACGATGATAACGACTGAGTGCAAAGAAAGGGCGAGAGGATTTGAATTGTGATGTGCAACCATCTGACCAAACAAAATGGTGATCTATTTGTATTCCTCGCTGATGAAGATATTGAAAGAACAAACCAAAACAATGTTGCACAAAGTGGGTGTCATGTTCCTTGTCATCACTTATATAGAAGTGATACTCCTTCTTGATCATTCACTTCACATATGTACTTTCAACCCCATCCAAATCCAATTGTGCATGCCTATAAAATACTTGAACCATGATAGTAACCTGGTCAGTATGATAATATTGTGTTTGAATTTCTTTTTGATGAGAAAATGAGTAATTCTCAGCAAAATCAACCACGGACAATATGGAACCAATAGGGAATGTGTCCCTATTAGTCTTGAATTGTGTAGCCTGCCACTTTGAATAGTGAGAATGTTTGATGTACGGACTAATTAAACTTCGGAAACTTTGCATGAATATAGCAATGGGGATTTCCTCTTCTACCAAATCCAACCTGGTTGCATCTTTTCCAAGCCTTGTTGAATATTTTATGTATTTGAACCTACAAAATCAATTCATAACATGGACAAATTGTCATGTATTCATTTGCAATAAAATAAAATCAAAATAAAATCTAACATCCAAATTTAAAAACATAAATTTATATATATCACCTCTTGCAAGCAACCAGGTTAACTGTGTCCAAATCTTCATTTTTTTTTGGCAATAATTTCAAGTCCCCACACTTGTCACAGACACCTTTGATGCAAGTCATACGATCATCGACATGATCATCAGATACATTGCAAATAATTGAAGTTATGAATTCACTGACACGTGTAGGTGGGGCAATTTCTTCTCGTAACTTTCTATACACCTGAAAAAAACATAGATTTTGAAATACATTAATTTTAAATCACATCTCAAAAAATGATATTTAAACAAATTTTAAATATATAGATATAAATGAAAGCACACCTCAAAATATATATACATTGAATCTATAAATTTTTATGTACCTGATAGTGATAATCAAACTCAACGTGATAGCGATAACAACATGTGTCAAGGACTTTATCAGCTCGCACATACCAAGGCTTCAAATTTTCAAACATTCGTTGTCCAATCTTAACATCTGGATTTTCTTCTGTAAACTTTATGTACATCTCATGTTGAGTTATTTCAAGCCAATGTTTTATATGTTCATCATAGTTATTGCGAGTTATCCTATGTTTTAAAACATCCCTCACATTCGAAGAAGGACGAGTCCTCTCAGTCCAAAAATCAGAAACTATCTTCACAATATTATCCTCTATTTTATCAGAACGTGGATTTCTACACATTAGTGCCCAATTTCCTTCCATAGTAGAGTCATCCAATGTCTTCCTCCTCTTTGCATACCTGCTAACCATCTTTCTAGATAAACCCAATGCCTTGGCAAAGGCAACATGACAATTCTTTGTTGTATCTTCACTTACAACTGAAGTTAATATTGTTCTACGAGAAATACTCTTATCAGCAGACCTAGTTTTTGTACCCAAAGAACTTATTCCTTTAAAAACATTCCCAACAAATTCTTCTTCTACACGTTTTGAATTTTTCCATCCAAAATCAACACCTAACAATTCTAATGTTTCCCTCATATCAACATGATTCAAGAATGTAACCAACAAATGTGCTCTAGCAACTATAGTCAAATTAACAAATTCACCATATACTATCTCTACATTTTTTGTTGTTTTCTTTCATGATAGTGGTTCTTGTTGGGAAAATTCTTTTAATTTTTGTAAATCCATCTTCACCAAGTGTTTCACATTTTTTTGGGAAGTAATTCCATAACTTTTGTTATCACTTCAGCATAATGTTGCACATCATGATCTGTGTCCATAAACATACACATGGGATCCTATCAAAACCCTTGCCTTTACCCAATCTAAAAAACATAAATTATCATATTTAAACCTTAGAACTAAAAAAAAATTAGGATCTATCAAGGGTTTCTATACATATGTACCAATTTTTGCAGCGTTGTCTTTCACTTGTTGTGTCTTCTCTCTCTCTCTCTCTCTCTCTCTCTCTTTGTGCCCTCCTACGAACAGATCTTCTAGCATTCTTCTCTACATTCTCTTCCTCGGTATATTTTTGTTTCTCATTCTTTGCATTTCCCATGATTCATCCACTTCAATAATTTTCACCCGCACACATAAATCGTGATAGATCTGAATGTCTAAGAGTAAACTCGATACAAAACTATATGTGCATGCAACTCTATTTATATACAAATCTCAGTAGAAATTAGGTTATTTTTAATTTTAGTTTTCTATAACTTTAAAACAACTTTTCTAATTTTAATAGAATTTATATTTAATATGTAAAACAACTTTTCTAATTTAATATTACATATTTTTGGTTAAAAACAATTTTAAAAAAAAAACACACTTAGTTTAAAACACAAAAAATATGTAAAAAACTAAATTTAAAACATAAAAAGCGAACAATATTAAATAAGTAACTTGTAAAACATTAAATTTAGAAGGGGAGACGCAATTGTGAATCATTAAATCTAGAAGGAGACGTTTTGGCGGCACTTTGGTGGTACGGAGGGGGTTCGCGCGAATGGGGGTTTGCGTAAACCACATTCACCCAAAAAGTGTCCGCGCGAACCCCCATTCGCGTGAACCCCTCTGAGTGGTAGTGACGTGGCGCCTGAGTGGCACATTTTGGCTCCAAATCCTTTTGGGGGACAATTGTGAGCCAAAATCTGCCACTCGGGTGCCACGTAATTAGGGTAAACAAAATAGTTAACTTACAAAATTTTGACACAAAATTCATATTTTTATTGGCTTTCTAAAAATGTAATTTTCATTTTTTAAAAATCTGTTTTGCTATTTATTTTTTAATTTTTACTAACATACGGTATTTTAGGACAATCAATAGTACACAATCAACCAAATTTGAAAAATAGTAGAATATATCAAAAAAAATTGAAAAAAATATACTTAGTATTTGTTGAATTCTTCTTCTTACCTGTGAAAAAAAAAATAATTTCGATATAAATATTAAAATTTATTGGCATTGAAATATGGACGCCATTTATTTTAAAATATAGTTACTAAATAATTAATTAAAAAAAAATATAAGTCAAAAAAATATGAAAATTTGACAGCACGTCAAAATTATAATCTTGAACATATATCTAAAATTTCATAGTGAAAAGATAAGTTTTCATTTTAAAAAACCACCGGGGGACAGTCATTCCTCTTTAATAACATAAGAAACAACATATGAATAAAATTAAGAAAAAGACTATATTTTTTGCCAATTTTTTTTTAAAAATATATACATGTATTCTACACTCTAAACACAACATTTCGTTAGTTTGTGGAATTTCATGAATGTGTACGGTTTTGTGGCTATTACCTTTAGAAAATCAATTAAACTGAAAATTCATGTTTACTAAGGTACAAACCATACCAAAAAGTGGGACATTTTATTGTGCTTTTACTTTTTCTTTAAACCTATTGGAGTAATTAACTTAGTAAGGACAAATTTTTTGGGGTTGTATGAAATTTTTAGATGATTTTTTACCTAGTAAATATTTCCATATGAGGATGAGATACAATTCTACATTTTATGCGTCATTGTGAATGATAGTGATGTGCTTTTCTCTAAAACCATAGGTTTCAAATATGTGCAAAACAGGCTCTATATGTTGTGAAATAACTTTAAACCCTAAACACAGGTAGGAGACCCTAGAAAATGGTTATTAATTGGGTTGAGGTGAAATTCCTACACAAACGTGACTAACTACTTTAGTGATACTCCAAAGAGACCTCAAATGGCACATAATTCTCAACCTAGTATGTGATATCTATATATATGCAACTAGCTTTAGCAATTTGATTACTTTATAATGCAATAATGACTTGGCATGCTTAAATTTACTTGGCTTGGATGGTATCTAGTTTGGGAGGTGTGAATCAATAACGTGGTTAAGTATGCTTCGATACTATGTAAGGGCTAATCCTAGAGTCTTATGGTATTTTTTAGAAATTTAGAAGAGCTTGGAGTGCTTTAGAAATTATATTTACATTAATAGGTTTTCATGAAAGTTCCATGTCAGTACATGAGAGAGTTAGACTTGCTTATATAGGGGTTCATAGGTACAATTTTATCTTAAATCCAACCTATGAGGAAAGTACCAACCCATAGAAATATATTATATTGAAAATTGATTGGTGTGTGGTTGGGGATGAAACCACTAGTTTCAATGATTTGAACCCAGATGAATGGTCCCATACAAGCAAGTGCTAATATTCTACAATTTGTTGGGAATGTTGTCTAGGAGGAATATAATACTTTGGACTAATGCAAGTAGTTTTGTGAGAGACTGAGTAGATGGAATAAAAAATAAAATCATGTGATAGGAATAACATTGTGTAGCTAAGCTCTACATGTACAAACAAGTCATGATTTATTGATAAATAAAATATTTTCATTTCCAAATGATAAATTTCTAAATTTGGTTGTCTATAAAGGTAACATATGCATATATTTCAGTAGCATGGTGCAAACTTATGTTTCATTTAGGAATAGTCTATGCATAAATAATCACCATTTTTATGTGTGGCATCATTAGGAGAACTTTCAAAGCATCACATCACCATATTGAGTTCATCTTAAAAAAATACATATATCATCATGAGGTCATTGGAGATAAATTATGGTAGCATGCAATGATTCATTTTAGAAGCCACTACACATTCTTATGTGCAAGATGTTGGTGCTCAAAATAGTCTCGCCCCATGTTACCATTAAAAATCTATCAATTTACAGTCTCTGTCACATTTTATCTTCCCGTATTGTGCCTAAAAAGTCTCCACCTTCATTTTATTGCTATAATAAGTTCTTTCCTGGATTGAGGATCAGATATAGATCCAAAATTTATTCCTTGTTTATTTTTTCATCTAAAAAGGTTTGTATTTGGGTGTAAAAAACTTGGGCTATCCCATTCTTTCCATTTTTCACAATCGCGATTTGTTGTTCTTGTCATTTTTTTACCTAAATACTCAAAGAAAAATTAATGGATGTAGCTCAGAGGAATGTATTTGAGCCTTGTAACATTTCTAAATTCTCCATCCTCAGAGAAAATTTCATCTCCAGGCTCAAATGGTTATTTTTCTACATTTTACGGTTTGACGGGTATTTCTCTCTGTAAAATTTACATACTTGCTATCAACATGAAACATGGCCTCTTTTGGTTGGTTAGGGGATGATGGATAAATGTTTTAACTTGTCGCGTTTTACTTTTTTTTGCAGAAAGAAAAATTTGGTCCCATAGCTCTGCTCAAATCTAATTGGCTCTTTTGGTGCTTATGTGGCTTCTTTTAATTGAATGGCGTGGTAGGTGTGGCAGGTTTGTTTTTTGAAATTGTTCTTTTTGGATACTTTGGAAAAAAAAATTGAACTCACCCTATGGCGCCCGTCAGGATTTGATTAAAGTAAAAATAAAGTGACAGAGAAAAAGTCTTACTTTGACCCCGCAGAAGACCCCACAGAAGGACACATGGCAAGATTAAAGATGGAGATACAGGCCTTCGGGAGTAGGTTGGATATTTTTCCCTTTTGGTAAAATGGATTAAAATTCTAAAATGTAAGAGCGCCCCTAGCCAAATTATTTTTGAATCCTTAGAAGGTACTTGAAATTACGCCATGAAAACACATGTGGAGGCTTCCACCGGGGTCTTCCTATACTTAGTATTTTTTGAGAAGGTTTTGAGAGGCCTGGGACACGTGGGGGGGACCATGCATGTTTGAGAAATGACCCTTGAATTTTATTTTAAGGAAGAACTAGAAGGACACTTGGAGGCCTCCGCTAACTTTACATTTTTTCTTGGGATTTTCAACAGCCAAAGGAGATTGCATCATACCCTGACACATGGCACCTTTCACTGAGATTTAAGCCTTCAAACAAATTATTTCAAGCCAAGGACATGTGGTGACCCCATGCTCATTCAAGGTCTAAACTTTTCGGGACCATCTCAAGATGCGCCATTATGATGCGTGGCAGTTTGAAAGGTTAAAAGGGGTGGGGAAACGGACCATCGCAAGATAGATTTTTGGCCTCTTTTCATCAAAAGGATTAAGACATCAAAATGGTGGGTAGGCTCGAAAAAGGATAAGTCAAAATTTGATAGGAAGGTCAATAGCGAAGGTGCGGACTTTCAAGGGATTTTAGAATTTTTTTATTTTTTTGAAAAAAGGAGTTAAAGGTGAATCAAGGAAATGGGGTTCTGTTAGGACCCACATCAAAAACTAAAAGTTAAAGGGGTGGATCTTTGGATGAAACTTGGAAAAATTTCACTTTTCCAAAAAGGAGGTGAAATAGCAGAATTTAGCCATAATTCCTTTGGGACCCACCTTAGGACATGTCTCAAGCTCATTTCTCAAGTGCAGGGGAGTGGAGAAAAAAAGTAAAAAAATTTATATTTTTCCAAAAGGTTGTAAAAGGAAAAAGGAACCCGTAGGCCTATTTTAAATTGGATCTCCCATGTGAATGGTCCAAATTCAAAATACAATGATCGATCGATGGCAACTGTGCATATGTATATGATTTTTTGCAATTTTTCTTCAAAGCTCCTAGGGATGCGTATTCTTATGGTTTTCTATCATTTCTTGGAGCCTTCTGCACTCCAGATGAAGAGGAACATTAATCTAGTATCCTGGTTTGGTGGGGGAAGGTCTGTAAACATCTCTCACCATTAAATATGCAATCTGACTATCAGAATTGACCCAGTTTTTCTTTCGTTGGCACACGGAAAGCCCTGTTGATATCTTGGTTTGGTGAGGAAAATCTAGGGATGTCTTTTTCGGTTAATATTATATCCGATCTCTCGGTTTGATATGATCTTCCATTTTTTCTTCCTAGACACACAAAGGACTAGATTTTATAAATTAGGGGTGGAAGTGTTTGGTGAGTAGCGGGAAGAGTGATATACCAAAAGAACGAGTTGAATGTGGGAGAGGTTCGAAGAGATCTACTCCCTGAACACCTAACAAATTTCTATAGATTTGATTGTGGGAATCATGATCAGGATGATGGCGAGCACTGGTGCACTAAATGTTTGAGGATTTTTGGGGGGAAAAATATGTTGAAAAATGTTATAAATTGCATGCATTTATCATGTAAATGGTTGGAGGGTAACGGTTCAGAATAGATTTTGTAAGAGAAAATCTTGATAGAGCATGTCCTCCATGAGCGACTGTTTGAGAAACCCTGTATATCTTTTTTGTGTTAAAATTGATCAAGTCAAGGTGGTTACGAGTGTATAACCATTGACAAGCTATAATATTTTTCTTGAAACTTTGCCCTGCTGATAAGTTTAATAAAATTTGAGTTATTCTGTGTTGACTATGGGAAAAATTATGTCTGTTTCGTTTCTGAATGTCTGCAAATATTTTTTCTTGTTCCCGCTGCAATATTGTATCAAAATCCCTCTTAATCACACAGATCACAATCCTTGTGATAGTTTTACTACCGTCTACAATTTCATTTTTAGAAGAGATTTCATCTAGGAATGAAATAAATGATTTAAAATCACTTTTCTTTCATTTGTTGACAGAGATTGTTTGTAAGCCTTTGGGTGTACCTCAGGCGTGATTGATTCGAGATTTTGATATTTTATTGAGTCTTCTAACTCGATCCTTTGTTCTATAATCTCATAGTTTGTGTGAAAACGTGTTGATTTGGGCCTCCATTGAAGCACACATTCTAGTTAAAGAACATTTTAGCTATCTTGAAGCATTTTGTTGTGTAAGCTCCTCATTTTGTAAAAAAATTGCAAAGACCTGGTAAATCAAGTTTGTTCTTCCTCACTTCCCACCAAAAAATCATTTAAAAACAACCAATCCTACTTGTGCTACCCATGTTTGTCATGTGTGTGTGCAAATCCATAATTTCTACCACCAAAACATGTAGAAACAATCAGGATCCCCAATGTCTTTAGTAACCTTTGCCTTGTTTTGAAAATATCTCCATAATTTGGAAGTGACAACTCATGAGAGTTAGATTTGGAGTGTTGATCATATTTCCCAAGGTCTTCTCTATAAAATTTGTGCAAAACAAGGATTTACCAACATTCTTCAATAATAGAGGTTACAAAATAGGTTCTCTTACCTTGGTTGAAAGGCACAACCTAAAATAGTTAGGATAAGATCACATCCTTTTAAGGTGCTACCCACTCCTTCCAAAGCTTGAGTGCTAAAGATTCAGATAGACTGCTTCCCTGGCTACAAAACGACATACATAATCATCTATTTGCCTCTGAGTGTCCTGTCAAATCCGTGATGCTACTTGGCCTTTGAAGGAGATTAAATTTGGGTACCAACACAATGGAATAATGTGGCACATAACATTTCAAAATTTAATATTCTCAGAGGAGTTGACATGAATTTACCTAACTCATAATTATAATCAATGACCTAACTCATTTCTATTGGATTCTTCTATCACTTGGGCCCTATTATTTCATATAGGATTGGGGTTTATCGTATATCTTATGGGTCACTTATTGTTTAAAAATGTAATATTGTAAGGTGGTTCTTGCATCTAGATAGGCATGCCACTATACTTGTGTTAGAGATGATGAATCCCATGTGAGCTAGAGATAGATTATGAGGTAGTTTGTTTAAATAATTTTTATTTTTGGAGATCTATATAACTTGTAAAGTACTTGTGAGTTAGAAAAAATATATATGTAGATCTATATTATGTGTCGTAGTGCAACTAAGTTGTGAGATTGTCATTAATGTTTTCATGTATTTACTTATTTTACATACGTATTAATAAAGAAATTAAAATAAAAAAAATAAAAAAAAATAATAAAGAAATTACATGTTATCATTCAGTGGTTGTGTTGATTTTTGTTGCATTCTTGTATATTTTGTTGTGTGAGTATGAGGTCTAGGTGATATAAGCTATCCCTTAATTGGGACTCTCTAATAGTGACTGCATAAGAAAGTGTGGTCAAGATTCAAATATATGTGGTTTGTCAAAGTGTGTAAGTGTTTGTCAATGTATGCCATAGTTGACATTACCAAAGTGTTAAAGACCAAAAATAGGTGTCTATGCCACATGTTAGGAAACTCAAACTATGCAATAATGAATACGCAGAAAGTAGAATAACAAAATAAAAATTTACAGAGATAGAGATAAATGAAATATATACAATACCAAACATGCAAGAGAGGAATGCTAGATTTACATGGTAAAACCCCATCTGAGTGCTTAGGGAAACATCCGCGATGCAAGATATCAAGTTTTTATTAACTCAAGATGAACATATTACATGCAAACTCGTTATATGAGCTACTTTGGCTCTTCACAAAGATAAATACACCTAATTGGCAAAGTGTAGTTAGGATTTCTCCTAAAAAATAGAGTGGAAAAATGCCATTAGGATTTTCCTTCCTAAAATTAGAATTCGGTGGAATTCGTCTTTTTAGAAACAAGGGATTGACTCTTTAACTTTTTCTTTTGGGGCTCTGCCCCCAAACCCCCACCAAGTGGGGCAGCAACAAAAGTGGTGGGCAATCCTCCCCCAAACCGTCCCGATGGGAAGTGAGCTACAAACAGCACCGCAAAGGGATCCAACATTTATCTTTGCTATCACGTATCTAACATTTCTCATGGTGGGCCTCTTGACAGGCAATTAATTGGTGCGATGAAGAGCAATTCTAAGGACTGCAAGCATCGATTCCTTATGTAACTCAGAAATTTCAGATCCAAAACATATTATGAACCATTTTCGTTTTCAAGCATCCAGTTAACCAGGCTGAGGAGCACCACTTCAAAATTATAGACACCATTTTTTTGGTCGTAACCTCTAATCTCTAAGAAAACTCGGGAAATGTGCAACCTAAGTGAAATGTAATAAGTATCTGAGATCTCAAACATCAAAGTATATAATTGTGAAACAAAACTAAAACAGGGTCTTTCAAACGTCTCAATAAATCTTCTTGTCTAGATTCCCATGGTCCTTTTGGATTTTCAGGATCTCTCTCAAAGTGTACACTACAATTTCGAGCATATCCACTCTAATACTGTGAAACTTTCAGCTCCTCTCTCAGATTTGATGCCATGGGACTATTAGGTCCAGTCTAAAAGCATGGATTACAATTTCAAGCATCTGCATTGTGATATTGCACTGTTTTGTACATGTGTGCTCAGTTTTTTAGTCCTAGTAATGCCAAGTCTTTAGGTGGCCTCAGTTCTCTTGAAACAAGCAATATTTCAAATTTCTCATCCATAGGTGGCCTCAGTTCTCTTGAAACAAGCAATATTTCAAATTTCTCATCCAATAATTACTTTTCTACAAGGGGGTTTATCTGTACTGGTTATTTCTATAATTTTCATTCTAACTTTCTTAAGCAAAAACAATCATTCTAATATCAAAGGTTTCAAACTTTGTTCACCAATTGTAAACCACAGAAAGAACTAAAATGTGTATGTTACATGACACAAGGTACCAGCCAAAGGCCATAACATTCCTGTTGTTACACAAATAAGCTTCCCTATTTCTGCATTCTGATATTACAGTGCTTTGTACATGCATGCTCAGTTTTTTAGTTCTGGTAATTGCAATCCTAATCCTATGGCGAGTCTTCAGGTGGCCTCAGTTCTCTTGAAATACAGGATATTTCAGATTTCTCACCAGTAGTACTATAGATGTAGTTCTGCTTATCCGGAGAAATGCATCCATAAGACCCTGTGACTCCAGATATGGTCTCATATCCTTGATTGCATTTTCCAAAGATCTTAGCCACGTGAAAATCAGCCACACAAGCATGAAGTTGCTCAGCCACGTGAAAATCAGCCACACAAGCATGAAGTTGCTCATCCAACAAGATATTGTTTGATTTTATGTCACAATGAATGAAAGGAGTATTGCAAGGCCAAAATGGAAGGTTCGGAACAGGGTATGGACAACCATAGAGCATTATTGATAAAAATTCAATACTCTAACCGTATTACTAATAATACCGAAAATCAAGACTTTTGCATGGCGGTATGATTCATTTTAAAAATAGATGTACATACCAGTGTCCAGGCCATTTTTTGGGTTGTGATTTTGAACCTAACAAATTAGTAGGCCATATATTTGTTTTCAATATTCCTTGACAAGTATTTGGGGGAATAAACAGCAAAAATCTGTATGTAAGAAATTGCAATTTACAACCACATAAAAGAGCAAAATGTCAGCAAATTTTGATTTGACAGGCATCTTTAACTTCAAAATCAAGGCCTGCCCATATTTGAAACATCTATCAATACGGAAACTCTACCAAAAACCCACATGTGATTTTAGATGGAAATAAGATGTTACCAAAATTGGTTAAGAGGCATAGTACTTATCAATGAATAAATAAGAGAGAAGTCAGAATGTTGGATTCTAGGACGATCACCAAGCTCATATACACTAAATCACACAAACCATAAAATTATTAAATAATGAAAAAAATGAGAACTCCGACTGTAAAGTAGAAAAAGATTCCTAAAATGGAAAACACGAACTAGATTTAACTTGATGAAACTCCTGTTTCTTATTAATATTTCACTTGATGGAGACATTACACTGTTTTCTCTCTAAATGAAACCTGATATTTTAACTGATTTCACCCATTGACCTAAAATAATCAATGAAAATGAATGTCTGGACTATCTTCTTGTATCCTTGATCCCTTTCAACAAAGGCACAATCTATAACTTCACTGTCTTCTTGTAGCTCTGTGCTTTCTTGATCTGTAAACGTTACACTGTTTTCTTGAGACATTACACTGTTTTCTCTCTAAATGAAATCTGATATTTTAACTGATTTCACCCATTGACCTAAAATAATCAATGAAAATGAATGTCTGGACTATCTTCTTGTATCTTTGATCCCTTTCAACAAAGGCACCATCTATAACTTCACTGTCTTCTTGTAGCTCTGTGCTTTATTAATATTTCACTTGATGGAGACATTACACTGTTTTCTCTCTAAATGAAATCTGATATTTTAACTGATTTCACCCATTGACCTAAAATAATCAATGAAAATGAATGTCTGGACTATCTTCTTGTATCTTTGATCCCTTTCAACAAAGGCACCATCTATAACTTCACTGTCTTCTTGTAGCTCTGTGCTTTCTTGATCTGTAAACGTTCTTGAATAAGCTTTGGTCCCTTTCAACAAATGCACCATCAACAACTTTATTCAATTGGCACTTCAAGCTCCGTACAGGGCTACCCAATTGGCATGTGAAGAGATCCTCTGAATTGCAAGGCAAGAGTTCGTGTGCTTGGGAATGGAATTCAGGACAGAGAGATATGATATAATTCTGCTTCAGTGGGACAGAGCATTTCCCACCGCCTTGATGAATAAGGCAGACTATGCTCCAAAATGCAAACAGCAACATCAGCCAACACATTAAGTGCAGCAAACGACTCCTTCTGACTTTCAAGATTCTCCATCTGAATTTCAGAAGAGTAATTGCCAATCTTGATTCTGTCTGTTCTGGGTCTCTTGCAGGACCAATCCCCGAAACTTGAAGTGGGTTCTGAGCTACCCATATATCTGAAACCCATCGTATCTGCATCAATGTCCTGTGCCTCTGTGTCAGTAATTGTGCCTCTTGGTCTCTTGCAGGACCGATCCCTGAAACTTGAAGTCGGTTCTGAGATACCCATCATATCGGCATCAATACCCCTTGACTGCAATGGCATGTCCAGTGCCTCTGTGTCAGTAATTGTGTCCTCCATTGAGGTTTCTCTGTTTCTGCCTGCATATATGATATGGGTTTCTTTGGCAAAACCTGCTTTCATGGCCTGTCTCCACGCCCTAAGCCTTGATGTCTCTACCCTAAGCCTTGATGTCTCTTTCTTCTGACAAAGATTTCCATGAATGGTACCTGAATTACTAGTACCCACTTCAGATGAGTGGGAAACATGAGTTGGGATTACTGATATGGGGGATAAGCTGCAATTGGCCTCGCCCTTATGTGACACATCTGAAACAGGGATGCTTTCAATAGGAATTAAGGAAGACCCTCTTGCAATGGCTGCTGTCATGACGAACAAGAATTTCTTGCGAGCGTTGCCCCATTGCAAGAAATTCGCACTCACCTTCGTATCCATTGCACTGAAAAACCAAAAAACTCCGCAGACAGCTCTGCTAAACCTTGAAATCCAACTATAGTATTTTTTATATTTGGCGGTAGCTCTGCTAGGCATATGAATGTCGAGGCCAACGGTCATATGAATGTCGCAATGATCATTTTGATCGAGAAGATTAACTTAAATGCAACCTTTATGCAAATGACGCTGCAACCTTTATGCAAATGACGCGGTAAGTGTTTTTACATTTAAAACAATGCACTAGATAGATGTATTAGTTTTGGTGTAACAATTCAAGATGTATTTGTCAAAAATAAATGTTTCAATACAGGTCTAGAAAACAAGGTAAAGTTAGACCCAAACTTTGTACAAACATAAAATCTTGATCAAAATTATAACACTCTCAGTATGAATAAAATAGTAGTAGTATAGTTTAAACAAATTTCACTTAGGGTGAATATAATCATGCGAACATGTCTGTGTGCTTTGAGGCTTTGAAAACCTTGCTCACTTTTCTAAAATTCATTGTAGATCATTGAGAAATTACCTTTCTTCCTTGCAACCCCAATGTGATTGCAATACCTTGCAAAGAATATTAAAATTGGAACGAGTTAATGGAGGCACGCGTAATCTTTTCATTACTATCACGGTCCTAAGATTTGGAAAAATTTGGAAAACATCACACTAAGGGAGATGAGCCACTCATCGTGCACCCAAACTTACAGGGGTCATATAATGAGCGTTAGACCACATATTAACACGAAAATAATGACATAAAATTTGTCTCCCTCTTAACTTAGTAAAAATATCCAATTTAAATAAAAAACACTTATATATAGATCATATAAATTCATTTTAAGTTCACATTCAATTCATAGCAGAAGGGTTGTTAGATAATTCCTTTGATTTCCCACTTGCAAACAACCTTGGACATTGCCTTGGTATGACCTTACTATATTAAAGTGAAGATAACAATGACCCTCACAATTACATGTTATTAGGATTTGTGATTTACTATCATTCTTAAATTTTTAGTTCTAATTCATATTTACACATTGTAATTAATCTATACTAGCTTAAACCCTAATTTTCATATTACACAACTCAATCAATAATAGCCATGTATTTTCATGTTAGTCTCGATTAGATAGTGGATCATATACTTTAAGAAGAAAAAAAATTAATAGAATTCCATGTACATTTGTGTCAATTACAATATGCGTTGCTATCAATATTCTTATGATTAATTAATATCACTCCTTCAAACTTTAGAGGAAATTGAGCTTAGTTGGAATGCTTCCATGAAGTTAAACACACTGATGACAATGAAAGAGAGTGGGTGCAATAGTTCCTTATAATTGACTTCGGTGTGGCTAGAGTATTTGTAGGTGGGAAAATTGACCTAGTTGAGGACGGATTTCACCATGAAGGGCACTTTTAAATAGATCAAGTGAGAGGAGAAATGAGATATTTCCAAGAAAATGAGAAATAGTGCCCTCTAAACTAACGTGGGATAAATTGAGGGCAACAACTATGAGAGTGCAAGTAATTCTAGTATAGTTGTAGAGGGAAGTATGAGAATGTCAATCAGATATAGAGTTTTTGGGATCAAGTTTAATTCCATCTTTGAATGCTAATAACCATCTTTGTTCAGACATATTATCACATGAAATTTAGTGAATATGAAGAATGGAGATTTGAAAAGAAGGAAATCATGAAAAAAATCAACAAGAATAAATGAGTCATTGTCGAATAGAGCATAGGAGGAATGTTATTGGAAGGAGGAACAATGTTGGAATCTCACCTGCAACAACAAAAGTTAAATATTTTTATAATCATAAGTTGATCCTCGCCCAAAATGTGATGGTGTGGGGATTTTTCTAGCTATGCCATAATTTACAAAAATAGATCCACCATTGAAAATGATTAGCTGCATTTTAACATAGGAGTACATTTGACAGTTTATATTAAAAGTAAACAGGGAATTTTTATTATACTAGATTAAGTAAAGAAGTTTAAAAAATCAAAACTTTCATCATAGATCGAAGCATATTGAGGGACATCATCACTCTATTCGTGATTTAATAGATGAAAATAGATGAAAAGATAATGTTACTGAAGTTTTGCACAAATCAAGACCAAGTTACAAATATATTCACTACAGTATTGCCCGAAGTAAAATTCATTAGTGTTTGATACATGTTACTTGAGGATGTTGCTCTTACATGATAGTGTAAATGGGTACCTGATGAGGCGAAGTAGTTGGGCTGCATCTCTAAACATTGTATAGGTGGTAGTGGTGTTGGAAATGACATTTATTTTTTCTAAATGTTTCTAGCAATTAACTAATTTTCGCTAAATCTCTCTCATCTAGATCGTTCTCTTTTAGAGATTTTTTTGTATAGAACCTTCCTCTGTAGATACGAGAGATTTGGTGCATCAATTAAAACATTATGTAGGAGTTGATGGTGTTGGAAATAATGTTTATTTCTTCCAAATGTTTGTAGCTATCAACTATATTCTCTAAATCTCTTTCATCTAATTTGTTCTCTTCGAAATCTTTCTTGTATACAGTATAGAACCTTCCTCTCTAGGCACTTCTCCAGCAATCTCTAGATATCCAATGCTATTTGCATATATAAATGAGAGATTTGGTGCATCAATTAAGCAATATAGCTTATCTTTCCTCTTGTCTATATATTATCATTGTTAGTATAATAATCTTATCTGTTTCTTGCAGCTGAAATGGATGGTCAGATATTCTTCAAGTGATTATATTTTTCTTTGATCTTCCCTTCTTGTCTGTTTTATATCTCTGCATGGACTTGAATGTTTCTTGGTTGCAGATGACATTCGTACTGTACTTCTGTCTATGCAGAGCCTTTGGAGATGTGAAAATATAACTTCAGATTCATCAACGTGTCTGTTTTATAAGAGTTGTTTCTTGCTAAATTGGATAATATATATACTACCACTTTCTTTACAGAACCAGATAATGAAAAGCAGGATGAGAGGAAATATGAATAGCTGTTGTTTCTTCTTCCATAAGTAAGAAGGGATGTAGTCAAGCAAATAATGAAAAGCAGGATGAGAGGAAATATGAATAACTTTACATAAAGACATGTTTATTATTGTCTCTGTTATTACAAAACACTCATCGATTCAAATTACAAAACACAACCATGTTTCAGATCATTCAAATTACAAAACACTCATCCATTTTTTGAATGATATTTCCAGCCGGCATTTATTCGATAGTGCAGCCATGAATGAAAGAAATCATCACAGCGCCGTAATAAGAATACAATAAATAAAATAATCATGTTCAGAGAGATCTAAAAATGAGACCGGTATTCTTCACTGCTGAGGACAGGAAAATCTTCTCCATTGGCAGCTTGTTCGCAGAAGAATAACCAATTTATTGCTAACTAATTAGAGAGTCCATGTGAACGCTGTTTTATGTGAGCAGATAAAACATATTATTGAATTGCATGTCCCAAGACCTACACAAACATCGCGACAAGGAAATTATATCACATTTACCTTAGACAACTATTTTGAAAGAATGTATATATTCGTGGCAAAATGGAAAAATAAATCTCACCCTCTGGAAAGCGACGCTCTTGGTGGCAAGAGTTTAATAAGGTGGAGGTGGAGATTTGTAATAGTATGGAGGAGGAGGAGATGGGGATGGTGGTGGTGGAGATTTGTAGTGGTATGGAGGAGGAGGAGATGGTGATGGTGGTGGTGGAGATTTGTAGTGGTAAGGAGGAGGAGGAGATGGGGATGGTGGTGGAGGAGATTTGTATTGGTAAGGAGGAGGAGGAGATGGTGGTGGTGGTGGTGGAGATTTGTAGTGGTATGGAGGAGGAGGATAGATGGGATGTGGTCGGCGGAGATTTTGTAGTGGTTATGGAGGAGGAGGAGATGGTGATGGTGGGAGATGGAGGAAGGAGCTTTGTATTGGTAGGGAGGAGAGGGGAGATGGGATGGTGGTGAGGATAGATTTGTATTGGTAAGGAGGAGAGGAAGTGGATGGGGTGGTGGAGATGTAGTGGTATGGAAGGAGGAGGGATAGGAATGGTGGTGGTGGAGATTGTTAGTGGTATGGAGGAGTGAGGAGATGGTGATGGTGGTGGTGGAGATTTTGAGTGGTAAGGAGGGGAGGGAGATGGGAATGGTGGTGGTGGAGATTTGTAGTGGTAGGAGGAGGAGGAGAAGGAGATGGATTGAGGGTGGTGTGGAGATTTGTTGTGGTAAGGAGGAGGCAGGCGGGATGGGGGATGTGGTGGTGGCGATTTGTATTGGTATGAGGGAGGGGGGGGATGTGATGGTGGCTGGGGGGGAGATTGTAGTGGTATGGAGGAGGAGGAGGAGATGGGGAGGGGATGGTGGTGGTGGGAGGTTTGTAAGTGGTATGAGGAGGAGGAGAGGGGATGGTGCGTGTTGGAGATTTGTAGTGGTATGGAGGAGAGGAGGAGGAGCGGGATGGATGGTGGAGTGAGATGTAGGGGGAAGGAGGAGGAGGGGATGGGGAGATGGTGGTGGTGGAGATTGTAGTTGTAGGAGTGGTATGGAGGAGGAGGGTCCTCGATGGGGCGATGGGGATGGTGGTTGGGGTGGGGGGAGATTGTAGTGGTATGGAGGAGGAGGGGATGGGGATGGTCGGTGGTGGAGATTGTAGTTGGTAAGGGGAGGAGGAGAAGGAGATGGGGATGTGGTGGGGAGATTGTAGTGGTATGGAGGAGGAGGAGATAGGGAGGTGGCTGGTGGAGATTTTATAGTGGTACGGAGGAGGAGGGGACGGGGATTGTGCGGTGGTGGAGTTGTAGTGGTAAGGAGGAGGAGGGGATGGGGATGGTGGTGGTGGTGGAGATTTGTAGTGGTATGGAGGAGGAGGAGATGGTGGTGGTGGTGGTGGAGATTTGTAGTGGTAAGGAGGAGGAGGAGATGTGGATGGTGGTGGTGGAGATTTGTAGTAAGGAGGAGGAGGGAATGGAGATGGTGGTGGAGGCGATTTGTAGTGGTAAGGAGGAGGAGGAGATGATAATGGTGTTGTCGGCAACTCGTATGAACTTAGCAAGCGACCCTCCTCTGCATTTGTAGATACGACATTGTTGATTGTCACAATTAGTCCAACCAGAAGCAATGTAATAAGTCTGGGGCAGAGGCAAGTGCCTCCTCCCCGCTTAAACTCCACCATGCCTGCCTTTCTTAAGCGAAAACAATGCCACAATGGGCTCCAATGGAACTTCAGTACAGAAATGGATCTGCTGTTTCCTGCAGAGGAGGATATAAACTCCTCTCTGATATCTAAAACGATGGTGGGCTGTGTTTATATAGCATTGTACACATTGTGAATGCAAATGCGTTAAAACATTTTCAAAGTGGAGAATAATGCACATCCAGCAGCTAAACAGCTATAAATGTTATTTTAGTAAAGGGAAAAGCATTAAACTATTTAGCAACGCGGTAAGACAGTGGTGCAACTGGCAGTGACCAATCGCTACATTATTTTGTAATAAGATTCTCAATTCTGTGTAAGGGAATTTATGCAGTTGACTTTTTTAAAATTGATTTTTCTTAATGCAAATAACAGGGCGGATAAATTGCAAATACAATTTCATATGGCTCATTATATTTTTGTTTTATTGTGAAATTCCTGTTTGGTCGTGGATACATTTGGTGGACCCGATACTCCTCAATTGTTAACTGTAAACATAAGAAGGATGAGGACGATGCATTAATGGCCCAATGTGATGTCGAAAGTTAAAAGGAGTAAAAGAGAGACAAACAATTATGGAGAAGAGGGGAGATGATGAAGAGGATTTTAGGAGACGAGTTGACGGAAAATCTAACAATTATAATGTACGGTTTGTTGCTTCTTCGGATGTTAAGCGCTTCTTGCACGAAACATTTTTTTTGCATAAAAAAAAATCTCTTTTCCGCTATTGTTGAGTATTTCAATTTCAACTCGTTATTATAAGTACATTATTGTGTTTTAAGAATGCAAGCGCGAAAGGTAAACCAAAAGACAATGGTAAACAAAAATGAGTTGGAGGGCATGGTATTCTCATCATCATGCCATTTGGACAATCCAACATGGTGATGGTAGGAAATTTTAAGAGAAATATATTGTCTAATAATCTTTGTTCCCATCACATATTTACAGGGTTCTGGTCAAAGGCAAAGTCAAGTGACAGTTGTGTTTGAGATGAACATGACCTAACATGGTGCACACGTATGATATCATGGCACCTTATTCGCTTGTTTAACAATTTTTTTTTTTCGTTATCTCATGTTACTATAATACGCAGATGAATGTCAAACAGAAAGCAAGTGAAAATAATAATAATTAGAAAATAAAAACTAAAAACCATGCAAGATATTTTTTTATTTACTTTAAGGCAAGTGAAAAATTAAATTAAAAAAAATTCCTTTTAAGGCAAATGAAAACTAAATAAAAACCTATGAAGAGATGAAACTCCTAGTTATCTATCCCACAACGGAAAAAATTGACAAAAATAAAATAAAATGATTTTGTTCATTTTCAAAAATGGTATAACAGTTTTTGATTGAACGACGTTTAGTTTGTTACTTGTTGAAGTTGTGGAGGCTAATTGCAAGTTAAAGTGGCAGTTTGTTTTTCTTTTTTCTATTTTTTGGGAGGAAATCATGGCCATGGATATTTAGGTTGCTTATGGTTGAAGCAAGCTTTTACAAAGAGGTGCACAAGCTATATATATGTGCACGGATTTACTCTTTGATGTATGATAAAAAGAGAATTGTATTCTGTTCCTCTGAGACTGCATAAAGGAGAAATGCTAATCTTGATTTCTAGCGGATGTATCCCACATTGGGTTAACAACGTTAAATCTTGGGTTTATCTTGTGACTGCATGCTTATATTATTATTGTTTTAATTCTGTTTTAATTGCTCATCTATGTTTCGATCCTAACAACTGGTATCAGAGAAGGATTTTGTTTTGGTAGAAAAATAGCTCACATGTGGGTTTCTTATTTGAGTGAGAGCAATGACATAAGATAGAAAGTTTAGTGGTTGAGAATTTTAACAGCCAGAACATTCATCTATGTAAGATGCAAGTGGAGGACAACCCTATATCTAGAAGAATCTTTATCTACCATTGAAAGGGAAAGATATTGAAGCCGTCAAATATGAAATATGAAGAATGTGATGTCCTTGATACAAAAGGCACTAGGAATGATATGGCTGTTCCTAGATAGCTACGGTATCTTTCAATATTTATTCAGAATAAGACAATGGTATATCTAATGGAAATAATGGGTAAATTATATGAAAAACCCTTAGCCTCCAATAAGGTATATCTCATGAAACGTTTCTTTAATATGAAGATGTTAGATGGTGATTTAGTAAATGATCATTTGAATGAATTCAACATGGTTACTAATCAATTAATCTCTGTAGGAGTAAGTTTTGATGATGAAGTTAGGGATATTTTGATCTTGTGCCTCATTGCCTGAAAGATGGAATACTTTGGTTATGGCTATGAGTAATTCTATTTTAGGTTCAAACACTTTAAAGTTTGATGATATTATTGGTGTGATTCTTAGTAAAGAGATGAGAATAAATAGAACACGTGAGTCATATTGTAATTATTTGAGTGTAGAGAATAGGGGAAGACATGAAGGAAAAAACAAAAGGTCTCTGGACATCATGGAACGTCTAAGAAGGGAAGATCTAAATCTAGAAGCAGGATAATATGCTGGAATTATGGAAAAGTAGGACATGTAAAGAAATATTGTTGGTTTTTAAAATTAGGGAAAGATCAAAAAGAAGGGAGTAAAGAGGAAAACATAGCAGGTGATGTGTTACAATATGCTCTTATTCTTTCTCTAGATAGTCAATCATAATCTTGGGTTTTAGATTCTGGAGCTTCATTTCATGCAACTCCTCATAGATAGTATTTTTAATATTATTTTCAAGATTATGTTCAAGGGAATTTTGGGCAAGATATATCTTAGTGATGATGAGCCATGTAACATTGTTGGAAAAGGAAGTGTTCATGTTAAATTTTAGAATGGTAACACTTAGGTGTTGAATAATGTCAAACATGTTCCTAACTTGACAGGAGGAATCTAATTTCTTCATGGAAATTAGGATAGTTGTATGAGTTATATGGTTATATTTACAGTAGATTCTTAGAAATTTACCAAGGGTTCTCTTGTGGTAGCGAGAGGTAATAAAGTAGGTACTTTGTATTTATCCACTATTAGTATTGATCCATCTTCTATTTTAGCTACTACAGGTATAAACATAACTCTATGGCATAAAAGAGTTGGCCATATGAGTGAGAAGGGGATGAAGATTTTACATTCATACGCAAAGTTGTCAGATTTGAAAAAAATAGACCTGGACTTTTGGGAGCATTATGTGTATGGGAAACAAAAGCGATGTGAGATTTCTCAAGGTTGGATCAACCAAGAAGGAGCACAAGTTAGAGCTTTTTCATATGGATGTGTGGGGGGTCTAGCTCAGGTATATTCTCTTGGTTGTTCACAGATATTATGTTACTTTTATTGATGATGTTACTAAGAAGGTTTGGGTTTACTATATACAGAAGAAATCTGATGTATTTAATACCTTAAAGAAGCGGAAAGCTTTGGTTGAGAATGAAACAGGTTTGAAGTTGAAGTGTCTTAGATAAGATAATGGTGGAGAGTAATGCAATAATGAATTTAATGAGCTATATTTCAAAAAATGAAATACTGTAGGGTGAAGACAGTTCCTAGAACACCACAACAAAATGGGTGTGTCAGAAAGGATGAACATGACTATCATTTAACATGCAAGGATCATGAGATTACAAGTTAGATTGCCCTTGCAGTTTTTGGCAGATGCCATAGATACTATTGTTTACTTGATAAACATGGGACCTTCAAGTGCTTTGGAAGATGGAGTACCTAGAGGACGCTTTAGACCAGTAAGGAGGTAAACTATTATTTTCTGAAATTTTTTGGTTGTGAAGCATTTTCTGCACATTGATAAAGAGAATAGGACCAATCTAGAAGCTAAGTCAAAGAAATGTACATTCATTAGCATATGGCACTAATGATTTTGGATTCCGGTTCATGGAGTTTGAATGAGAAGAAAATCATTAGGAGTAAGGGATATTATTTTCAATGAAAGGGTTATATACAGGGAAAAACTACAAGACAAGAAGCTAGAAAAGTTTGAGTATGTAGCACTTGATGAGATAAAAGATAGAGAAGTGCTCAAAGGGACAGAAAATCAAAAAGTACAGAAAATACCCAAATTTGGCATCAATCTTGGCACATTCGGATGTTGATTCTGTAGATCAAAATCAACAAGAATAGTAAGAGCCTTAAAATCAAGAAAATATTGTAAGATGTTCTACTGGGGTAAGTAAACTTCCTGTATGATTATCTTCGTATGAGACTTTACTATTGTTTATTGATAGATGGTGGAGAACCAGAAAGTTTTTTAAGAAGCAATGCATGTTAGAAACACAAAAAAAGTGGGAGCAGGGTATGGGATGAGGAGATGGACTCCTTGGATCACAACCAAAATTGGGATTTTTTTCAGTTGCCTACAGGAAAGAGAACATTGCAGAACAAGTGGGTTTACAGGTTAAAGGAAGAATAAGGTGACAAAAAAGGTACAAGGAAAGACTTGTGAAGGGATTTACACAGGAAAAAGGTATACACTTTGATGAAATTTTCTCTCTTATTGTTAAAATGTCTTCCATTAGAATTTTTTTAAGTTTGGTAGTTGTGTAATATTTCCATCTTGAACAATTATATGCAAAGACTACTTTTCTTCATGGTGATTCAGAGGAAGAAATATATATGGAGTAGCCATAGAGATATGAAGTTAATGGGGAAGGAGGATTTTGTGTTTATATTGAAGAAGATCTTGTATGGCCTTAAGAAAAGCTCCAAGGAAAGTGGTATTTGAGATTTTGAGAGGTTCATGATAGAACAAGGTTACACTAGATGCCATTCTGATCACTTGTGTTTATTTTAAGAGACTAAATAATGGAACTTATATTATCTTGTTGTTGTATGTGGATGAGCATGCTTGTGGAAAGGTCAAACTTGCATGATATAAATGAGCTAAAGAGATAGTTAGCCAATACGTTTTCCATGAAGGATTTAGGTGCAACAAAGAAAATTCTTGGCATGAGAATCAATAGAGATAGAAAGAGTAAAAATATTGACTTTGTCTCAAGAAGAGTATGTGAAAAAGGTGTTGGACAGGTTTATGATGCATGTATGCAAAACCAGTAAGCACACCATTGACATGAGAACTTCAAGTTGAGTAAGAGAACATTGTCCTAAAACATATAAAGATATTTAGATATATGGTCCAGAGTTCTATATGCTTCAGCAGCTGGAATTTTGATGTTTGTTATGATATGTAAAAGACCAGACATTGTCCCATGCAGTGGGATTTATCAGCAGATACATGAGTAATCTAGGAAAGGAGAACTAGAATATAGTCTAGTGGATTCTCAGATACTTAAGAGGGACTAGTAGTAGGATCGCTATGTTATAGAGGTTCAAAGGTTTCCTTACATGGATATGTTTATGCAAATATGGATGGATATTTAGATGGTAGGAGGGAGTGTCATAGGTTATGTATTCACTATTGGTGGCATGATAGTTATTTGTATTTCAAAAATGCATAAGATTGTTTCCATTGTCTACTACATAGGTAGAGTATGTTACTACTACAGAAGAAAGCAAGGAAATGATATGGATGTAGCAGCTCATGGAGGAGTTAGGAAAGAATTAGGAGGATTACAGGTTATTCAGTGATAGCCAAAGTGCAATCCATCTTGTCCAAGAACTCACCATTCCATTCAAGAACCAAACATATACAACTCAGAGTATCACTTTATTAGATTAGTTTTGGAGGATGGACTATTGATGTTGCAGAAGATCCATACAAGTCAGAATCCTACTGATATGTTGACAAATGCTGTGATAAAAGAGAATCTGGAAGGTTTTTCACCTTTGGCAGGTCTTCAAGATTGATCTTGAAGAAGAGAAACAAGTCATGATAAGAGTATGAGGATGAGTATCTAATAGTGGGTTACAATAGTTAGTCTCCAAGTGGGAGATTGTTAAAGATGCGGAGTCTAATTATGCAAGATGAAGTGGCATTTTGCTTTTCAACTTTTTCTATTTTTTGAGAGGAAATCATGGCCATGGATAAAAATAACATTATCTTATTAATATATCGGATCTGTTATTTTTACGTTTAGTTTATTAATAAGCATGTGATATTTAGGTTTCTTATGGTTGAAGTAAGCTTTTACAAATAGGTGCACAAGTTATATAGATGTGTGTGTGTGTGTGTGTGTGTGTGTGTGTGTGTGTGTGTGTGTGTGTGTGTGTGTGTGTGTGTGTGAGTGCACGCACAACTGTATATATGTGTGTGCATGCGTGCGTGCGTGCGTGCGTGCGCGCGTGCGTGCGTGCGCGTGCATGGATTTACTCTTCGGATGTATGAAAAAGAGAGAATTGTATTATATTCCTCATAGACTGCAATAAAAGAGACGGTTGGCTTGTTTCTTGGTGGATGTAGCCCACATTGGGTGGACCACAGTTAACTCCTGGGTTTATCTTGTGATTGCATGCTTCATATTGTTTCTATTTTAATTCCACTTTTATTACTCATCTGTATGTTTCAATCCTAACTCGATGACTCATCTCCACCAGGATAGACATGTATGGACCAATTTTTCATAACCTACCTAACAGAGTGGGAAGCCTTTGTTACATACAAATATTATTAAGAACTACGTGTTACATGATATAGAACGTTCGAGGATCATGCTGATTTGTGCATTCGAGAGGATGGAGAAGATAATACAAATCCTTTTTTTGGAAAACTTGAGCCAACATGAGGGTGTCGACTAGAAGCTAATCAATTTGGATTTTCAGGTTCAAACGTATTTGCAGCATCATGCACGAAGTGAAATATACTAATGTCAGCTACGAATCTACGTCTCTTTGTAAAGTGAATGACAGAAAAGTCATTTCTGCATCACTGAGGTTGGATTATATTCTCTTTATTGGTGCCCCATTGCTCTAGAATTTGTAGGATTGACACCAAAACTCGGAGTATGAACATCATCATCAATCTATTGAATCTTTCCATCAGTTTGCGAATTGCAACAGGGCCCTCATCTTGGAAACCCTGAATGATGTGGATGTGATAATGAGTTGCATTCGTAAAAGATAGGTTGTAGTGTGGAATGAAAAGTTGAAAATGCAAATGGCAACAATCTTTGGTGTCTCTAGTGCTACCACTCCCTTACAATCATCTCTAACTCTACATATCTTTTTATCTTCTCCCCTAATTTTAGAAAATACGAAATTAGTCTTTAAGGTATTCTTAACTAAATTATGACCTACAATGATTTTCAAACATTTGGAGTTCCAAATTTTATTACATTATCGATCCGGATTTCCAAAACACCCTTACCAATTTTTTAGAGTTACCCGATTTTCTACATTTTTCAGAAATTATTACAGATGCTATGTAAAATAAGAGCAAGCCTATCTCACTCAATGAAAACTTGTAGTTACCTTTCTTTATGGAAATGGCTTACACATATTACCGATAAAATAGATATTTTAATTTATCATACATAGACTTTAAGGAATGGACCTATGTCAAAATCGATTTAGATGTTTGCATGTTTTACATACATATATGACAAGGCACTTGTTAGCTATAAATAGTTTGTACATGAAATGTCATATTTGTACATATGAGTTGACCTAATGGTGAAGAACTTGTTCTCTTACACGAGAGTTTCACAAGTCTCATATCCTGTGGGGAGTGATGGTATGTACAAGCATGTATCATATTTGAAGCACAGGTGAAATGCCTCCTAGGTTCTTGGAGTACCAAGCTAATTTTTATTCTCTTATAATAGAGTCTATTAGACCTATAAACATCATGCCTATTGCTAAAATAATTGCATACTATAGAAGAGTATTATGAGGGGAAAACCATAGCTCATGAATATTTGTAAGCACATTACTATTTCATTTTCTCAATTAACAACATGAAGCCTGACTAATTAAATTTACAGTGGTACCAAACTATCATACACAATTGTCAATTTAGAGGGAACTTGATAATTAAATGTCTCAGCCCCGATCTTATGTTATCCCCAAATGTATATAGCACCTTCACAATGACATAATCATAGTGTAGTTCTCTTCTATAAATATGCATTTTTAGGACCATGACCAAATGAGAAACGAACTTGGTGGAAGTAAGAGTGAACATGAGATTCATTGAAGGTTATCTAGAAAGTATAAGGGGACTCCTATGTAGTCTACGAAAGACCAATCATTATTGGACACCTATTGGTTGCATTTAATGGAATTGTTTCAAATTTCCGATTATGGTGAGAACATAGGTGGGGATACTCTTGTCGAGAAAGACAAATTGAGAATTACCTCTCCACTCTAGATAACATAAATAATCACTTCCAATATAAGAATCCCTAACTTCATGATTTACCTTGATATGGGTTATGTAACCAAATGACCAACAATGTCTCCAGCAAGGTGGCTACGGTGTGGACAATTGTCATTTGTTCATACTGGAAGCAACTAAATGAATTGAAATATGTTTTCTACATATTGCAAAAGAGGCCAATGACGTGCAAAAATGGAATCACATAGACATAAATTATAATAGTAATAAAACATGTGTTTTTCAAATCAATGTTATATATGTCAAAATATTATTTTGAACACCTGCCAAGATATGTTCACACCAAGCATTACATGGAAATATACCAAACATATGTTACCCTTCGATTCTTCAGATTTGATACAGGAGAATCATCATGTAATTTAATCTATAGATAAACTCAGTTTGAACTTGAATATGATCTTTGGCTTCCAAACTAGAATCCTCTCAAATCATATAGAGACTAATTACAGGGCTTGTTTTGCTTAAGTTCGAGACCTAATTTTTGTCCCAAAATAAAGTAACTACAGTGTCCAAAAGCTTCGAGTTTTCACTACTACATAGAACACGCATTACTTTGAATATATTTGAGTTACCAAATTACCAAACCAATGCCTTAATCTTATGTGTAAAGTCATTAAAATTATGTAAAACACTCACCTTTCAGCTCATGTAACGTAGTCAACATTATTTCACCCAGCTCAAATAGCCTTAAACAGGTTAGAATTTCTAGGTTTCTAACCATCCATAGGATCCTAAGTTAGTAAGAGTAACTACCTCCACATCCTATGATAGAGTGAAGAGATAATTATCAGTAACATTAAAAAAATGAGTAAAAAATAGGTCTCCAAACCTATTCAACACAGATTGCAAATACCATTTCTTGAGTGCCAAGAATGTTCAAGAATTAGTCTTTTCAAATCAGGAAAGATGTTAAACAAATATTTAGTTGCATTAGAAGCTATGAGGGATTCTTGTAGATAGGTGAAACTTTTGCATGAAGATCACAATTGATATATCTTAAGCTCAACTATGATTGATATATGTGTTGGATCAATGCAAAAATTCGTTAATATTGGGAAAATTATTGATGATGTTATTATTAGAATGACGATGGTGAATATTACCTTATGAAAGATCTTCAATGAACCATTTCAACCATGTATCTCATATCTAATTGGGGCAAGTAGACTGGAGTGGTGAAATAGTCTGTCGAAGATGTATATAAGATTGATGATTTGATATTAATTCTGAGGATATGACTTTTGTGTCCCTGTGGTGCCTTAAATAATCAATTGTATAGGAGGTAGCATGGCTATCATGTGTAGAATTGAAAGTGGAGGATAGTATTGAAATTTGATGGTTCATTCTAGAGACAAGGTGGTAGAAGATGTGTAGGGAGATTGAATGTCTTGGTAATAATATTAACCTAGATTTGAAAGATGGACTAAAGACACCAATAAAGGTGGGGAGAACATTATGAAGGCTCTAATTGTTCTTTGTATCAAACTATTGAGTGACACAACATGATCTAAGATGTTAAGATTTTATAGTTGTTTTTAGGCATGAAGTTGATCCAAATAGCTTACCATTCATTCAATTATTCATGAGGTCAAATGACATAGTGGTCATACTAGTCATAGGAAAACATTCACTTTTTGAAGTTTATGTGGGAGAATCGTATGGAGTTGAGTGTGCATGTACAGACAATAATTATTTTCGAACGAATTCAATAATCTAGCAATGAGGTTCCTCAAGGGTAGACCCTAATGACATTGGAAGAAACTTTTCTAAGAAGGAATGCATTGATATGAGCTCAAACTAAGATTTGAAACTGTAAAAACTATGGTAGAAAACATGTTTCACTCGAAGTATGATTAGTATACATACCTTGGATAGGCAAGAAATAATTATACGTTATTAAGAGGAACAAATATTCCATTTTTTCCCAGTTTGGTAGGTTGTGATTGCAACTCCAGCTCTCAGGAAACTTGGATAAGAGGAAGAGAAGTCCATAATTTATGAATGGTATGACATTATTATGCATAAAAAAAGAGGTCTGTTTAAACCATGTGCAAGAGAGTTTGGTATATATAAATTCATCAGAATCTTACATTCCTCCCAACATTCAATGAAGACTAACAATGTTGAATGGGGTAGAATCTCCAGAGCTGGCATTGTATCAAAATTGAATGGAGGATTGTTTTTGCACAAAGAATGTGTGACCAAGACATTTTTTTAAATGTTGAAGATGATTAGATTTAGATTGTTCCAAATCTATGACTATGGACCTAAGAGAGTACTTGCCATTTTTTCAGCATATGAAACTGGGATCATTCATTCAAGAGGATATAGAGAATGAATTTACCTAATCGATTAGAGAAGCCAAATGGGTACTCAAAAAGGGTTTTAGTTCATGTAGACACTAAATCACACACTTTGGGTATCTATCTAGTCTTGATCACATACCACTATTCATATTATTCATAAGAAAGAAAAGTACTAATTGATCCCTGTCTTTGGTCATCTTTGCTTGCTTTCCATTTCCACTTTTGTTCTTACATTCATTCTTTCATAGTCTGTCTTTTCATAATTTGGAATTTCTCATTCTTAACACACCAGGACACCCAGCTAGGACACTAGTGCCAGGTGCCCCCATCCCCTCTGGGAACCCCCAACCTCTTGTACTTTTTTCACATATTTTGGGTCCTTTCTAAGCCATTTGGGCATCTTATTTTCTAGTGGTCGTCCTTTTAGTGGTTAATTACAAAATTCAAGCAGGGAATCATATAAATATAAAGTTATGTGACCATAATAAAGTACCAAGTACTAAGCATTAGTTATCACCACCTAAGTTTGCATTCAAAGAGCATTCAAAGAGCATTCAAGCATCCATCTAGCTCCACACAAGGGACAAGGGACTGATACTTCTTTATACACTTCATAGGAGGGGAAGTTCATTCTTTCATGCACACATCTATCTACATTTTCTACATCTAGCTACTTGCTCACTATCAAGTGGGACACACACAAGAGCCACCTAGGGCATGATTTCAACACACACACACATAAAACTACATTGGGTCTGAGATGTAGTGCAACACTTGGTCGTAAGTTCACTTCGTGACAACCAAGGACAGTCTAACCCCTCATTTGCATTATTTTATTTTTGGGATTTGATGCACTTTGGGGTTTTGCAGGTCATTTATTCATTGCAGGTATAGGCGACATTTACGAACTTGGTGCAACATACTAGTGATCAAAGGTGAATAAGAAAATGAACATCTTACAACCCTAAGAAATTGGTTTTCTACAGCTTTTGAGTAGACACAAGCACCCAGAACGGTCTCTGGAACCCCTGACCCTCCATAGGAACCCTAGTCCAAGAACTTTCGACATCTCCTAGAATTTTCTAGGTCTAATTGTGACACTTTGAGTTCCTATTCCAATTATTTTCCATCATCAGACACAACTTCAGACATTAACATCAAATCAGCTAAGTGTTTCATCCTTTCATTTGTAACCAAGGTTTCATACTTTTTAGCTTATCTTGCTTGGGTCAATTTTGTACTTAATTATTCATATTCAACATTGTTACATATTTAGATTTAGGCATTTATTTATTCAATATTTGCTTAATCATTTGGTGAACCCATCGCTCGAACCCACCTTTCTTCTAGGGATTTTCATCCTCTTTGCATTATGGCTCAATCTTGTGGTGAATTTACTGAATCCCATCTCCAAGAGCTTAATGATCATCTCGTTGAGCATCCTAAGGATCTATACTTTCTTTTATTCGCTACTCGCGAGGAGGCCACCAACCTTGTGGAGCTTAATATTTTTGTCGCCATCCCCACTTCCATTGCTATACAACCACATGCTTCCACTCTTCCAACTACTTCTATTGTTCCCGTTTCTATTCCTACTCCCACCAATCACTTCACTCCACCTCTTGTGTCTCATACATGATAAGTTTCTTCCACTGGCACTCAATATTTAGCCTCTCTTTATCATGACCTTCAAGTTCAAATTCATCAATTGCAACAGGATACTTCTCGTGCATCTCCATCTCTGGATTCCACATTACTACTTCATACTCCTTTCACACCCACCATTTCTACTTATGCACTTCCACCTAATTTCGTCAATCCCAAGCTACCCATTTTTAATGGTCATGGTGACCCCAAGAATATCTCTAGGAATTTCATGTGGCATGTCTATGTTTTTTGGATGATCATATTCTCTTAGCTAAGCTCTTTCCTAGAATTCTTCATGAATATGCAATGCATTTGTTCTATGATCTACCTGTCCACTCAGTATCATCTTTTACTCATCTATCGATGATTTTCTCACTCATTTCTCTATCAATATCGGCTCTAATATATCCTATGCTCAAATTTCATAACTCAAGAAAGGATATAATGAACATCTAGCAGATTATGTCTTGAGATATAAAAATAACCTAGCTAAGATGTCTAATGTGCTTGTGGACTCTAAACTTCAAGATCTATTTGTGTAAAATCTATTACCACCTCTATAAAGAGTGTTATCTTTGAGACCTCTCCATTATTGAATCATTTTTGTCATACTCTTAAGCTATGTGAAACTAAAGTCTTATCTATAGACAAGCTTAAGTATCAAAATAGGCTTCATCCTCTACGCGCTTTCAAAGTAAATCAACTTTCAAGCCATCTATAAAGCCTACTGAAACTAAAACCATTGTCAATGTTATATCTAATACTAAAGAGCTTCAATGGATACTACATAAGCATACATATACATAATTGATTATCGCTCCATATCTTCTATTTCCACAACTTGTTGAGAGTAACCTTATTATGCTTCCTCCTCCACTCAACTTATGGACCCATCTCATCTTAAAGGGTCATAATTACAATTAAAATAGCATATCCACTATCATTAATGTGTTGGAAATTCTATAAATCACTTCTTCAAACTTCAAATCTTATTCAAGATCTTATCGATAATAATACACTTGAGCTTCCTGAGCCTATAGCTTCTGCACCAGTCAATGAAAATCATAAGCTCAAAATATTCAACAATGATCTTTCAAAACATGACAAACAAGTAATGACTCTTCATCCAATCATACATATCATGTAGTGCCTCCTCCTACATCAGGGGCTCTTGATTTTCTAGTTGCTCATGTTGAGACATCTCCTCCAATCATTACTTTCTCTAATCATGACTATCATGATACATTCTCTTCTGATCACTTACACATCGATGTTTCTATTTGATCTATTTCTATCAATAACACTATAGTTGATCCATCATTTTGTATAAGTGCATGTTCTATTGCACTTCTTGTTACTATTGGCTATCCACTCTTGCAAATCTCATATCTGGTTCCTAAATCATATGGATATGTCAATCTTCTAGTAATATTGGTCCTCTTACCATGCTTGTGCCTTTTCTTATGGCACCATTAGTTTTTGGGTGTGACATGCTCTTAAGTATTCCTTGGCTCTATTCAACTCAGGCTATCATCTCCATGCACCATTTATGTCTAAAGTTCATTCACAACATGCAAGTCATTACTATCAATGGTGTTTCACCATCTGCACCATGGTTGTAGCCTCCTCTTGAGGTTTCCATTGCACTCGCTAGAGTATCTAGGTCCCCTTACCTATCGAATTCAAATCACAATCTGCTCCTATCTCACCCATTCACTCATGACCTACACAGTCGCATCAGTCTGACTAGTCCATGCCACATTAGTCTAGGTCCATCACTCAGATAGCTCCTTCACATCAGTATACATTGTTACCTCATTTTTCTCCACATAGGTGTCCATCACCTCTGTACTTTACCTTCCATAGGTCTCCATCACCTCCGCACTCTCCTTCACATAGGTGTCCATCACCGTCCAAGTCTCATTCACTGATACATCATCTATCTCATACATCGTTGATCTTAGAGCATGGTCACACACCTTTATCTCCACAAGCATCGGGTGGAGGAACCTCGTCTTTCACTTTCATCAGATAGCACACTCACTATTGTACACTTGGTGGGCATCATACTTATCTTCTCCCCCTATTAGATAGCATTATTTATTTACATACTATACACGTCACATCTAGTCTTTCACACGCATCATACATATCTTGATACATACACTCTAGTATCATCATTACCCTATGAAGCACTCTTGTGCTTTGGTTCAAACTCTAATGTTGAGGGCATAATACACATGAACCTACACATTCACACTTCACACATCACACATTCATCACATCTATTTCTACATAGCTTCTATTACACATCATCATACGGTCTCTACATTCATGATGCATATCTTTCTTGCATCTACTTTACATGTTGCACTCATTACCCTATGACGTACCCTAGTTCCATGGTTCATACTCAACTGCTGAGGGTTTTCAATTAAAATGAACCTCACATCACAAAACACTTGATTCTCACTCTTTACACTCTATACTTTGACTTGCATCATATCACTAGCGCACACATTCAAACCATTTCCCGATGACACACTCTTGGGGGTTCATTCTTGACTCCTGAGGGGCATGTATAAATGAACCTCATTCATGCATACATTCATTCACTCAGGGGGCACGCTGCTCCTATCATAATCACACACATTCCATTCCATCTCATCCATAACATACTACACATCTTGGTCACATTTACTCTTTCTTACTAATGCTTACATATACACTTTTTACACATGATAGATAAATACTTTGTTTGTCATTATCTTTTTATATAACATGCATTTCACTTTCCTTCTAGTTTGGATGAAGCAAATTTCATACATATCGATACATGCAACACATATTTTTGGCACAGTACCTATTACCAGTCCCACAATGGCTCCTGGGGCATCCACTTTTGTACATTATGGGTTTTATTGTTTCATTTTTCATAGCACACTACTATATTGGATTATACATGCTTTGACATGCTTTTTATCTTTCTAACATGCTAATGGGTGCTTCATGTGCAAATTTGTTTTATAGGTCTATTTGCATTCATGGTTGTTTGATTCTTTGCTTTTCTATTGTCTTGTCATTGTATGCCATTGTTTGTGGGCTTTTCCCTATGTCTTGCTTGTTATCTGACTTTTTTTTTCTTTCGGCCACTACGGCCTCATTGTCTTGTGACATTTAAGTGATGTCCATGTTTGAAACCCACTTTTTGTTGTCTACTTTATCTGTGTTATTTCTTACCTATTATCTTATTGCATCTTATCTTCTTGAGTGCTTAGCTTACATCTTATCTTCTACATGCATGTTTATCTTGTTTACACTAACACTTATTTCCAGCCACTTTGTTTGTGTGTGCCTTGGTTTCTACCAAGCACACTCCCTCCCCCCTACAGGGCATCAATTACAGTTCAGTGGTTGGTCCTCCTTTGGGCTGCATACTCCTCAACAACTTCACATGCACCCCAAACAAGAGGGGAGCATCATTTGGGTGAATCAATCACCCCATTCGGCAATCTACAGTCATAGTTCACTATAGTTCAACACAGTCATCACAAAATTCAGTTCTTACAATGGCCCAGATCCTGACTTGGGTCCTTAGCACAACACAGACACCAGTGCCCAGACCAGACAGTAGCACCTGGGAACCCCTGACCCTTCCTAGACATCCTGTGACCAGGGGAAGTTACACAACATTTTTTAGTTCAACATAGTTTTTGGCAGTTTACATAGTAGATTTTACAAGAAAGACAGTCCTTCAACACTCGGCATGCATGCACTACAACTTCTTTTCTACTTTCACGTTGGATCAAAAATGTTTGAACCGGATTGCAATTTCATACACCATATGCAATGTTGTTCGCACTTTGGGAAGAAGTTAAAGGTTGGAGGATGACACCAGACTTTTCTCCCTACACTTATTCCATTTCTTGGCATGAGATCACCCAAAAACTCGCACTCAACGCAACTGGCATGAGATCACCCAAAAAACTCATTCTTCTACAACATCTTCAGGATCCTTTATATCTCTTTCACTCATCATGGATCAGGTGCACATGTTCCTTTTTCGCATTTTTACACACTTTTTACATGTTTTTGATCATATATATGCATATTTGACTACTTTTTCATTCTTTTATTTTATAGGTCCATCCTTATGAGAAGTGGTAGTCACATAAATCACATCATCAATCACAAAACAATCGACATCAACAACATATACAATGCAAAATTACATATACACTCTCATTCTAACGTCATCATCATCACTTTTTTTCCTCTTCTCTAGCATCCACGCTTCACATTTTTATCACTCCATGCTTTTTCTTGTCTCTCATCATTACACTTTTTCCATCTATCTACATGGTTATCAGGTATGCATCTCTTATCTACTTTATGTTATCGAGCATTCACTCAAAAACATAAAGAGGGGGAAAATGTAGACATAAAATCACCTACTTTGGGTATATATCTAGTCCTGATCACATACCATTATTCATAGTATTCCTAAGAAAGAACAATAATAATTGATCTTTGTCTTTGGCCATCTTGGCTTGCTTTCCATTTCCACTTTTGGTCTTACACTCCTTCTTTCCCAGTCTTTCTTTTCATACTTTGGCATTTCTCACTCTGGACACTATTACCCAGCCAGGACACCTAGCGGCAAAGGCGCCCCCTCCCCTCTAGGCGCCCCTAACTCTTTGTACTTTTCTCACATATTTTGGGTCCTTTCTATTCATTTGAGCATCTTATATTTTTGGTATTCATCCTTTTAAGGGTTAATTATTAAATTCAAGCAAGAGAATAATATAAATATAAAGTTATGTAATCATAACAAAGGACGAAGCACTAAGAATTAGCTATCACCACCTAAGATTACATCTAAAGGCCATTATCAAGAGCATTCAACCATCCATATACCTCCACACAAGGGAAAAGGGACTCATACTTTTGCATACACTTCATGGGAGAGGAATTTCGTTCTTTCATGAACACAACTATTACATCTAGTTATTTTCTCGCTATCAAGTGTGACATGCACAAGAGCCACCTAGGGCATGATTTCAACAGACACACACACATGGAACTACATTGGGTCTGAGATGTAGTACAATGCTTGGTCATAAATTCATTTTTTTGCAACCAAGGACATTCTGGCCCCTCATTTTTTATTATTTTCTTTTTGATTTGATGTAATTTTAGGGTTTTGTAGTTCATTTCTTCATTATATGCTATCAAGTGAAACATTTGTGAACTTAGTGTGACATACTAGCGATAAGAAGAAAGGACAATGAGTATCTTGTGACCCTCTAAAACTAGTTTCCACATCTTCTAAGTAGACGCAGATACCTAGAATAGGTCTCTGATGCCCCAAGTGCCCATGACCCTCCATAGGCACCTTAATCCATGAAATTATGACACTCCTATGTTTTCCTAGGTCTGATTGCAACACCCTAAATTCCCTGTTCTAGCTATTTTCTATATCATTACAGCTTCAACATCATATCGATATCATCTAATTATTTCCTCCTTTCATTTGTAACTAGGGTTTCATACTTTCTAGCTTATTTTTCTTGGAAAATCATGTCGATGAATAAAGTGTGAATAAATCATAACCCTTGTGGTGATGATATTGATGGAGTATTAAGTTAGGTATAGTGAAGAAGGGAAGATTTGTATTGTTAGCTCGAGTTTTGAAATAGAGAAGAGTTATTAGAAGAGAGAGGTATACGCATATTGTGATTTGAATAAGGAGAATGAATAAAAATATAGTGACATAATTAATTGTATGAGGATGTTATAGTAAGTGGAAGGGTTGATATAACCTTGAGAAGACAAGAAATGAACCAAGAACTTCAAGTGGGCAGGAAACATGGTGAGCTAGGAGAGGTAATGAAAACATTAAGGATGAGACATAGTACTGTGGGAAGGTGTAAAACGACCTTAAGAAGTTAAATAAGGAAATTAACATGATTGATCTAGTTATCATATGCAAAGAACCGATACTTATGAGATCATAAGAAGGGAACAAGCCTAGTTTGCATTATGATTTATATGACTATGTTCTTGTGTTTTCAAGATATGTTTGAGCATGGGATGAAGTGAAGGTTGTACTTAGGAAGCAAGACCAGATGAAAGGTTGGAAACACTAACCAAGGGTGATGAAATGTTCCTTGGTAGAAATAGAAAAATAATCTTGTGAATGAAGCGCCTTATCTTGCCAATTAATTTTTATTGACGTGTCATGTGGGTCTGATAAAAGTGGTCATCATATGTCCATCAATTCATTTTTCTCTGTTAACATTATTTTTGAGTGAAAACCATTAGTTTATGTTGTCGTTTCTAAAAGGTAAGAAAGATATCATTCGTGAATTTGGTTTCAGATTCGAATTCTTGCTTGCGTGGAATGTAGAATGAGGTGGCATCTTGAAACTTGTTGTAATAGGTTGCGGATGGGTGCAAATGCAAAACATGGTATTTTACTACATTTCCTAGTCCCTCTCAAATGACACCGACATCCACAAAGTAAAATAAATAATCATTACTTATTTGAAAAAATATGGGATATTCTCTGATGGAATAAAATTAAAACCATTTTAGAATAAAATTAAAACCATTTTGCATCTAAATACACATCATTGCATGTGTATCTTCAACGTTATAAGGTTGTAGCTTGTTCTAGTCTAAAAATCTATATGACATAAAGTTGTTATTTGGGATTTGCATTCATGTCTATAATTAGGGTTTATTCTAATAGTGTTTTTATGGTTCAACCTAAAGAGATATTATTTCATTGATTATTATCTCATTAAAGAGTTAGTAGTAATTCTTATGGCATAATGCATGTTTAGGTTATAAATTATATTGAATTTTTAAATTTAATTCAAGATAAATAATTAATTATTTTTAAAGGTAATGTATATAGTCTTTGGTATACTATATATAGTCTTTGATTTATTGTATAGTTCAAAAATCATTAAAAAAAGTTGATTGTTTGTTTGTAATGTATTTTCAATAGAGTTATTTTGTGTTGTTGTATATTAGAAAAAAACAATTCTATTGTCTACTTCAAATAAACGTTTATGTAGTGAAATTTGTGTGTGTGTGTGTGTGTGTGTGTGTGTGTGTGTGTGTGTGTGTGTGTGTGTGTGTGTGTGTGTGTGTGTGTAATGGATGTAATATTAGACAAACCCAACATCCTGTTAAAATGTCAACCCTATGGGGTATATATGTAAAAATTAAAACCTAGCAACTTATCATTTTTTTATGAAAAATTTGGCGTTGATCCTATGCTAAGATAAATGCTCTCATTCTAAACCCAATCGACACATATTTCTCTCTCATTTGAATTTATCATCTCTAAAATTTTCTCTATCATTCATCAAAGATTAATAATAAACCAAAATATTAATTCAACCCCATGCATCATTCATGAACGTTAGCTTTTGCATCATTGTCTACATGGAAAAAATAGTATAGTTCTAATTTATAGTGGAGTACAGTCATGGACAACTTGTATGGTCTTGCAACCTTCCATATAATGACTCTTTTTCCAATTTCAATATCTTATGTACGCATTTTCATCTTTATAGGTTGGCCTTAATGAGGATGCTTAACCTATGGAATCCTATGTAACCAAGTCAATATCATTATATGACTCACTAGACACATTAATGGGTTCCTAGTGCAAATGTACCCAAGGCTCTCCTAAATATTCTTAAAGTAGTTACAAACCAATGAGAGAAGCTACTTCCATAGGTTTAAAGTGCTCGACAAATTTCAAGAGTCTATCTTACTCCATTATCAAGGATCCAAAGAGAAAAGAATCATGTCTTAACAAGTTCAAAGTCACTCCAAGCATTGTTAAATGATCAAGTTTCCAAACGAGTTGCATTATGTGTACACCTTAATTAAATTCAATGTTATGAACATACACAAAAATAAAAAAATATGTAAGGGTTGGAAAAAATTATACTATTCTAATCTAATTAAATATCAACATCAATTATACACTATCAAAATAATGTATTTAAGCTTTTAATGATTGATAAAGTTTGTTATAAAACGAATCAAGAATGATATGGGTCTAAAGGAAAATGGAAGAGGAATATCTAGAGAATTAGATTCTCTAATGGAAGTTATAGATTTTGAAATTGATTAGGGGTGGGATTGTACATATTTTGTACTATCTAAGCTAGAATTATATTGTTTTGATCTAGAATTGTACGGTTCTGACCTAGAACTGCATAGTTTCAGACCCTGTGATGGTTTAGATATACAACTTCATGTATTATTCGTTTGCCCATGAATTATGACCATTATATGTCGTTATTTATTTCCATATTAGAGATGATATGATGAATATTTTATCACATAATGCATCATAATATTGTTGAAAATATATGAAAAGTGTGTGCTTTCATGTTGGAGTGAAATTGTCGAGAAAACATGGTAAAAGACGTGACATGACTGTTTGATAAAGAATAGAGTGTTCAAAAAAGTCATTGCTGTTGAAAATTTGAGAAGATAGCATTGGAAGGACTGCTTGTAGGATTAGTGTGGGGTGGAAAAAGATAATATTTTCTATATGCTTGAAAAGTAGTAAGATGTGTGGATGGGAAAATAAGGGAAATGTTGAAATAGATCATGTATTTTTGTAAAATATGCTTATGTATAGCATGATGGTGAAAGAACTTTAGGGTAAATGCAAAGAAGAGTAAATGGTTAGAGTGTGTAAATTAGAGGGTGTGAAGGAAAAGTGTATGCTAAAAATCCAAGAGGCAAGGAGGTGCGTAGGACTAATTTTCATGAAGATGCATAGGAATAAATAGCACATGGAAGCATGTAAAAAGTTGAACATGACCCAAAAATATAGGTGATAAATGTGGTAGAGTTAATAGGAAAAAACAACACTTAAGGAACAATTTAATGAATGAGGATGATGTCATCACCCACTTAAATTAAGTTTGAAACTCACAAATTGTATGAGAATTAGAAGTCACATATAACTGACAACCATTTGAAAAAAAATGCAAATGGTGGCGAGTTGAAATCTCGATCACTTGAAGGAATTATTGAGACAAGACATGCCTAATTTTTAGGGTTATACATTGAATTGGAGGAATTAATTTAAAACACTCAACATTTTAACAAATTTGAATTCCCAATCTATAAATGAATTATATTAGTAGGGGTGTGGTGAGACAATTTAACCCAAAATTTGGCAACACCTTTTTGTGGTCCAAGGAAACTGAAAGAGTTTGCGAGAATCGAATCAGAAACGATGCACCATGAAGTAGTTGCACTCAAATGGAATCATGATAACTCCATTGTAATCACAAGGATTGATCAACAATGGAAGAACTTGCTCAAAAGAAATAAATCTTGCACATAGAGGAAAGACATCGGAGTGTCTTGGCATACTCATAAATCATAAATGAAAGGGTACATATAGGGTGATGAGTAACCCTAGTGCATGACACATAAACAAACCCTAAACCTAACCCTAAACATAACCCATGTGAAATGAACCTCCATATGTGAGTGGAGGACACATAGGATCCCACACACCAACACCCCCCTTCATCAAATTTGGGGTAGCGGCTATGATGAGTCAGACAGAACAAGAAGACACCCCTAAACAACTAAGAAAGATGTGTCAATGGGGCCCAGAAACTAAAGGCCTAATAAGGTGCCCATATAAAAACAACATCTTCCTAGAAGAAGAAGAAGAAGAAGAAGAAGAAGAAGAAGAAGAAGAGAAGGACTATATCTCGAAGAAGATGACCAGCTGCATAAGACCTCACTCTAAGAAGAGACCGTAAATGAAGAAACTTCACTTCAGTGAAGGGCTTGGTGAATATATCTGCAATCTGATCAGGTGTCTAAATGCATTGAATGTCAATGATACCATCATCAATAAGCTCTCATATGAAGTGCATATGGATCTCAATGTGCTTCGTCCACTGATACTGAACTGGATTTCTACAAATTGAGATGGTGCTTGTGTTATCACAATAGATAATGGTAGGCCACCGAAAGTGGATGCCCAAATTTGTCAGAATACCCTGTATCCAAACAACCTCTGTGGCAGTGTTAACTATTCCTTTGTATTCTGCCTCTGTAGAAGATATCACAATTTCATTCTGCTTCTTGATAGACCAACTAACAGGACTTGAACCAAGAGAGAAACTGTATCCAGAGGTATATTTCTGATGATCTAAGTCACGGGCCCAATCAGAATCAGTGAACCCAATCAAGTCAATATCCACCCCTCCATAATAGTGAATGCCATCAGTATAGGTGCCACGAACATAATGAAGGATCCACTTAGCTTCTTTCTAATGCAGCTCATGTGGCTCTTGCATGAATCTAGACACGATCCCAATAGCATAAGATAAACCTGGTCGAGTGTGAGTCAAGTAAAACAATCTCCCCACCAAATATCGATAAAGGGTACCATTAACCAAGGGAGCAGAGCAATCAGAAACCAACTTAACCCTGAAAAGAAAAGGAGTAGGAGAATACTTACAATCAAAAATTTGAAAATGAGAAAACAAGTCAAGAGCATAGTTAGGTTGTGAAATCAAAATTCCCGAGTTAGATTTTGAAATCTAGATCTTAAGAAATTAATGAAGCATACCTAAGTCAGTCATGGAAAACCTGTTGGACAAAGCGATCTTCATAGAATCAATGGTAGAGGAAGAGCTACATGTGATCAACAAGTCATTAAAATAGAGAACAAGGATGACTACGAAGTCATCTTGTCGTAGAATATAAACATTTGGATCAGAGTGACACCTAGTAAACCCTGATGTAAGTAAAAAGGAGTCCATCTTGGCATTCCAATCCTGAGGGGCTTGTTTAAGGCCATAAAGAGACTTCTTTAACTTATAAATGAAGGAGGGATCATGGACATAACCGGAAGGTTGTCCCATGTAGATCTATTCCTTTAGGTCACCATAAAGGAAGGCACTCTTAACATCCATTTGATGGACTTTCCATCTCTTTGTTGCGGCAATGGTAAGGGTCAGTTAAATAGAAGTCATCTTCGTAACCGAAGCAAAGGTTTTAGTATAATCAACCCCATTTATCTAGGAGAAACCCTTAGCTACTAATCGTGCTTTAAACTTTTCAAATTCTCCATCTACTCCATTCTTTTTTTGGAACACCCACTTACACCGAATGATTTTTATTCCTTTTGGAAGAGGGTGAGATCCCAAGTATCATTCTTTATGAGAGAGGAATACTCCTCATCCATGGTAGAATCCCACTCATGAATACCAGAAGCCTCTCAGAAAGAATGTGTATCAGAAGCAGAGGAAAAGAAATAATGGGGTCCAACAAAATTTTAGTGAGTACGTCTCATATCCAAAGTATCTCCAACGCTTTGCAAAGTTTTCCTAGCCCAAAGAGGACCAAGAGGATTAGGCTCTAAATCGGAAGATTCATCACTTGAGTGAGAAGGGACATAGTCCTCATCATCACTACTGTCAGAATCAAAAAACTAAAAGGCCTGATGGCCGGGATGATTAGGAAGAGGAGCACGCTCAACAACATCATCATCTAATGAGTCAAAATCTTAATCAGCAAGCTGAAGAACCTCAATAGGTAGAGAATTAGAAGTCAAAGAAGACTCATCAAACTTAACATTTATCTCAATATAAAGCTCATGAGAAATAGGATTTAAAAATTGATATCCCTTCACACCATTAGGATACCCTACAAAGATACAAGGCTTGGATTGTGGTTCCAATGCCTTGTGTCTCTTCTTGGGAATCCAAGCCATAACCTTGGATTCGAAGACTCGAAAGTGCTCAACGTCAGGCTTGCATCCAAACCAGGCTTCAAAGGGTGTCATCCCTCTTAATTCCTTGTGTGGAACATGGTTCTGAATGTAATTAGCACAATTCACTACTTCAACCCAATACTATGGAGGAAGATACTTCGAGTGAATCATACAAGTGGCCATCTCCTTAAGAGTACGGTTCTTTCTTTTTGCTAGTCCATTCTGTGAAGGGCTATAAGCAACTGTATGTTGTAAGGAGATCCCTTCAGAAGTATAGAAATCTATGAACCTATTGTTTACATATTTGCCTCCATTGTTGGTTCGAAGAATCTTGATAGACCATTCCGCATGTTTCTCAACAAGATCCTTAAAGTCCTAAATTTTTTCAAAGATTTCAGACTTAATCTTAAGAAAATATACGCAAGTATATCGCGAATAGTCATCAATGAAGGTGAGCACATAAAGAGCTCTAGTAAACGAAGGATATGGAAATGGACCAAAAATATCGCTGTGAAAAAGATCCAAGGGATGAGTAGCTCTCCATGCTTGTCCTTTGTCAAATTTCTTTTCAGGATGCTTTCCAATGGGACAACCCTCACAAAGACCCTTAGAAAACTTGACGTGGGCTAACCCGTTGACCATTTCATTTTGGCTCAATTGTTCAAGGTAGCGATAATTTAGATGTCCAAAATGCTCATGCCATAGCTTACTAACCTCATTTGCATGAGTGAGCAAGGAAATGGGTGTAGAATCAAAAGTAAAGTGGGAAAATGTATACAACCATGAACGGTGATCCACCTTTCCCTCAGCTAATGTAGTGTCATCATTAAGATCACGAATAAACACTGAGTTAGGACCAAATTCCACTTGCATTCCTTCACCAAGGTGAGTAATTTGGTAAACTGATAGGAGATTGGTAGAGAGATCAGGAACACTCAACACTTGGTTGAATGTTCCCCCATCTATCTCTACTAATCCACTACTAGAAATTGACACTATCGTGTGATTACCCATCGTGATTTGGGACATACCACAAGGCTTGATGTTGGAGAACTCAATATGTGAAGAAGACATGTGATGCAAGGCACCAGAATCTATAATCCACATTGATGAAGGAGAAAATTTGGCTATAAGGGCCTTTCCTTTCTGCTTATCAGATTTAGACCCTTTTTGCAGTAGAAGACTTGGCCTTTGGAGCATTTTGTTTGATAGACTCAAGAACAACTATTTGATTTTTCTAAAGTGAATGAGTAAGGTGATAAAATTTTTTTCTCATACACATATTCTCTTTACAACCAGGCTTATTGCAATAGGAACACAAAAACTTGTCTTTCTGTGCTCTAGGCTCAGAAGTCGAAGTGTTCACGGTAAATTTAGTTTTGGTCTTGGTTTTCTTCTTAGGTTGATCCTTTTTTTCTTTCTTCTTTTCAATCTTCTTTTCCTTACTAGTACTTGCTACAAGGGCATGTGACTTGGACTTGAGAGACCCCATTTGAATGAGTTTGTCATGTTCTCGAATGAGTTGGGATGGAAAATAGTCAAAGGAGGGCATATTCCAATCCTTGCCCAAGATAACTTTTGTGGCGTACAAAGTTGACACAAAGACAAAATATTCAGGACCTAACTTAGAGAGAATCGACAAGATTAGTTGAGAATATTTCTTCTCTACTTGACATTCCTTTAACAACAGTCTAGTGTGGACAAACTTAGAGAAGAATGCTTATAGGATTTCAAAATCACTAGGATTTAACCCTAGTAGTTTGTTTTCCAACTCATCTGCTCTCATGTCATCTTGTTATGCAAACATTCCATCTAATGTTTTCCACGTAGAATTAGGTGTTTCGGGCGACTCAATGTGAAAGAGTAGGTTAAGAGAAATAGACATGCAAAGAAGACCTAAAGCTTCATCACTATGGTTTAACCACTTAGATTTTTCAGGGTCATCGTTTGGTTCAGTCTTAGTTCCCATGGTGATACGGAATAACCCTTTACCCCTTAGTTTCATAATCATTTTCGATCTCCATTTGAAGAAGTTGAATTATGCAAATAAAGGAATTGAAAGTACATCCATAGTGAAGAGAGAGAGAAGGAATGCAGAAAATAAACACAAGAATCACAACCACCCAAGACAATATAATAACCCCTTGCTTTTGGCACTTTATAGTTTAGTGTGTTGAATACAATCGGGTCCAAGCTTGTGTCTTGAAATAGTTGGTAACTCACCTTGCAATCAGCATAATAACACGCAAGAGAGGAGACCACAATTGTGTTTCATGGAGTGTAGCAAAGTGACACCGTATACAAGCACAACTTACAAAAAACTAGGAAGGAGGTGAAATCAAATCCTAGTTGTGAGAAAGAGCATCTCACGTCGCAATGAATACCCCCTTGTTGCAAACTGTGGTGGATGTGCTCACTAGTCACAAGCAATAATAATGGTAAATACAAGTTTTAGATGAACTCAAGATGAGTCCTAATGATCTTCATAATGCCGGAAAAGCACTCGGAAGGCAAATAGGTGCTCAGAGTGTCACTGCACACTTGAGTGCATGTTGAGTAAAAAAATTCAACAATAACGCCTAAAAATTACCGTTGAAACATCCAATATAGCTAATTTTAAAGCTACGGGAGTTAAAAAAATGATAATTAACATTAATTTAAAAGATGATTTAAATTATTACTAATCGAAAAGATAAATAAATTAGATTCATAATTAATAAAACTAGATTTAATATAATTAAATTTAATTAATTACGATTAATAAAGGAATACTAATTAAGATATAATTAAAATTAAATCCTAATTAACTATTTAAATTTATTTCCCTTTTTTAAAAAACCTGCCTTAAATAAATTTAAATGCCCACTTTAAAATTACTTCCGTTTGGATTTTTCAACTTGAAAACATTTCCACCAAAAAATTAAAAAACATACCATAAATATTTTTTAACTTACCGTTGTTGAAATCCTAAGTTGGAGGGGTCAAAGGGCCGGAAAATCCATATAACAACCAAGTTATGTGGAGGTTGTTGGAGGTGGATGGAGTGGGATCGGCATAAAGGGCTCAGGGCTCGGTGTACGCGTAGAGAAGAAGCTTGGGAGAGCCATTATTGGTGACGAAAACAGGCGGGGAATGAGCAGGATGGGATGAGCTAGGGTCGAGCAGAACAACACGAGGGGTCATGCACAGAGGTGAGGGAAGAATCAATGAGGCAGGGTAAGAAGCCGAGCCAAGCAGGGAGGGCACCATGCAGAGGATAAAAACCATGACTCGACCAACACACGATCCAAGAGACATGGCCACCCACAAAGGAGATAATGCATAGGGAGGATCTTGAGGTCAAGGCAGAGTATAATTCTGTTGAGGAAGACCATGATCTAGCCAACAGGAATAGGACTCACTAGAGAAAGCATGCAGAGGGAACTCGGTTCAGGGAAGAACTTGCAAGACAGGCTGAGCACGAGCCAGGAGACACGACGAGTTGAGGAGCCCAAGGCAGAGAAGAGGACCTTAGAGGTGAGTTAAGGAGCTTGGTGGAGAGCTCGGTTGGGAGCAGTGTACCAGAAACACTAATGACAAAACTTCAAACCTGTAATTTTGAACCTGAATCTCCGTAAAATCAACATGCAAACACAAAGAAACCAGAAAAAAAACAGAGATCTAAAAAAAATCATGTTTAAAAAATGATTAAAAAACCATAATAAAGAACCTCTATTTTAGCCGATTTGCTAAATTTATCCACATCTAGCTAAATGTAGCTATAAAACCCCTGAAAAACTCAAGGAGATTTGTACATGCACGAAGAACACAAAAAAAATGAAACTTTCCAAGAACAATTTGTTAAGAATGTTAGCAAATGAAATTTCAGAATCAAATGATCGAAAAAACTTGCACGAGGACTAAAAAATAATGAAACCAAGAGTAATCACAATGCAGATGACGAATACACATTTTCCCGATCTCATCTTTGATACCATGAAAGAGTTTGTGAGAATTGAATCAGAAACGATGCACCATGAAGTAGTTACACCCAAATGAAATCGTGATAGCTCCAGCGTAATTGCAAAGATTGATCAACAATGGAAAAACTTTCTCAATAGAAATAAAGCTTGCACATAGAGGAAAGATAGAGGAGTGTCTTGGCATACTCATAAATTAGAAATAAAAGGGTACATATAGGGTGTTGAGTAACCCTAGTGCATGACACATAAGAAAACCCTAAACCTAACCCATGTAAGATGACCCTCCATATGTGAGTGGAGGACACATAGGATCCCACACACCAACATAAAAAAATTATGGTATCAAAGAAAGGAGAATCCATATCTCATAACAATGTAGACTTCATCACATGAATATATACATGAAAACTAGATTTCAAGAAGTAGGTGAACTAAATCCCACTATCTTGATTGAGTGTGCACAGCCATATGACATATTTGTATCTCTAGGTGATGGTTTCGAACATGAAGGTATTTGAATACCCATAAAATTATCTTGAATAGTTTTGCAAGTCCTAAGATTTATAGAGTTACGTAAAGATATTGTAGACACCTATAATTTGGTGTACATGAACTTATTACTAAGATAATACTAAATATCCTAGTCTCGTGATAATTTACTATACTATGCTAGTAAATTACCCTTTTTAACCTCTCCTAAACCCCCTAAACCTGTTAATCCCTCTCTAACCAACCTCTATAAGCTTGTTTCCCTTTAATTAACCTTGTTTAGGTTAATTAACCCTCTTATTGACTTTCTAGGAAGGATTCAACTTTCTAAACAAATATCTTACCTTTCCAAATAGCCACTTAGCTTCCTAAAATCCTGTTCACACCTCCAAATATGTTTTTCTAAAAATCAACTTTTTGACTCATTTTTAGTCCCACATGCATCCAAAACATCCTTTTCTCAAATCCAAAAACTATAAATAGAGGGATACCCCTCCCACCTTTTCTCAAGAACTCTCTCTCTCTCTCTCTCATTTCTGATTTAGGTCATGCTTAGGTCTTTTAGAGTCATTTCATAGTTTATTTGAGTTATTTACTTGTTATTTGCTAATCCTTTCAAAGCTTTAGGTAAATGGGAGAAGCCATTAATGGTGAGCTTCCATTCTTAAGCTTTTGAAACATCAATAAACACAAAACTGATTGCTAGAGATTTAATAGGTTCACTTATAGATAGATTTCATGGAGTAGAGAACTAATATAGTCATGTTTAGAGGTTGATTGTTTGTTTCAAACTTTATAATATGCATGCAAATAGGTACCTTTTGCTTATCTCTAATTTGATGGTCATTTAGGTTGTTTGTTTCAAAGATTTTGGCCTGTTCTTTTGAGTTCTTAACTGCATTTCATAGGCTTTTGCAAACTTTTCATTACACACATTTGGCACGCCTAGTGGGACTACCCCATAGTCCTTTTGAAATCATTTCTAAGCTTTGTATGTCCATTTTTAATCATTGTAGAGCTTTCTAGGGTTAAAAGGCTTGTCTTTTGATAGTTTTCATGTTTTAAACAAGCTAAATCTCCCTTTTGGTTAAACATTTAATGGGTTCAAGTTAGAAATAGATTTCCTTGATAAAAAACTAACCTGGTTTCTTCTTAAAAATTTTCATTTCCGTGAGTTTTCAGGTTTTTGCAGGGGTACGCATAGGTGTCCTGGATTGGTGCGTCTCCATCGAAACCCTAGCGCACCTATCAAACTAGCCGTGCACCCGTCTGGTCATATTTTTCACTGTCAAGTCATTTACAAAGGGCCGCATACTTGTTAAACTGTCAGCATGTCCATTGACTGTCACGTGTATCCCTGTCTCTAGACGCATAGGTGTATTTTTGGCATACTGTGTTGATTCATCTTTTAGCTTATAGGTGTATCCGTCGGGAAGGAGGCGTCTCCGTTGAAACCCTAGCGTACCTATCTCTCGGCCCACACAGGTGTTGGACCTTACTGTCATAAATTGCTGTCATGTGTACACATCGGTCTGGGCGTGTATCCACTGGTTGGGATGCGTATGTGTCGTTCTGGGCGCATAGGTGTCTGAGTTAAAAATTGGAATTTCTCTTTGAGTTGTAAGATCAAAAAATTTGGGTTTTTCTGGTTATTCGCAGGTTCTAACAAGTGATTGCAGGTTTCTTTTTTATTTTATTTTACTAATGTAGTTTAAGTGTTTCATTTTCTTAGTTAAAGAGATATTTTCAAAGTGTGTATGCTCTTCCCTTGCACCTTCTAGGTGATCTTGGGAATAAAAAACACTTCTAAAAACCTTCTTATTACTTTCAAAACACTTACTTTATGCTTCCTAAATGGATTGATCTTTCAAAATTGGTTAAAATGAACTCAAAATTTTGCAAAAAAACACTTAAAGTATTTTCCATAAAACTTGTTTTAGTTGAGTTTCCGCATTGTGTATGCTCTTCCTTCGCACCTTTTGGTGATCTTAGGAATCAAAAGCAACATGCAAACTCTCTTTTGGTATCATGATATTTTGTGGAAAATTACTAACCATTTACGTATAGAACCAAAAACGCTTGTCAAAGAAAGGAGTTGCAAAAATGAAACCCACTAATACGTGTTTTCATACAGGTTGCCAAAATGGTGTGCTACTTAAAACCACATTAAGCTAAGCAAGATAAAAAACACACCACATGCATCACACTGTATTGTAGGTTTCATAAAAGGGTACGTCCCTATCCACTCAACTAGAACATAACCCCTTTGGCATAACGCCTTAACTTATAACAATGGGGGTGGTTTCTAGGAACCCTAAAGTAATCCACCACTAGAGTAACCTCGTGGATGAAAAAGGAAGTGCTCCGCTTACCCACTTGACTAGTTTTTACATTGTGAGTTAGAGTCAAAGTTGTCCATATCGCGACCCCAGTGATGATACAACTAAATGCACTAGTTTCTCATTATATCAGAAGGGGGTAAAGTAAATCTGAGATACTCCCAAACTAGTCAGTGTGACTCTTTGGGTAAATCAAGCTCACATTTAGACAAACTGTTGACACCTAGTTGAGTGATCTTATTAGGAAATCCATTTTGTCTTGGAGCCCACTTTGCTAGTCCATTGTCACATCTTATTGAGCCATCACGAAGTGACGAATTACTTGGAGTCTGAACCTTTTTTTTAAAAAAGGTAAAGAGTCCACTTGAGTTATATCTAAGTTTTTTTCATCACAAAATTAAATGACGTATCACTTAGCTTGGTTTCTTTCTCACCTTCAGACAAGGTGAAACTTTTCCCAAGTGGTGCTTAGTTTATTTTCATCTTTTGATCTATACCCTTGCATTCTCGTTGCCCATTTGGGATGAGAAGGAGGCATACCCCGCGAGTCTTATCAAGGACAATATTCACCACTTTTTTGTTCATTTACGCCCATCCATGTTTATGGCTGGGTTGTTAAACATCTAAAGTGTGTAAATACGTCTTTGTGTCTTTGATAGTCCTTTGATCTTGATTTCAAGATCATCTTCATTGCTATGATTTTGGTTCATCATTATTTCTCCTTAAGTTGTTATTTTTTCTCGCATTCTAGCTATACAATTATGGTACTTACATCGTGTTTTCATTTTTGTGAGAACTTGGTATAAGTCCCTTTATTGTACTATTATGTTGCTCACATAACTAAAGAACTTCTTGCTATACTTATACCTTGTTTTAGTTCCAATGTCATCTAAGTATTTTAAGAGTGTCGATATTTTATTATGTATAACATGATAACATCATCTTGATACTAACACCTTTCTTGCTAGGTTAACATGTCAAGATAGTGTTGTTACGCTATCCACATTCGTAACTTCCATGTTTCAAAAAACTTAGGTTTTGTCGGCATTTAAACTGGTCTTAGTATATCTCATGGAGAGATCGCATCAATATCACTTTGGTATATAGGCCTTGTTAGTATTCTAACTCAACCTATGTATTGATAGGGTATTGTCACTATCTTCCTCGAGCCCTTAGTTGGAATCATAGTTTAGGGTATAGTCTTTCTAAAAAACAGTTTAAGTGATTGTTTGATTTGCTAGAGTGTTCATATGATTATTCTTTTAATGATAACATCTGCATAGCATTACATCTAGAACACACTAGGATATTTTGGCCATCAGATGACTTACACAACATACGCCTAGGTTTCATACAACTTTGAAAGCATTTAGACAAAACCTAGTATAACTTTGACTAGTAATGCCAAGAATCACGAAAATGGCATCTAAACCAAACGAGCGTGACTTAGAAGAAAATCCTTTTGCATCCTTCCCATTCAGTGGTAATAACTTAGCACCTCTCTTTTCACAAGTCAAAGACATAGAACCTTTGGTTGATCATAGCGGAGAAGAATCTGATTCTTCTGAGGAACAACATAAGTTAGACCTAGTTCGATTTGATGAGCTCCTTTATTATAACAAAGATCAAGTACTCACAAGAGTCCTAGAGTTAGGAGCTAAACTTCCTTAGGAACATGAAACGGAGGCTAAAACAATTATTAGTAAAATGGAAGAGCAACCATCCCTCTTAGACATGGATAATCCCTTTGACATACGGTATGCTTCTACTTCTAGACAACATCACAAAAACGTTGAAGAAGACCCATCAAAACCAATTGGCAATTCACGAAAACCTTATTATAAGGCTTCATGTAAAGTAAAAGTTGAGCAGGAATGCAAAGGCTCACCGCCTCCTAAGTTTGACAAGGAAGATGATCCCTTAGTTGAAGAAGAGATTCTTCAAAAAAAATATTGAAACTAAGTCAAAAGTTAGCAAACTTAGGCTCTTCAAGTAGGAACCTGCATAAAGATAAACTCAAGACAAAATCTGGTGAGTTTCACTTTGATCCATATGATGATGCAAATTTCAAAGTTGCTAAGGTAAATAGACCAACATCACCTACAAAGGAACAACTCATTCAAAAAAATTTACAATTGATGAAGAACACACTTACTACGCTACAAGAAAATAACATAGGGCACAATAGGAAGTACTTATATGAAGAACTATGTCCTTACCCCTTTGATAAGGACATGTTGCAACAACCGTTTCCAAAACATTTTTTTGTTCCTAAGTTAGATAAATATAAGAACAAAGGTGATCCTTGTTATCACATCAAAGAATTTTACATGGCTTGTCAAGAGGTCACATACAACAATAATTTCTTAATACGACTATTCCCTCGTAGCCTAGGAGCACTAGCATTAGAATGGTTCTTTAGTATACCCAAGGGATCCATTACAACATGGCCCACACTAGCTGGAAAAATTTGTGTGACATTATTCCTTCAATATGGAGAATGATATCACAATGAATGACCTTTGCAACACAAAACAGAAACCTGATGAGACCTTTTCAATATTCTTACAGTGATGGCGTGGATTGGCAAGTTGTTTCCCTTGTGCCCTGCCAGAAAAACAACTAGTAAGAATATTCATTCCTAACCTAAACCCAAAGATAGCCTTTCATTTACAAATGCACTAGCACTCTAACTTCAAAGAAGTTATAGAGAAGGGTAGTCAAATCAAAAAGGATCTCATCGCAAAGGGTACACTTAAACCAGTCATCAAGGAAAAACATGAAACAAAACCCTCAGATAAACCAAAATTCTTCAACAAAAACAAACATGTCATTGGCGATGGCATTACGGACTCTAAAAGAGTCCAAACCATACATACTGGTCCACTTTTAAATCTCTCACAAGGACCTCTCCCAAAGGCACCTACAAAAATTACGTTTACACCACTAACAGAATCAATATTTGTCATACTTAAGAAATTAGATGCAGTAAACATGGTGCAGTACCCAACCACAACAGTACCATATCCAGAGGATGCTCCAAAACCCAGATTTTTTTAAAGAGCATGAGTCTTGTGATTTCCATCATGTCAAAGGACACAAAACTAATAGGTTCTTGAGACTGTGACATTATATACAAGACCTCATTGAAGAGGGAAAATCATTGTAGATTCACCCCCTGACTCAGGACAAGGTCCCAATGAGAAAATGGGTATATTCAAAGAGCCCTTTCCTAATCATGCAGATAAGAAGAACACGAAGCCATATTGCAGACAAACTTCCAATGACTATAGGATTGTTTCTTATGTCTATACAACTAATGATATTCCATTTGATTCCCTTATAGGTTTTATATGTTCATCTGATGAACAGGTTAATACTATTAGGATCTTAGAAAAAAATTGTGCAGTAGGGACGCGATGCACTCATTTGATCATACTAGATCCCCTACCTATCCCTCAGGAAGGTTAGTACAATTTAATAGAACAGTTAGAGAAGACACCCATTAGGATATCAATTTTAGATCTCCTCAAAATCTCTACTGCTCATAAAAACATATTGTATAAAACATTGTAGAGTTCAAGAGTCTCCACAAATATAGATCCCATGTACCTTTAAGTGATGATTACACACCTTGATTCCAATGATCATATCACTTTTGATCACACTACAATCCCGCATAATGACCCAGAGCACAACTTACCCCTATACATAGAAGTAGTTGTTACTCTTCATAAGATCAAGAGAGTACTTGTGGATGGTGGATCTAGTTTAAATATTTGCACTTTGAAGCTAGTTAAGCAATTGGGCCATTCAAAAATAGATCTAGGGGCTAAAACTATTACAATCATAACTTATGATAATGAGGAACGTGAGTCAATAGGTACTATAGTGGTTCATATGGAAGTAGGGCTGACATGTCACGATACCAATTTCCATGTCCTTGACCTAGATCTTCCCTATAACATGCTCTTGGGACACCCATGGATTCACACCATGTAGGATATTCCCTCCACCTTCCATCATTGTATCAAGATGTGCTATGGAGGACAAATAATCACCATTCACAGTGACCTAGAACTGTTCACACATTGTAGGGCATTACATATTTTTTCTTGTGCAACCTATGAATGTCCTTCTGCAGACAACATTGTTATCTTAAAAACAGAGGCCATAAGGGAACGTGTAGATACAGATAAACTTACTCCTTGTAATAAAAAATCTCCTTCATTGGTTAACCCTTTCTCATCATGGGAGACAATGTCGGTAAATTATGGCCCAGGTGAACAGTTTACTCTTTAGCAAGCCTTACTGATATTGGATCTTTCAGTATCACCCAGGACATGGGGAAAACCTTACCTTCAATTCAAAGGCACTAGAGATACATGCCCTGAACCCTTTGAGATATTCATCCCTAGTGGTCTCTTTTCTAAGGAAAATATGTTAGAAGATCCCACTAGAAGAATACCCGAAGGTACCATGACCTCATGCCATCAGGCCCCGTAGTATATCAAAGGCCACCGCATGTTGTATGTCATGGTTTACAATGGGTTTGGATGTGGTATCAATGCATAAGGATGGTTAGAACCTGTACCTATCCTCATTTCAAATATAACAAACATGGTCTTGGAATTAGACCTCATGATGATCCACCCTTTGAGATTGATGCCACCTCTTCCAAACGTGAGGATGACTCATCTCATTCAGATAGTGACACAGATTCCCAATGTAGCCTCTACGAGGATCTTGCCTCCACAAACCTATTCCCTGATTCAACTATTTTTACCTTATCCAGATCAAATTCCCAAACCAATTATCAAGTATCCCTTATATATCAAGAACTTGTAGATTGGGATCAACAATTTCATGTGCCACTTGATTTATTTGAAAATATCAAGGCATTCACAGAATTCATGGGACTCAAGGATTCTATTCCGACTAGAGATTACAAGAAAGGATTTGTGATCAAACTAGATGCATGTGCATACTTTGGAGAAGAAGCATATATGTGTGGATGCTTGAGTAAGAAGGTTGTAAGCAAGAATAAGGATACGTCAGGGAATCCTTGTGGGAAGAACAAGCATAAGTCTCATAGTGACAAACTTTTTGATACCCTCGTAGATAGGCAAAATGAAGAAATCATAAAAGAGGTAGAATATCCTTATAAAGATGATGTCACACCTTCTATCGAGGTTGATCTTACTCTTCCCCCTGATCCTACATGGATGGAGGACGCTTCTAAAATGCTTGTTGAAGAAAATATCAGTGTCAACATTGGCTCAGAAGAGGAGCCTAGAATGATAAAGTTGGGAGCTTCACTCTCAGCTCAAGAATAGAAAGTTTTTGTGGAACTATTGAGAGAATATGCAGATATATTTGCATGGTCATACATAGATATGCCTGGTTTAGACCCAGAATTGGTTATGCACAACCTCATTGTGAACCCAAATGCCAAACCCATCAAGCAAAAATTGAGAAAGATGCACCCCAAAGTTGCACTACTTGTCAAAGAAGAACTTGAAAAGTTATTAGTTGTTGATTTCATTAAACCCATTGACTATTCGGATTGGATATCCAACATAGTCCCAGTTCAAAAGAAGCCGGTTGGTATAAGGATTTTCACCAAATTCCATGACATCAATAAAGCATGTCCCAAAGATGACTTCCCCTTGCCTAATATTGATATGATTGTCGATTCTACTGCTGGTTATGAAATTTTATCCTTAATGGATGGTTTTTCAGGTTATAACCAAATTTGAATTGTAGAGGAAGATCAACATAAGACAACTTTCATCACCCCTTGGGGGACATTTTGTTACAAGGTCATGCCTTTTGGACTCAAGAATGTCGGGGCCACCTATCAATGCGCAATGATAGTCATCTTCCATGACATGATGAATGACATCATGGAGGATTATGTTGATGATATCTTAGTAAAATCCAAAACTAGAGGAGAGCACCCAGAAGTGCTGAGATGTATTTTCTAGCGTCTTCAAGATTACAAAGTACATTTGAATCCTAAGAAGTGTGTCTTTGGTGTTTTTTCAGGGAAACTCCTAGGTTTCATCATTTCACAGAGAGGAATAGAGGTGGATCCTGCAAAGGTTACAACTATCATAGAAATGCCTCCACCTATAAATCTCAAACAAATAAGAAGTTTATAAGGAAAGATCAGGAAATCAGTTGGTTCATTTCATAGCTTGCGGATAAGTGTCATCCATTTACACATCTCCTCAAGAAGGATGTTACATTCAACTAGGGACCAAACTGTCAAAAGGCATTTGCACTACTTAAATAGTACCTTGTCAACCCACCCATACTCATGCTGCCTACCCCGGGTGAGCCACTCCTATTATACATTTCAGCTACCCAATTTTCTATTGGTGCACTGCTTGCCCAATATGACCTAGACCATAGAGAAAGGGAGGTTTATTACCTTAGTCGCACCTTGATTTCCTATGAACTAAATTACCCACAAATTGAAAAGGATTTCCTGGCAGTTGTCTTTTCCTTTCAGAAACTGCATCATTACCTCCTTAACAATAAGACCAAGCTAATATCCAAAGTTGACCCTCTCAAGTACCTCTTATCCAAACCCACCCTTACGGGATGAATGACTAATTGGATCATTCTCCTAAGTGAATTTGATATTGAATTTGTTAACCAGAAGTCATTGAAAGGACATGTATTGGCTGATCAGTTAGCAGAAGCTCCTCTACCAGGGATGGAACCTTTATGTCTGGATCTACCAGATGCATCCATGATGTATGTTGAAGAGTCTGTGGAGTGGCAGGTCCATTTCGATGGATCATTCACCTTCCACGGATCAAGAGCAGGAGTCATACTCATCACTCCCAATGGGGAGGTCATTCCAAGGGAATTTCATTTAGGATTCCCTTGCACTAATAACATTGTAGAATATGAAGCACTCATTACTGGCCTCAAGTTAGCTATCACTTGGAATATCAGATAGCTATGAGTCATTGGTGACTCCCAACTTATTATTAAACAAGTTAATGATGAGTATAAGGTTAAAGATGAAAATCTTATTCCATACAAGAAATTGGTTGAAACCTTGAAGGAATATTTTATACAGATTATCTTTGAACAAAAACCAAGGTCACATAATAGATCAGAAAATGTCATGGCTACTATCAGATCACTATTGTGCATTCCACCTCAGAAAAGTAAAATTTCATTCTTTGTAGATCATTTACGAGTACCCATATATGATATGACAGAGTCATGTTTGGCATGTGAATTTGTTGGTCCCTTCTCCCCTTGGTATGACCCTATATTTAGATACCTACAAGATGGCACATTTCCCCCAAACATTACCCATTCTGAGAAGAAATCTCTTATCCACCGTATAGCCCATTACACCCTCCTAGGAGGCACCCTTTATCATCATGGCTACGAAGGGAATCTGCTTCGCTGTTTGGATGTTACTGAATTGGTTCATGCTATTAAAGAAGTGTACGAAGGTATCTGTGGAGTGCACACTAGTGATATGGTCTTGGATAAGAAATTCTTGAGGGTGGGTTATTATTGGCCCACCATGGAAGCAGACTATTGTAATTTTTTAAATAAATGTGAGTTATGCCAAAAGTATGGAAACTTAATACATGCACCAGCACAGGCTTTGCATCCTATCGCAACACCTTGGCCATTTTCTAGGTGGGGCCTAGATCTCATAGGGAAGCTCCATCCCACCTCATCAGATGGTCATACCCACATTATCACCACCACCGAGTATTTTACTAAATGGGTAGAGGTTGTGCCTCTTACTTATGTCATTGGTGCACAAATTTCCAAGTTCATTATGAATCACCTTATTTTCTACTATGACATTCCTTCTGTCATTTTCACTGATAATGGTAAATCCTTCAAAAATAAAATGGTCAAAACATTATGTCAACGCTTTCAAATAAAACTCAAATGGTCCACCCCCTATTACCCCTAAGGTAATGGGAAAGCCGAGGCTACCAATAAAACTCTTGTACGGATCATGGAGAAAATGGTAAGTAAGACTGGATGTAATTGGCATTTACAGATACATCCTACCCTTTGGGCCTATCAAACCTCCATCCATACTCCTACTAGTGTGACCCCATATTCACTATTCTATGGCCCTGAAGCCATCATACCCTTAAAAGTGGAGCTTCCCTCCCTGAGAATATCACTCTGAGTCTATATTGATAAGGACGAAAATTATAGAGTTTCTCGGCTAGCAGAGCTAAAGATGTTGGATGAAAAACGTATGAGATCGCTTAATCACCTAAAGGTTTACCAGAAAAAGTATCAAGAGTATATAACAATCAGATCATTCATCATGAATTCGATGTAGGAGATCTTGTTCTAAAATAAAATCAGAAGAACACTGTCAAGGACAGAGAAAAGAAAGGTAAATTTGAGGCTAACTGGTTAGGGCCTTATGTGGTGGTTGCTAAATATGGATTAGGAGCTTATAAAATGGCATACTCAGATGGTGAAGAGATTCTAGAACCTATGAACCATGCATCTCAAGTGGTTCTCCACTTAAGCATGGTGCAAATATCAGAAAATACCTAAAAAGTAGAAAAACAAAGAAAAAACAAGCAAAAAAACCAGAAAATCAAGAAAACAATAAAGAAAAAAGCCATCCAAGTGTGAAAACCACACAATTGTGGCACATTGGATAGGTCCTTGGGTGAAAAATGATTTCTGGCACTCAAGGAGGGTTCATTGTTCACAAGTTACTCTTGCATTTGGAAAAATAGCTATTACTTTTGTATAGGGATGGTCCCCCTTGTCAGGTCTAGGAACCTTTCCCTGAGTCTACTTCACCAAGCCATGATCTGGATTGTTTGTTCTTGTATCTGCATGAAGGAGTTGCCTTTGTATATTCCCATCTAACATTAGGGGCACCTTCACATTTCACCTTCTTGAACATACATACATGGTATTCTGACTTTTATATATTTCCACATCACGTTGGGGGAATTCATGCTTCTTTGTCGTTAGGCCTCACTTTTAAACGAACCTTAGAAAACACAAAAAAAATCACAAAGATATACAAAAATATAAACATTCAAAATATCTCCTTCTAAGGACGACACTACATCTATTGGCATAACATTGTCTTTAGGAAACACCGAAAACAATGTGAACAATAGCCTTGAAAAGTTCTCTTTCATGATGACACCAAAAACAATGGAAAACATGTCAAAACTATCCCGCAAAAATAGAGTTTTAGTTTGTTGGTTTTATTTGTTTTGGTTTGCTTGCTTTATTTATCGTTTTTCAAGTGTTGATTGCATTTTGTACATTGGATTCATTTTCTTAGGGTTAAGTTCTACTTAGTTGTTGTATTTAGTTCAGTTTATCTTGTATTACTTTTATTCTGTTTTGTTTCCATTGCATTATATGAGATGTTTACAAGATTGAGTTCAAATGCTTACTTTAGTTGAGTGTTTACTTAATTCATTGCATTAGATTCACTTTGCATGCTTATGATTATTTGTAGTCTGTTATTTGTATCAGGTTGTGTTTGTAAATCAATTGTACAAAATTTTTATCATCATCTACCATCCATAATCTACCATCTATAACACATCTAAAAATCATCAAAATACATCATATATACATAAAATGCTAAGTTTTACATCATGCATGTATACTAAGCTAATCATCACATATCGTATCATCAATGGGGGAAAGAGGGGTTGTGCATGATCACAAATCTATCCCCCCCTCACCAATATCATCTAATATCATCCCAAATGCTAACATCTACCAGAATATCTCGTGTCCAAAACATATGATATCATATGAAGATATATCATCAATATAAAAACATGTGGTACATCATCAATGTCTAGCATGAAATATACATAGGAAATGAGAATCATACATCACCATGATACACTCATCATACATCTATAAAAGTGAATCATCATCATAGGGCATATATTAAAAAAAAACATGACAATATAAACCATTGAATGCCCATATATGCATATGTAAATATCTATCTCAAAATAAGATATACATCATTGATACAAAATCTGCCATCTAAAGGGCATGAATCAAAACCGAGCCTTCATCAAGAGGCATAATTAAAAAAATGATACATCGATCAAAATCAGCCTTCATAAGAGGCATGTATACATACATATGTCAGTACAAAAAGAGAGAGTCAACCATGACTCTCACCCTCTCTGGGGATGCCTGGTCTATGGCCTAGAGGATGAAACGACAACTGGTGTGATGGGCTGGCTCCAGGTGTACCACCCTACTGTCTAGTTGGCTATTGTACTTGATCTAATCGACCATCCTGACCTCCATGATCTAGAGCATGTCCTACTCACATCTAGCTGATCAAACGGTGTAACCTACTCCCCTGCTAGAATTGCACAATGGTAGGAAACCTTGTAATACGAGGCCTCACCACTAGCTCTCATAATGTCCTAAATCATCTTTGTATCCCCAAAATCCGTTGCTTCCTGTACAATAGAATCTCACTCCCCTGTCTAGTCTACCAATATCAGCATGGGCTATCTCAAAGCGGTGACCTACCGATCTTTGTTCACTATAATAGTCTGAACCTGGGCCCATGCCTGATCTCTCTGGATAGTAATACCCTGCACCTGTGCCTGGGGCTGGTCCCATTATATAGAAACACCTTGTGTATGTGTCTGCACCTGATATAGGAGGCTCAATATCTGAGCACCCTACATCGCTAGCTGCCTAATTTTTTGCGTTATGCTCCTCCATCTCCAGCCTAGGCTCTAGCCTGGTCTCTCTCAAATGTCGCTTCCTGTAACTATGCTCTTTCCTGACCTATCTCGGCCACTACCTGTAACTGGATGGCTATCACCACCTATAGATGCTGCTGAAGCATAGCTAATTGTCCATCATCTCCACCACCACCTAGAGCATGAGGTGGTGGACCCTACTGTGGAAACACCTGCTGTAACGGAACATATATCCCCACTAGAATGCCTACTAGAGGAAACTGTATATCAGGAGCTTGGGGCACCTGTCTCTACCTAGGCCTAGGCCCCTGTCCATGTGGCTATTGTAGTGGAGGACCATGTCCCCCACCCCCATCATGACACTGGTCATCAAAAGGATCATCATCCTCATCATCATCCTCGTCACCTCCACCATCACCTCCACCCTCATTGCCACTGCTAGGAGGCCCCACTTGAGGTGCTCTAACTCCAACATCCCATGCTACTCTAGGAATTGTCAATCAACGAGGTAAAACTATGTGGTACCACAAAGCATACTCTGGTGTATAACTCAGATCCCTGACCTATCTCAAAGGTACCCACTGAACTGGCACCATCTGTAAATAGCTGGCCAAGGATCTGTCCCTGGTGATCTGTGGCCCCATTTCAAAATACTCTCGGGCCTTGCGAGCATACCACATATTTGGCCCCAATACATATTGTATAATGCCAAACTATCTCTCGCACCAATCATCTCTATAAAAATCCCGCATATAGCTATGGATTCCCAACATAAAATGATCCACAGTCATTATACTCAGCTCTAAGCCATCCTCAGGCCATTAGAAATGTCTATATGGCCTCCATACTACCGTGGCCTACTGTAAGTCATCCAAATCTCGGTGGTAATGGTAGGTGTCTCCCATATTCAGCCACAAATCATCACCAATCGGAACCCAACCCATAAAAAAAGGCTCCTCTGGAGCTCAAACCCTCAATACACCTGTGGGACGAACCAATAGCAATATGGTCCCATGCCCAAATCTGTAGTAATCTGGACATGTCCTACCATCTTCTGATGGTAGTATGTGATCAAGTGAATGTCCCAGTATAAATGTTCCAGTATGCATTAGCCCCAACAATATGTCTTACCATCAATCAAACCACGTATCACTCTAATGAGGCCAAGTGGAAATGAAGCTCTGGTCTTTTCAGGGAGTAAAACTCCACTGACAAAATCCATCAGGTATACTATGACTCGATCAAGCTCAGGATCCTCTATACACGGAGATAATCTCATTATCATCCCATGGCGCAGTATATCTAGAATACCAAATAACTCTAGAATACACTAATCAATATCAGGCTGGTGACTCATGTACTGAATCAACTCACCCTGGATGGGGACTCACATAATACACCATATGTCCTCCAAGGTAATGGTAATCTCGCTAGTGGGGAGTCAGAAGCACTGACTCTTGCTATGCCACCACTCGGCTATGAATTTTAGGAGGCCATGATCTAATGTGATATGTGGCATGTTGGAAAAGTAGGCTAGCCTTGTAACATATATGAGGATATCCAATATCTTTTGATCATCCTCGTCAAATTGTGCCTCTATCACAGCGAGTGACTATATCTCTCTCTAGTGTGGAGGACGGGTAGTATCCACTGTGCACAAGCCAACGATACACATGTTAGGGTTACATTTCTATCTACTTCTATCTAATTTTCTAGTAAATTCTTCTTTCATTCATCTAAGGTACTAATTTTCACTTTCTTCTACAAACAATCTAGTCTATTTTCATCTACACTTAGCTTATTTTTTGTAAAAAAATTAGTTATGTATTTTTCCCTGACGCATGCACACTTACTTCGATGCATGTGTGCCTGTTTCAACACGTACGTTCCCAACATGTGTGTGCTTCCTTTTCAATGCCTATGTACCCATACCAATGCATACATTCCCCCCTTCCTACCCCTAACCACCCCTTTCGACATAGGATGCATACGCACCTAGTGTAATGCCTTCACCTATTAATCAGTGTGTGCGCGTGCACGTGTTTGTTTCCCCCCTTGACACATGCACGTCCACTTCAACGGATACACATGTGCATACTTGTATTTCAACAAGTACACATACATGTACCCATATTTTGACGAATGCATGCACACACATATGTCAAATTCTCCCTGAACTAGCCTAAAACATGTTTAAAACATAATTAATTACAAAAAGGACAAAGCAAGGATAGAGAACTCACGTAGGGTCCATCCGCTACATCTTGAAGATACTCCTCGATGTGATGTTCTCATCTCCTCCTCCTTGGAAGTCTTGCCATCTCACTCCAATGCTCTCACACTCACTCATGGTAAAATTTTGCAAGAGCTCTGCTACAAATGAATTGGTCGTGATTGATTTACCCCCCTCCTCGAGTGGGTATATTAGGCTGCCATGATGCCCCCGGGGCATGTTTTCTCCGTTGTGATCACCCTAACACTTCTTCTCTTCATTAAACTGATTATTTTTATTAAATAATTATTTTGTAGTTAATTTTCCACTGTGATGGGGCACTATTTGCCACCTAACACTTTCTTCTTTGTATTGGGGTATTTTTACAATATTTCTAGGTGCTATTTTTCATCTTTTTTTCTTCTATTTTATCTATCGCCATGGATATTTTTGCTCATTCTTATTCTCACTGGAGCATTTTACTGCTACCCGATGCCCATTTTTCTTCACTCTGGTGTGTTTTTCGTGTGCTTTTAAGGAGCCATTCCATTCCTTAAATTCTTCTGACCGATCAAAAATTTAAAAATTATAAAATCATTCAGAAATCCAAAAACAAAATCTTAAAACTTTGAAAATGGACTAAAATTGGTAACAAACTCATTTGCAGCTAAAATTTGTGTCTCTCGCATGGCGTTCATCTCATACCTTGTTGGAATTTCCATGCACATTGAGACAACGACTCATGGATCCTCTGAATCTCCAAATCATTTACAAAAGCTATGCTTCTTACTTCGTTGATACTCTAGGGCATGAGTTGCCTGGTATTGTTTCGCTGTGCACACTACTTTTTCATCGAACCTAAGTGTCCTCCATCCTTTCCCTTGCATATACAAATTGCTTGGGGCATCATTTTCAACCCTTGTCATTTATCAGAACATTTGGGATTGCAACTCGATAACAAACTATTTTTGTAACTATCGTAAACATTTTTGGTTTGAGTGTGTGTGATTGTACTTATTTCTTATTATGTGAGTTTGTTTGCTTCTCATATTGCATTGGATTTGTGTATGGTGCATGGATTTGGATGTTTTTAAGCAATGAACAGTTCTTTGTATCTTGGATTTTCATGTCATTTTACGCTGCTATCGTATGCTCATATCTTAATAATCAAGACCGATGATGAAGATTTCTAGAAATATGATGAATAAGAATTGTTTATATAGCAATGCCTTACGGATAGCTCAAGATCCCTTTTCTTGTTATTTTCTCTTATATCTCCCCTTTCTTCACAATATTCTTTCTAATGTTCTCTTTCTATCATCTTTTTGATTGTTAATCAAGTTCTTCCATCACCCCATCAACACTTGAGGGGGCAGCCTTATTCCTCCTAAATTTTCTTCTACCCCTTCAAAAAAATTGGCTATTTTTATTTGTCTACTTTATTTGAAGTGACGTCACATATGTCACCTCAAAGAGGGGAAAATGTAGACACCTATAATTTTGTCTACATGATCTTATTACTAAGATCATACTAACTATCCTAGACTCGTGATAATTTACTACACTACGCTAGTAAATGACCCTTTTTAACCTCTCCTAAACCCCCTAAACCTGTTAATCCCTCTCTGAGCAACCTCTATAAGCTTGTTTCCCTTTAATTAACCTTGTTAAGGTTAATCAACCCTCTTATTGACTTTCTAGGAAGGATTCGAATTTCTAAACAAATATCTTACCTTTCCAAATAGCCACTTAGCTTCCTAAAATATTGTCCACACCTCCAAATATTTTTTTCTAAAAATCAACTTTTTGACTCCTTTTTAGGCCACATGCATCCAAAACATTCTTTTCTCAAATCCAAAAACTATAAATAGAGGGGTACACCTCCCACATTTTCTCAAGAACTCTCTCTATCTCTCTCTCTTTTCTTATTTAGGTCATGCTTAGGTCTTTGATATTCATTTCATAGTTTATTTGAGCTATTTACTTGTTATTTGCTAATCCTTTCAAATATTTAGGTAGATTGGAGAAGCCATTAATGGTGATCTTCCATTCTTAATATTTTGAAACATTAATAAACACAAAACTGATTGCTAGAGCTTTAATAGGTTCACTTATAGATAGCTTTGATGGATTAGAGAACTAATATAGTCATGTTTAGAGGTTGAGTGTTTGTTTCAAACTTTATAATATGCATGCAAATAGGTAGCTCTTGCTTATCTCTAATTTGATGGTCATTTGTGTTGTTTGTTCCAAAGCTTTTAGGGTTTTCTTTTGAGTTCTTACCCTCATTTCATAGGCTTTTGCAAAATTTTCATTGCAAAAAGATACTCTACTATTGTTTTATACACACTTTGAGCACTTGTCATGTAGTCTTTCTACATAATTTGGTTTCTCTCTTTAACGCTATAAAAATACTTTTTAAAATTAATTTATCTTTGACATATTTGTTGGCATGTGTAAGATTAGCATACTATTATGATTATTTATCTTAGTTATAAATTATCATTATTGTATACTATAGTAAGTGACATATAAATAACACTAATTTCTTATTATAATGTAGAAATTATAGATGTGGCTACCATTTAAAAATGTACATTCTATGTAATAAAAGAGGAACATCAACAACTTGATAAAAGTGATTTTGAATTTGTGTAGATTAATTGTGTTAGTCATTGTTGGGTGATATATTAGAGGTGACAAAGGAAATATATCGATTTTATTAAAAGGATTTATATGGATTTAGTCAAAATTCCTATAATTTCAATCATTTCAATAAGGTCATACATTATATTCCATCAAATCAAAAAAATTATATAGATGCAAAGAAAATATTATTTTATTTGAGTGGCCATGCATTGTGGTTATGATATTATAAGTAATTTTATGGAATGTTCTTCAATGCTACAACTGGAACTAGATTTTGTGCATTGAGAGCAAGTGGGATGTTGCCAATGAAGTTAACATAAGGGTTGTGTTGTGCCATTCTGATTAGCCTGAGAACCCTTGTTGATTGGGTGAAAGGTCTACCAGGTGGAGGGGTTGATAGAGTTATGTTTGGTGGAGATGGAGACCTTTGAATTCTTCTTCCCCTCTGTCTTATTCCTGGAGATAACTACAGATACTTAGACAACCCCTCTTCTCTAGCCCTTGACCTTGTTTGGATCCTTCTTATGAATCTTCAGACTTGGATTGCTAAAACCAGTTGATTTTTCCTCTTTGGAGTCACCAGATGTGCAAATCAGGGATTTTTTAAGCAAGAAATTACAACAAAATCACATCAACTTTGTTGCAATGAAGATGAAGACCTCTAAGGTCCCACCAGGTGTGCCAAAACTATTAGTGCAAATCAGCAGCACCCCTGGATGTTTTCTCAGATTTCTAGTTTGATAGTAGGCATCTAGTGTGATTACACAACATTGAATCTTTTCCCCAAGTGTGGGACTTGCAAAATTGGGAAAAGAATCTCCAGATTAAAGGTTGGTTCCTCAACTCCTCTGATCAGATGTATGCTTGAAAATTACAGAGGTTTAAACTCAAAATCCTACTCTAATTCTGCCAAGGAGACAAGGATAGAAGGAAAAAGATAAAACTAAAACTAATAGGGTGATACACCAAAGGAGTGGTGAACATTCACTTCTGCAAATTGACACAGATTATGAAAAATGCAACAAATATCATGCACAAATTGCTAAAATGTAATAAAGGATCAGGATGAAGTAAACAACACAAGAAAGGATTGAAAAAACTCATTCACAGAGCTTGCATTGTCATTTCCATCTTTTAAATACAGTGCATTACAATAGTAAGGAAGCAAAACATATTGCAATATTTAGAAAAGGTTTGATATTCCACAAATTCACTTTCCAAGGTGAAGGAGGGAGTCTGCAAAACATAAAAATGTCCAACCCTTTACAAATGAGCCAAATCTAGCTTTTAACAATGAAAACCCGAGCTCAGGAAGGAGAAAACACGGAAAAAGTGAAAGGAATCATTCAACCACCGACCAAATCCATCAAAACAGCATGGGTACCCTTAAAATTTCATTCCCCAAGATTTTTTATGATGCTGGAGAAGAATGGAAGCCATACTGCATTAAAAATGGTGGTTGAATGTCAGTTCTGCTCTTTTCCCCATGCCAGAGGTGTTTTCTCATTTTTATCTCACCAAACTCCATCAAAACACAAAATTGAAGATTCCATCATGTAGAGGACTTCAATAGCTTTCCAATGACACCAAAATCAAGAAAAACTGAGCTCTGGATCGAAAGATATGCCCCTCTGAAGATTTAGGGCAAAAAAGGGCAAAAATCGGGTCGGCGGGCCGAAACCCAAAAATTTTCCCTCTTTTTTGAATTTGGGAAAAATTCCCCAAAAAATTCCACCCCCACTACTCCGATGCCACATGGCACATTCTGATTGATCTGTGGGCTTGAAACAACCATTTTATGCCTTTTTGAAAATTTGGAAAAATTTCCCTTATTGCTCTGTGCTACGCCGCTTTGATGTCACGTGGCGCTCTCCAATTGGATGTGGGCCTCAAACAAATTTCTTCCCTCAGTGGGCCCATGGGAAAAATTTCTCCTTTGTGCCCTTTGGAAACACTTTGGCAAAAATTTAAAATTTTCTCTTCCTCCCTGACTTCCGACGAGACCATGACATGTGTCATCTTCCCATTTGTTGCGGGCCCTTGTAATTTTCTCCTCCTCCACTCGGGATATCAGGAAAAAATATTCCTTTTCACCCCTTTACAATTTTAGCAAAAAGCCAAAATTCACTCTGCCGACCCGCTTTCTACCGGGCCATAAACATGTGGCAGCCTCCTATTCGCATGGACCTCAAACCACTTCTTTCTTCGCGGGCTTGCAGGAGAAATTTTTCCTTTGCACCATTTGATCACTTTGGAAAATTTCACCAAATTTCTCCATGCCCCGCCGCTCTGACAACATGTGTCACACTTTGATTTGTTGCGGGCCTTAAATCCCTTTTTCCCTTTGTGTACCCGTGGGGGAAAAATATTTCCTGTGTCCCCGCCACTTCTTTAGTGAAAATTTCTAACTTACTTCCACTCCCTACCATTCCACCACCACGTGGCACATTTTGATTGGTCCGCAGACCTTCCTAGGGAAAATTTCCCTCAAAAACTCTGTCGAGCCATAACTTGCAAAATACAAGGAGTTAGAAGGAAAATTTTACCTTTCTGGAAAGGTGAGAAAATTCTCTATCTGATGAAGCCATTTCCAGAAAATTTTGAGTGCCTGAAAAGTGAAAAAAATTGACTGAGGCACAAGGAAGGAAGAAATGAAAGAGAGTTAGCCAAAAAATAAGCAAGGGGCTTATTTTGGATAACAATTTTGGTGACTCAGAGGGGTCATCTGCTTGTTGGATGAAGTTACCAGTTTCCTGAAATAATCCATTGGGCATGGAGTCATCAAATTAACTGCTTGGTACTCCCAACTCATTAGAAAATTTCAAGAAGGAAGATTGTGAGAGTAGAACATCACTTGATCTGGAACATGGTCTGCAAAAATGCATCCTTGGGACAACAAGCTTGTGCCAAAGCACTTAGGGAAATGTAAGACTAAGCTACAACAGAACAATGTGCACAAGCACTTGGAGGAATGAAAATCTAAGCTAATATGTACAAGGTGGAGAGTTTCCCTTCTAGTAGCAATGCTTTAGATGGATTCCATTAACTGGAATCTATAGTTCTTCACCATCCAATGTAGACAATTGGAAGGCATTGTTGTTCTTACATTTTGTGACCATGTAGGGGCCACTCCAAATGGCATCAAACTTTGAATGCCTTCCTGGCTTTTCTCAGTCTGCATCCCATTTCAACACTAAATCTCCAACTTGGAAGGTTCTAGCCTTAGCTTTCCTATCAAAGGTTCTCTTGATCAAGGCTTGGTCCTTCTCCATTGTTTGGGCTGCATGCTCTCTAATTTCTTGGAGTTCCATCAATTCTTCATATCTAACCTCCATGGGTTCAAACTCCAACAACTCCAATTGCTTCATGAGTTCCAACGTTGGCAACTCAAGTGACATGGGCAAGATTGCCTCTCTTCCATAAACAAGTCTGAATGGAGAGTTACCTGTGGATCTCTTGGGAGTTATCCTATCAGCCCACAAGGCTGATTTAAATTTGGTGTGCCAAGTCCTCTGATTTTCATCAAGAGTCCTCTTGATGATCTTTAATAAGTTCTTATTGGTAGACTCAGCTTGGCCATTACCTTGAGGGTAATAATTTGATGAAGTGCTCAGATAAATCCCATTTTTAACAGCCCATTTAGTTACCTTTGATCCTATGAATGCCAAAGCATTATCTGATATTATAGTGGTAGGTATACCAAATCTGGTTATTATCCCCTCATAGAAGTCTAGAATGCTAGATTCATTTGCCTCTTTGAGTGCCACCGCCTCAGTCCATTTGGTGAAGTAGTCTGTTGCTGTTAGAATCCACTTGTGTCCTTGGCTTGAGTTTGGGTTAATGACTCCAATGAAGTCCAAACCCCATTGCATGAATGGCTGGTCAACTGAAATTGGGTGCAATAGAAGGGCCGCTAATCTTTCCTTTCCTGTGAAGAATGCACAATTTTTGCACCTCTTCATCCATGCATAACAATCACCAAAAACATTGGGCCAATAATCTCAAGCCTTCATGATCTTGAGGGCTGTCACTCTTGGAGAAAAATGACCCCCAGCTGATCCACCATGGAACTCTTCTAACATTCTATTAATTTGATTTGTCCCAATGCATCTCAGCAACACTCCATTTATATCCTTTTTGAACAAGACACCATCAACAAGTGCATATGGAATAGCCTACAATCTGAAGTGTCTTCTCTTGGTTTTGTTCATCTCTGGAGGGCATAGGCCTATTTGTAAGAAGTGCACTATGTCTTGGGTCCAGCAAGGAGTGAGCACACCATCATTCTCTTCTTGAATGCTTCTTGGTTCTTGGTTGTCTTGCAACGCCAAAACAACATCCTTCCCATTGCTTGCTTCCATTGATTTTCTCAAGACCAGCTGCTCACATAATCCCTTTCCTCAGACCAGCTTGGTGACTTTGATCTCAATGTCATACTCCATGACATGAGTAATCCACCCTACACATTTTTCATTTAGGTCTTTGTTGAGGAGGAAGTCCTTAACTCCCACATGAGAAACCAATAGTTGAACCTTGTTGTTTGAAACTAGATGCTTAAATTTCTTCAAGCTCCTAATCACTGCAAGAACATGCTTCTCAATGAAAGAATACCTCACTTCATAGTCCTCCAAGCTTTGGCTAAAGAAGGCAATTGGCTGCTCTGCATTTTCTTTGTTCTGCTGTACTAAAATTGCAGAAATTGTATCATCACCTCCAAATGCATAAAGGATAAAATCCTTAGAAAAATATGGGTTAATGAGAGTTGGAGCTTGTGAGATAGCCTCTTTGATTGCCTCAAAACTTGCCTTACCTTCAGCTGTCCATTTGAAAGCCATAATTTTCTTCAACATCATAGTTATTGGCTTGACAAGGGCTGCAAAATCTGGAACAAACCTTCGAATAAAATTGATTCTTCCCAAGAAACTTTGAAGAGCCTTCTTATGACTTGGTAATGGTAGTGCTTTTATTGCTTCAACCCTCTTTGGATTAATTGCTAATCCCTCTTTGGAAACAATGTGGCCTAGGAGCTTTCCTTCATGAGCTAAAAAAAATACATTTTTTGGGATTCAAGGATACCCCAAATCTTCTACATCTTTGGAACACTTGTCTCAAATGAAATAGATGATCTGCTGCACTTTTAGAAAATACAGTAATATCATCTAGATATATCAGCACTATTTTGTTGATCAATCCCTTGAATGCCATATCCATTGCCCTTTGGAAGGTAGCTCTGGCGTTAGACAACCCAAATGGCATTTTTCTATATGCATAAGTCCCCCATTTGGTGGTGAAGGTTGTTTTGAACTGGTCATCCTCCTTTACCATGATCTGATTATACCCTGAATAACCATCTAGCAATGAAAACCTCTCAGAGCCAGCAACAACTTGCAAAATCTGCTCCATAGAAGGAAGTGGGTAGTGATCCTTGAGGGATTCTCTATTCAAATCTCTAAAGTCTACACACAATCTGATTTCTCCACTCTTCTTTCTAACTGGAACCAAGTTTTCTACCCAGCTAGAATGCTTGATGGGAAATATGATACTTGCCTCTATTAACTTATTCAATTCCCTCTTCATGAGAGGCTCCATGTGTGGATTGACTGGCCTTTGTTTTTGCCTGATGGGCTTAGCACTTGGATCTAATTCAATTGTGTGTTGAGCTAGCTTGGGATTGAAACCTCTCAAGTCTTCATAGCTCCAAGAAAATATATCTGGGAACTCTTGGAAAAGTTGCATGAACTCATACCTTTCTTACTTGGTTGTCACTTTACCAATTTGAAGTGATTTTCCTTCTCCCACTGAGATGGGTACTGAATCTTCTCCCTTGACTTGGATGTTTTCTTTCTCTTTCCTAAATTGATCATTAGGATTAAAGATGGACTCCAAAGTGACAAGTCCTTTTGGAAGTTTGTTGGTTCTCAGTTGCACTACTTGATCACTATACTATTGTTCTAACTTTCCCTAATTTTTGGCTAAGAACTCATCTTCTTCTTGCAAGAAATTGATGATTTGTCGGTCACTCTCAAACACTTGCCAACTTACATTATTGTCTAGCACTAATGGCCTTACAATCACATGAATGTTTGGCTACACTTTATCTTCTTTGATACTTTCCACAACATCAAAGGCTACTCCAACTGCTACAAGTCTATCAGCAGCTTGGTTTTCTTTCCTAGGGATGGAATTGATGCCAAAGCCTTCAAAATCCTCAATGAGGTCCCACACCCTATTCTTATAACACTTGAGCAGGTCATTTTTGGCAGCATGTTGCCCTTTAACTTGATTAACAATCAGCTCACTGTCACAAAAGACTTGTAAGTTTTTGATACCCCTTTTCCTTGACCAATGCAATCCTTGTATCAAAGCTTCATATTTAATAGTGTTGTTAGAACATGCAAAATGACATCTAAAAGCTGAATAATACTTAATGCCTTCAGGTGAAACAAGCATATCTCCCCCACATGCACCTTGTCTACTTCTTGATCCATCAAAGAATAGTTTCCATACCTCATTGTCATCTTTATGGTCTGGCTTGGTGATGCTAGGAATAGGCTGATTTTCTTCATGCATGTAATAAACTCCTAGTTCAGATTCCTCTATTTCCTTGTAGGGATCAAAATCATGTACCTTGATTTCCCATTCATCAAGATTCAAATCTGGGATGCTTCCACCTTTGGTATCAACTTCATCTGTGCTTGGATAATCCTCTTGATCAAATGCTAAACAATTGGTATTGATTGGGCTTGGAGTATGAGGCTCAATGTGAAAGTTTGCAATAGGTTCAAACCTGATTGTGGCCTTAGTTCCATATCTTGTTCTAAATAACATGTGTGACCAATCAACAGATAAGTACCCTCCAATTCTAGCTGTGAAATCCCTTGACAAACATAGGGCAAAAAGTGGTGGTAAATCTATCACTGACACATCTTGCAAAACAATGACATTGGGGCATGCATGCAAAGTGAGGCTCAAATATTTAATTACCCCAACTTTTGTTACTGTTGTCCCATCTAGTTACACCACCCCTTTGGATATGACTTCATATTGGAGGCCCAACTGATCAACTATTTTCTTGGGCATTACAGAACTACTTGCCCCAGAATCAATCATACAATTGTGTACTAGTTTATCCCTAATGATCAATGAAACATAGAATGGAGGGGGTTTCAAGACTTTACCTTGTTTTCCTCAAAGTTTCCCCTCAAGTTAAGCAGCATTTGTGAGTACCTTCTCTTACATATGAGCTTGTTGATTTGAAGTTGACCAATTCTTCATGGCAGTTTGTAGAAGATCCTTTTTTCCTGGGATGGATAGTGATTCCCACATAGATATATTAACATTTGTCTTCTTCATTTGTTCAATGATGCTAAATGGGGATGAAACGTCTCTTTGTTGCCCCCTAGCTTTCACACTCTTTTCTTGTACATGGGCTGCAACAACTGGCATTTGAGCTGGTCTAGAAGGTGGCTTGGGCTGTCCTTGCACATTTGGAACTGCATTTTGCTTGCCAGCACTTTGTGGAGTGATGGAAGGTTGTGGATCACCTGGAGCTAATGACTGCCCTTCACCAATATTCCTCTTCTTTGACCTTGTGTTAGCTGCTACATTCTGAGAAATTGTTTGATTCATACCACAAAAATCCTCAGCCTGCCAATTCACAAGTGTAGTCTCATTTGGAGTTGTATTTTGCTGAGATGTTCCTTGTTGTTGGTTTGTTTCTTGGCTCAGCTCACTCTCTATGCCAGTTGTTTGTCACCATCAAGGCTTGGTTCAAAGCACCATTGAAGCACATAGACTGGTTGTGAGGTTCATTGCATGGGAAACACCAATCATACTCTTGAGCTATATTATTTTGCACTGGCACTAAGGCTTTAGAGGTAGATGCAACATTGGGGTTATAGGGCTGAAATGGTCTATTGGCAGGAGGCCTTACTTGATTTTGATTTGTGGCTGGATTGGGTGGCCTATTAGGCTGATATGGTTGCCTATTAGGCTGAGTTTGAGGCTGATAAGAAGGTCTAAAACTTTGGGCTTTCTGCCTCTTGAGTGTAACCAGCTCATTGCCTAAATTTTGTAATTGTTTCATGACTTCTTGAAGTTCATTTGAGGCACTAGAGGATGAAGTAGAAGTTTCATTTGAACTCTGATCTTTAGGAGTGGGAATAGGAGCTAAAGTAGGTGCTTGACTAGTGCTTGGTCTTTCCAAGTTCGGATATAAGGGCATGGGAGGCCTAGGAGCTAGCTTACCAGCCTGGATCAAACAATTTTCAGCCCTAATGGGAATGTTATAAGCTGCAGGTATATTTGCACCTCCCATGGATTGAATTAACATAGAAATATCATAAATTAAAGCTTTGAGGCAGTATACGAAAGCATCGTCAGTTGTTGGCCTTACTGCCACTAGGATTCTATCCTAGGTCCTTTGAAATCTGAAGTTGAAGTCTGTTAGCTGCTCATTAGGAGCTCTCTTGATAGTTGTCAGTTGTTCCAGTAGAGACAAATTATCTCCCTTTTCTCCAAACTGCTCATGGAGAGCTATGCACAATTGGTTCCAATTTTGGATAGAGCCTGCCCCAAGGCTCCTGAACCATTACAAGGCTTTCCTTTTGAATGAAGATGCCAGTAATTTGACAGCAATTTGCATCTCAACAATCTCATGGATTTCACAAACATTAGCAATGTCTTTGACATGATCACCAGGAGTGGTTTGATTTTCTCCAGTAAAGTATGGGATGTTCTTCAATGCTGCAACTGGAACTAGATTTTGTGCATTGAGAGCAAGTGGGCTGCTCCCAGTGAAGTTGACATAAGGGTTATGTTGTGCCATTTTGATTGGCCTGAGAACCCTTATTGATTGGGTGAAAGGTCTACCAGGTGGAGGGGTTGATAGAGTTTTGTTTGGTGGAGATGGAGACCTTTGAATTCTTCTTCCCCTCTGTCTTCTTCCTAGGGATAGCTGTAGATAATCATAAAATCCATCTTCTCTAGCCCTTGCCCTTGTTTGGATCCTTCTCATGAATCTTCAGACTTGGAATGCTAAAACTAGTTGATTTTTCCTCTTTGGAGTTGTCAGATGTGCAAATCAGGGATTTTTTAAGCAAGAAATTACAACAAAAGCACATCAAATTTGTTGCAATGAAGATGAAGACCTCTAAGGTCCCACTGGGCATGCCAAAAATGTTAGTGCAAATTAGCAGCACCCCTGGATGTTTTCTCAGATTTCTAGTTTGATAGTAGGCATCCAGTGTGATTACACAACATTGAATCTTTTCCCCAAGTGTGGGACTTGCAAAATTGGGAAAAGAATATCCAGATTAAAGGTTGGTTCCTCAACTCCTCTGATCAGAAGTATGCTTGAAAATTGCATAGGTTTAAACTCAAAATCCTACTCTAATTCTACCAAGGAGACAAGGATAGAAGGAAAAAAGATAAAACTAAAACTAATAGGGTGATACACCAAAGGAGTGGTGAACTTTCACTTCTGCAAATTGACACAGATTATGAAAAATGCAACAAATATCATGCAAAAATTGCTAAAATTTAATGAAGGATCGGGATGAAGTAAACAACACAAGAAATGATTGAAAAAACTCATTCATAGAGCTTGCATTATCATTTCCATCTTTTAAATATAGTGAATTACAACAAAAAGGAAGCAAAACATATTGTAATCTTCAGAAAAGGTCTGATATTCCACAAATTCACTTTCTAGGGTGAAGGAGGGAGTCTGAATGTCCAACCCTTTACAAATGAGCTAAATCTAGCTTTTAACAATGAAAACCTGAGCTCAGGAAGGAGAAAACACGGGAAAACTAAAAGTAATCATTCAACCACCGATGAAATCCATCAAAACAGCATGGGTACCCTTAAAAGTTCATTCCCCAAGATATTTGATGATGCTGGAGAAGAATGGAAGCCATACTACATTAAAAATGGTGGTTGAACGTCAGTTCTACTCTTTTTCCCATGCCAGAGGCGTTTTCTCATTTTTCTCTCACCAAACTCCATCAAAAACACAAAATTGATGATTCCATCATGTAGAGGACTTCAATAGCTTTCCAATGACACAAAAATTGAAAAAAACTGAGCTATGGATCGAAAGATATGCCCCTTTGAAGATTTAGGGCAAAATTGGGTTAGCGGGCCGAAACCCAAAAAATTTCCCTCTTTTTTGAATTTGGGAAAAATTCCCTAAAAAGTTCCACCCCCCACCACTCCGATGCCACGTGGCATGTTCTGATTGGTCTGTGGGCTTCAAATAACCATTTTACACCTTTTTTTTGGAAAATTTTCCAAAATTCACTCCGTTGCCTCGCCGCTCCGAATGGTGTCATCCCTATTCACTGGGGCACACAAAAACTTTCTCCTTTGCGCCCTTTGGACACACTTTGGCAAAAATTTAAAATTTTCTCCACCTCCCCGACCTCCGACAAGACCAGGACACGTGTCGTCTTCCCATTTGTTTTGGGCCCTTGTAATTTTCTCCTCCTCCTCCGCTCGGGCTATCAGGCCAAAATCTTCCTTTTCGCCCCTTTACAATTTTGGCGAAAAGCCAAAATTCACTCCGCTGACCCACTTTCTGCAGGCCCATAGACACATGGTGGCCTCCTATTCGTGCGGGCCTCAAACCACTTCTTTCTTTGCGGGCTTGCGGGTAAAATTTTTCCTTTGCGCCATTTGATCACTTTGGAAAATTTCACCAAATTTCTCTACACCTTGCCACTTCGACAACACGTGTCACACTTTGATTCATTGCGGGCCTTAAATCCCTTTTTCCCTTTGCGGACCCACGAGGGAAAAATATTTCCTGTGTCCCCACTACTTCTTTAGCTCAAATTTCTAACTTACTTCCGTTCCCTACCATTCTGCCGCCACGTGGCACATTTTGATTGGTTCGTGGACCTTCCTAGGGAAAATTTCCCTCAAAAACTCCGTCGAGCCATAACTTGAGAAATACAAGGAGTTAGAAGGAAAATTTTACCTTTCTGGAAAGGTGAGGAAATTCTCTATCTGATGAAGCCATTTCCAAAAAATTTTGAGTGCCTGAAAAGTGAAAAAAATTGACTGAGGCACAAGGAAGGAAGAAATATAAGAGAGTTAGCCAAAAAATAAGCAAGGGGCTTATTTTGGATAACAACAACCATTGGTGTTTTCTAAAAAAATCTATCATTTAGGGTATTCCACTAGTTGTAAACATGTAGTCACATTGTAAAATATTCTTATCTATAAACATTTTCAAATATAAATATCACCCTTTATAAATTTAAAATTATTTGAATTTAATTGAGTTCTTTGTGTTTTTGAACTATCACACAATGTTTTCCAATCTAAGACATCGATGATGCTTTAGAATATAGGAGATATTTATTATGCAACATATAAAGAAGTGGATTGTGATTTTTATAGATGATGATCTTGAATTACTTACAGGGACCTCTTTGGGATATGAATCTTCATTATTCACTAAATACTTTTATGGGTTCTTATATGGCTATTAAGACTAGGGTGCAATTCAACATGGTTTAAAATTTATTGAATACTATTTTCATATAACTACCATTCAACATTGTTTACAATATATTTAGTACCATTATTATGAAACTCCCTATTGATTTTTAATGATATGTATTCAATAATGTTGGCCTATAAGAAGTCTTGCAGATTGTGTTCATTAATGCTTGGTTAATATATTTGGTCTTATAAATTTTCAATTCTTCAAATTGTTTTCTCGACCATGTATAAATATCTTGTATACTTTTTGAATTATTTAGTTATTTAATTAGCATAAGTTGAGAAACATAACTTGATGATGGAAATTGTAGAAAAAATATAATTAATAAAATCTTATTTGTATGAAAATAAGTACTGAAAACAAAAGGGGTATTTTTAAAGAAACTACGTAATAAAGATAGTGGATTAACTTATTATACATTGGAGTTTCTTTTGTAACAATTGATCTAAATCTAGTTTACAATCATCTCGATAATTATATTAAAAATACACACATAGTACAAATATACAAATATAATTATTATGTTTTACACTTTACATAACAATATAAGATTTTTTGTTAAGATTATTCCTTAAAGTAAAATGTTGTATTTATCACTACTTTTGTTTTTATGAACTTTACAATTGTTGCTTTACTTACATTTTGTACTTGTTATAAAAATAAATTTGAAGTTCAAAGGCTTTATAACGTAATTACATATTTTTATAACAATTTTAAGATATATTTTACTATTGGAACCACCTTTATATTATAAAAATAATAATACAAAGTGTTACATAGTAAAGGGTTGCCATCAGAGGACACAACCCAAAGTCCAACAAGGCCTAAAGGGAAACACAAAAAAATCCACAAGGGAAACAAAAACAACCCCGAGGGCAACAGAGAACAACCACGAGGGAGAAATAAAACCAACCAAAAAAGACTACATTAAGGAAGTGATAAGCACATGGAGCATCAACACTTGGAATTGGTGGTGGATCATCTCTCGATGGATTGAAGTTGAGTGCATGAGGCTCGTCAGTAGGGCGTAAACCATCCATCTTTCCTGATCCGACATATGAATATTGAGCGGAACCATGATCTCCCAACCAGGTGGAGAACCCCAGTTTGAAGAGCTAACAACATATTTTCCTCACATGGGAGGGCTCCAGCTAGACCCGGAAGAGGATGGGCCAGGGTGAACCCACGAAGGAGAAATTTGATCACTCTGAGAGTGGATACGAGGTTTTGGTGGTGGATAAAGAGGAGAAGGACACATATCATCATCTGGAGGGACTAGAATCATGGTGCACGATGTGCTATCCCAATGATCGAGAAACTGCTAAAGGTGGGAAAACTTCAAAGCCACGTTTTGAGCTTGGGCATGGATCTACATACACATAGAAGAAATAAACACCACCTTTTCATTAACAAAAAACTTCAAAGTGGGCTCACATTTGTGAAACAAATAATTATTCCTAGCCTTCCAAAGTTGAAAGAGAATAACAAAGCGGAACAAATTCCAAATAGAGGAAATGTAGGTAGACCAGTTAGCATAATCTCCAAATAAGGAAGTCTTCTAATAAAAAAAATTAGGCTAATAAGGCTGGAAAATGTAGTGTATCCAACACCAAGAACTTTGAGCATGAGGGAAGAACCAAAAAACATGCTTAAAGGATTTAAGACGACCACAACATAAGCATTTGGGGTTGGGGATGCCAATGTGTCTTAACCATTCCCCCAAAGGGAGGCCTTGGTATATTAGGCACCAGAGAAATAAATTCAACTTCGGCTCAAACAAAGGTTTCCAAGAATGATGGATGTGGTGAAGCTAGGTGGTAGAGGAAGAGTGCAGGTTTTATTTGGTATTAAGCTTCTCAATAGTAGGCAAAACAGGGGAAAGAAGAGAATGCATGACCCCCGAGTTATAATTAAGAAAAGGTATATCCAAATTCCATTTCCAATTCTTCCACCAAGCAGTAGGTGGTTGTAGCCCAAGTTTGTGTAACATCACATCTAGCATGAGAGATTGAATTTTGAGAACTGAAGGCATGTCCATATTAACTAACTGAAATTTCTATTCTATCTCTGGCCAAGAAATCCAATCTTTACTAGAGAGTAGATCTCTAATAGTGGAAATTCCTTTCCTAGAAAGCTTCAAGGCCTTGATATTAGGAAGTTCCGTAAGAGGCAATCTGTCTGATGAGAAAACCAATGACCACCAGATGGTATGATCATTGAAGGAAAGTCCAGAATGGAAGCCATCTCCAACCCATTTCATCAGATGTTTCATTGCCTTAAAATATTTCTAGATGATCTTCACCACAAAGGTACCAGGTATTTTAACTGGCACTCAGTGATTAATAAATTATGAAAACCAATGTTCTTCCAACAATTCTTACCATAAGGAGAGCCAAAAGAGATACAGTTTCCTAATAATTTTTGCCAATCTTTGTTACCATGAATGCTATGAATAACCTACTTGGCACAATAATACCCATTCCACCATGGTCCCATGGAAGCATGTAAATCTCCCACGTCACCCAGTGGAAGCCTCCATATTTGTAACTTGACCAAAAATAATCCCTTAATAACTTAGCCAACTTTTCAAAGGAAGCCCAAGAAGGACACCAACAAGTTGTATAATACACCTAAGTAGAAACCAAGATCTTAGTACACACTTGGAATTTCCTAGCTAAGGGCAGAGGTCGAGATACCCACTTTTACACTTTCTGTTCAACCCAATCAATGAGAAACTTCCATAGAGTGGAAGAATCAATGTCAAAGGAAAATGGGATACCTAGAAACCAAAATATTTCTCCTTTTTGTATCCATTTCCAAGGGTAAGCCACCAAACAATCAAGCATAGGCCAAGATATTTGGCAAAACTCTAAAGACTTAGCAAGTTAAACATTAGACCCCAAAGCTTTGTAAAAAATATTAAGGAAAGAGAAGGTATCATGTATGCTCTACTTGGATTCAACTAAAGTGAGAAAGGATTCATCAAAGAAGTGGCCATTGATGAGCTGATTCTTGTGATTTGGGAGAAATATACAACAAATGCACCTGCGCTCCGCTTTGTCCATAATGAGATACCCAAGAGCATCAACAACTAAGACAAAGAGATCCTGACCAAGAGGTCAACCCTTTCTTATAGATCAGAACAATCCAATTGAAGGAGACTCATGGCCATTGATAGTAAGATAAGAGGAGGCATCCGAAAATAAAGTTTGAATAACATTGAGAAAAAAAGTGCCAAAACCCAAAGCATGAAGCATACAAAGAATGAATTTCCATTCAATTCGATCATAAGCCTTCTCAAAATCAATCTTTAAAAAAATCGCCCTATGAAGAGAAGTCCGAGCCCATTTCATGCCTTCCTAGACAACTATAAGGTTATCGAAAATATAACGGCCTTTAACAAAGATGGATTGCTCAAGTCGTACAATCCTGGGGAGAAACTTTTTTGAAAATTCTAAGCTTATTTTTGAATCAATGGAACAATTTTAATGTTTTTTGGTTCTTGTTGATTCCAGTAACATAATCATTTAAAAATATTAATTATTATCAACCTAATTTCAATAATATAGTATTATAATTGAGATCACATTTTCACGAACATATTATTTAAAGATGTTTGGTGTGATACAATTACACCAACTTTCTAATTTAAATATTTAACTTAAAAAGTTACATTTAAGAGTACCAAAAATCTTGCGATAATAATTATGAAGCTCTAAACTTAAAGATCACAATTGTCAAAGAAATTTGAATTGTTGATCAATCAATGAAATTAATCCATCTAAAAATTAATATATAACTAGTTGGTGGGTTGAATTCAATTTGCTGATAGGATCTTTATCTATGAAGCATATGGATATTTGTATTATTATTTTTATCAAAAAGAAAATGCATTTATCAAAATATAGAAATGCTTGGTTTCTTTTCATGTCCCAACTCCTGTTATTGTCAATAATGTGTTACATTCTAACAATAATGGCGTCTTCTTAGAATTATGTTCCACGTATCCAACAATATAATGCTTAAACAATCAACCATAAATACAAAAAATTGATCAGTCAGAATCTGGAACTTAGCGAAGAAAATACAGAAGGTTCGCGCGGGAAAGCAAAGCACATTCAAAGGTGTAAGAGTATTGGAGAGGATCACGCACAAAAGAGAAACAGGTTCAGGACTTAATCATTTTCACGGCGAGGATCTATTTTTGGAGATAGTGTGTGGAGCACACAAACCATTCAAAGACTTGCATGACACGCATTGGCTATTTTTTTGGAGGATCAGCTATGAAGTGCTTTACATGGACACAGGCTGGGAATAGATCTACTACTGTCAGTTAACTAAAAGTAGTCTATTGTTAGCGCACTTACATGTGTGGCTATTTTTGTAACGACGCGTGGCTAATAATAGCATGCAACCTATTTTGGGATTAGATAAAGTGGTGAAGGGAAAGTCCCCATCCATATAAATATGTATTGAACTGTGTAGCAAGGAGAGAGAGCATATATGTGTGAGAACTAGGTTATAGTGAGATTATGCTGACAAATTTGTTATGTGCATGAGTGTATACTACTGTTATTGTAAGGAAGCTTCTGTGTATTATTAAATTTAATATAATGGATATTATGGACTGAAACAAGGTATTATCATGGTTATATTTCAGTATTGCATATTTGATTCCATTATGGTTATCTTTTTAAGTCTATTATTCTCTAGATCTAGATCTAAATATGCACTATAGAAAGGTATATTAGCCATAGATCTGATCGACTTAAGGCTTCATCATGTTAACATCCTACATCAGTAACCCTAAGACGGTCTTGGTACCTTTGCGTGCTTTAGGTGAGTGCTCATTCTAGACTGAGTGATGTGTCAGCTCACCTGGGATTGTATTGGTGAATTCTAGGCTGCATCATTGGTTCCATTTTCAAGACCTCTTTCCATTTGTTTTTCAGGATGGTTCATGATGAAGACATATCAGTTGACCTTAGTAAGTCTTGAGGAGTGGATACATGATCCTGGAAGAAGAATACACATGGTGGTTTCAGCACTAGATTTGAGTTTAATGCAAACATGTGTGTGTGGAACAGAATATGTATGACAGTTTATATGAGATATTATTCTCTATCTTTCTAGTAGAATTGTACGAGTGGATGATTGCTTATGCATCTAAGTGGAATTGGAGGTATCGCACACTTGTCTGGATGCAGGAAGAATTTCAGGCCCTTTATGATGCTGATCTGATTTGGAATCAAGTTGTGGATACGTGGTTCTGTGGTGTTTTGGATAGTTATATCTTGGAGTACTCAATTTCCACTTATTCATGCCCAGAGGTAGCTGAATTCTAGTTTTTACGATATCCAAGGGGAACTTACTTACAAGGCATTCCACTGGCGATCAAGATCTTGATGGTAACTTTGAATTTGGAGAGTAAACCGATGGCTAACTAAACCCCACCACATGTGGGGGATAGGAGCAGGTTTGGTGAAAGATGGTAGACCTAGCGACAGAAAGGAAGAGAGAGGAAAGGTGGCTTAATTATAATGAGGCACACGAGAGGGATGTAGAGAAGTAATGAGACATTGCAGAGTGAATGGCGTTAAAGAGAGAGATGTCTCGTGAAGGATTTAGGGCTCACGAAGGATATGTGGAGCTAGAGCATCAGGAACTCCCCCATCTGGTAAAGCATGATAGGGATCCCTCCTCAGACCTCACATGGAAGTGCACCCACAGAGACGACCTGGGCCGCCGGTGTGCATCTGAATCCACCTGGAGACCTTGCCCATGTGCTTGGTTTTCCACTATCTAGTAGAACAAGAAGTCAACAAGCTAATTTAAATAGTGGGAGAGTAGGATCGAGTCTTATAAGAGGCACAATGATGGAATCATAAATGGATTTATTGTTATATGGGAGTACCTTTTTAGCTGTATCATTTGCATAGAATTCAAACGTGCGCAATTTTTGGACTATCTCTTAGGGAGTGGTAATGCTTCGCAGACTATCGGGGTACAGTTCAGTTCTACTATTGGGACATAGGGAAGTACATCTTCTGGTCTGACCCCAGCTACAGGTTCGGGATCAGGAGGCATAGGTAGCTCTAGTTCTGGTGGATCTGGTGGTTTTGGAGGTAGAGGAAACATATGAGGTTCTAGATCAGGTGGGCAAGGTCCACACCAACCCCAAAATATTTACATGGAGATGTCTCTTCATCTTCCAGAGTATAGGGGCATAGAAGATGCTGACTAAACATGTGCATATGTGTGAAATAATGTGGCGCGCAAAAGGAATCATGGACTTTTGAGCGTAGGGAAAGCCAATTTTCTACAACGTTACAAGGGTGCGTACACAGCTGGTACATAAAGTTTGACCATGATTAGACTTGCGTAGACTATACAGCTTTAAAAGATGCATTCCTTAAAGAGTTTCACATCCCTGAGTTTGAGTAGAAGAGTATAAGTGCACTCAAGGATACTAAGCAAGGCACTACTAAAAGTGTCAGAGAGTATGATGCCCATTTTAAAACATTGCTATCTAAGCTTTCTTATGACATACACATAAGCCAACATGCACAATGGTTCATTGGGGGCCTGATTACCCCTTTTAGGAGGGCATTATCACATAAGACATACACTAATCCACATGAAGCACTTGAAGCGGCCTTACACGCTGAGGTGGTTGGAAGCATAGATACTGGGGTGAGCCCATTTTTAGAAGCATAGATCATAGCTATGGCAAAACAGTTGGAGAAACTATCAACAAATTCAACACATGAGATGCACAAGGATTTGGTGCACAGATTGTGAAGTAGAAGGTCACACAAAGGATAGTTTTCCTCAGTAGATCAGTACGCTCGTTTCTTGTTGGATTGTGAGATATGCCATTTAAACCATGATGCTAGCCACTACCCATTATTACAACGCGAGATAAGAAAGAATGTTTCAAGCTACTATAAAATATGTATGTCCATGACTCATGACATGGAAGACTTCCAGCTGATTGGTTAGATCCATGATGCTATAGATATTGGTGTATGATAGACAAGAGTTTCAGATAACTCTAAGGGCAAGAATGAGCATCAGGACTGGGATCACAATCAGGCACGCTATGATCGGAATGAAGGGCATTTTGAAGGTGGTCATGGCAGAGGTCGAGGATACCATGGTGGATTCAGAGGACAAGGTCGTGGTGGTGGAAGAAGTGATTTCCCTCATGGAACATGTTATACATGTGGATCTCCTGACCACTACATGCATGAATGTCCTCAGAATATTACATGTTCCTTTTGTGGAAAGAACCATAGCTATGAGGAGGGCTTGGAATTGTATGAGAATCTTAGTAAGTAAGATAAACAAGAAAATAAAGGAGCAAGGATGGTTAGGATAGAACATGCTGTTGAAAATCAATGGATGCCTAAGTTGGAAGTAGAAGTCTGAGGCATTGCAAGTGAAGATCATGACCTGCACTGAGGTGACAGTACACGCTGCAGAGAAGCATTACATCAGAAGCCTACCATCACTAAGGAGGAGGTTCTACATGCATGGTACCCAGATCCTACCCATCAGAAGGAGGTTTATCAGGAAACCATGGAAGTTCTCAGGAATCTTCAGGGTGAGATACAATACTTAAAAGAGCAATCACAAAAGATGGAGAAAAATAAATCATCAGAGATGGTCCAAATTGATATAGATGACTTAAGAGAAGTGTGCAAAATGTTGCGCCAGGAAATATCATTCCATTGTTAGGTAATTGGTTAAAAGGAAAAACTCTACACACAAGTGCTAAGACTAGACGATAGATCCTGCATGTAAATCTTCCTCCTCATAGCCTAGATTATGACAAGGAAATCACTTTGAATGTTTTTGTGGATGGGTGGCTATTGAGTAATATATTGATTGATACAGGCGCGGAAGTCAATGTTCTTACCTTAGATGCATGGGTACAAATGGGGAGACCTCCATTACAACCATCCTCTAATGTATTGTTCATGGCTAATTGGACTAAGGCCACTCCCATCAGAGTTTTGAAAGATGCATCCATTACCATACAAGGAGCCAAGTTCACTGGAGATTTTGAGGTTTTAGCGCTGGCAGAGTCAGATAGCTTCCTAGCTCTATTGGGGCATCCTTGGTGCTATGCAAATAATGTTGATCTTCGGTTCAACAAGGGTTATATCAGTTTTGAAAACAAGGAGGAAAGAGTTATTATCCCTTTAACAGATGAAAATATGTGCCCTATGTTGAGCCCTTAAGTGAAGAAGATCTGAATAGGATTTATGTACGCACCATCTGAGATCCAGAGATGCTTGAGCCAACTAAAGAAGGAATAATTCAGTGGGAGGATGCACAGTCTATTAGTGATACTACAAGTGTTACTTGTGATAATTGGGCTCATAACACTTATGAGTTGGTAGGGCGTGAAGTCGAGAGCATATTTCCTAAGAGAAGAAGACCGCTTTATGTCAGGAGGATAGGTAACAACTCAGTACCTTGTTACACCGAAGAAGATCCTATGGTATTCCTTGTGCGTCATGGAGGAACAATGGATAGACCCATTGGAAAGAAGAAATATGCTAGCATATACACTACGTGGGACAACAACACTAGTGGTGTGGCCCACAAGGATAATCTTATAGGATGGAATGAAATTAGGATTGCTCTTGCTACTAGGTTCTTCAGGAGTAATGCACCTACTCAAATCTGCACTTATCATGGTAATCAACCTGTTCAACACCACGTTTAGAAGTGTGAGAGACTCTAGGAATAGAGGGGCAGGAAGCTTTACCACCTTCGCTATGGGTGCACAAGTTTTATTCCACTTTACAAGGATGCGCGTGTGCTTGGTATGTATATGCAGAACTCCATAGAGAGACTAGAAATTGGAAGGATTTAACTTCAGGATTGGCCCAGACATTTGAATTCTTCTCTACAAATCCTCTGATGGAAGAAGCATTAAAAATCATAAAGCACTTAACTATGGGAGATAGTGCCAAGGTTTAAGAACTCCTTCAGGAGTTATTGGATGAAGGAAACTCAGAGAGCATGTCTTGTTGAAGAAATAGAGGCCGATGCCACACTACTTCAATGTGCTTGACTTGAGAAAGAAAAATGAAAAATGGTCTACTTAGTGGATGACGAAGAAGTAGAAAATATGGATGTAAACCATTCAACAGGTAGGCGTGAGGTATTGGATAGTGTAGATAAGACCACACATGCCTATCATGAACCTATGAAGACAAAGAAGGTGAATATTGGATCAGATGCTGAGCCTAAGGAAGCCATAATTGGGGACTATTGGTCAGAATCTGAAGTGGAAAAAATCATAGAGTTATTAAGGGATTATCAGGACTTATTCCCTAGGGGGTACCATGAACTTAAAGGTGTGCATGAATCATTAGGGGAGATGAAGATAAAGCTTAAAGAGGGTGCACACCCAGTTAGAAAGAGACCCTATAGGATGAACCCCAACTTGCGTGAAAAGGTCAAAGAAGAGATTGACAAAATGTTGAAGTCTGGAATTATCAAGCCCCTTGATGAGTCAGAATGGGTTAGTCCAATGGTGATCAGTATCAAGAAGGATGGATGGATTAGGATCTGTGTGGACTACAGGGAGCTGAATGTTGCATGTGTGAATGATCCCTTTCCTACACCATTTACTGAGGAAATACTAGAAGGAGTTGTAGGGTGTGAAATCTATTTGTTTACAGATGGGTTCTCTAGGTATCATCAGGTTAGGATTTCCCAGGAGGATCAGGAAAAGACTATGTTTACTACTGAATGGGGTAGCTTCACCTATACTATAATGCCTTTTGGTCTGAAAAATGCACCTGCTGTATTTTCACGCATATTTGTTCAAGCATTCAAGGAATTTATTCACAACTTCTTATAGTGTTTATTTAGATGATTGGATGGTGTATGGATTAGTTAAGGATCATTGTGACAATCTGTGCTTAATGTTTGAAAGATGTAGACAGTTGAGTATCTCTTTGAATATCAAGAAGTGCATATTTGCTACACCATTTGGAATACTGTTAGGACACATAATCTGCAAGGAAGGTTTGTTGGTTGATCCAGCCAAGGTTGCAGTCATTATAGGCCTAAGAGAGCCTACCAATCAGAGTGAAGTGCATGGATTTTTGGGTCATACAGGATATTACAGGAAGTTTATCAAAGGATATGCCAAAGTTGTTGCACACCATTGGAGGAGTTACTAAAAGGGAAAGGTACATTCTACTAGGGAGAACCACAGCAGCGCACATTCGAGACATTAAAGGAGAAACTTACTACCACGCCTATTCTATGTGTTTTCCTTCGTGGGACCAACCATTTCATGTACATGTTGATGCCTCTGGCATGACCATTGGCGTGGTGTTGGCTCAACCTGGAGAAGGTATTATAGATCATCCTATCTGCTTTACACAACTATAGTAGAAAGATGACTCCTAGTAGAACAAGAATTACACAACTACAGAGCGTGAATTTCTTTTTCAATGATCTATGCGCTACATAAATTCTGATAGTACCTACTAGCTACACCATTCATCTTTTATACAGATCACATGGCATTGAAGTATTTGGTAAATAAGCCCATTCTACAAGGGCGCATATGTAGATGGGTACTCTTATTTTAGGAATTTGATTTCACAATTGTGGTAAAACTAGGGAAAAGTAATTCTAGACCAGACCATCTATCCAGAATACAGTCAAGAGAAGAAGCATAGGAAATTGAAGATACCATGCCAGATGCACAGTTATACAGGTTACAATGAGTGCCATCAGAACTAGAGGACATTGTTGTCTTTCTACGAATAGGTATGGCACCAGAAGGAATGAAATCCTTGGAGAAGAAACAACTTGCTATACACGCAACACCCTATATGTTAATTAGTGGTGACCTGTACAAATTAGGCCAGGATGAAGTATTGCGCCATTGTGTATTGGAACATGAGCGCACAGATATTATGGAAGAAGCTCATGGTGGTATTGCAGGTGGCCACTATGCAGGTGATGCCACTGCGCACAAGATTCTACTCGTTGGATTATGGTGGGAGACCCTATATAAAGATTGTAAGGAATTTTGTAAGGCATGTGATCATTGCCAATGTCTTGGGAAACTAGGTCAATGAGATGAAATGCCTCTAAGACCCATTACTAGTGCAGAACCATTTGAGAAATGGGATATAGATTTTGTGGGTCCTATTTCACCAGCTTTGTGCAGAACTGGATCGCGCTACATCATAACTTGCACAGATTATCTGACAAGGTGGGTAGAAGCAACACCTACAAAGGATTGTACAATGGCTACAACAGTCAGGTTTCTTTGGGAAAATATTATTACAAGGTATGGATGTCCTTTAAGTTTGACCAGTGATAGGGGCACACATTTTCTTAATGAGACAATCAAAATTTTATTGGATGAATTCATGATTGCACACCATAAGACTACACCCTATCATCCTCAGGAAAATGGGACTGCTGAGGCTTTCAACAAAATTTTGAGCCAGACATTGACAAAAATCTGTGATGTTGGAAGAAAGGATTGGGATGATAAAGTATCTGTAGTACTTTGGGCATATCAGACAACATATAAAAGGTTGAACAAAGCCACACCATTTCAGTTAGTGTTTGGCATAGAAGCAGTTCTTCCTATGGAATTTATGTTACCTTCTTTGTGTATTGCATGCACTGGAGGTCTAGCTGATGAGAAAGCATTAGAAGAATGGATTGAACAATTAATCAAGTTGGATGAGCGACGAGCCATAACACGTTGGAGTCAAAAACAAGAGAAGGCCAGGTAGAAAGCATGGCATGATAGGCACATCAGGGATAAAAAGCTTGAGATAGGACAAATGGTGCTCCTTTATGATTCTAAATTTTTGCGCCATCCAGGAAAACTCAAGGTACATTGGTTAGGGCCATATGTTATCACTCACATACTCGAATCAGGTGCTTGTCAGTTAGAGGCACTTGATGGAATATGGTTACATGGTTACTTTAACGGGAGTAGGATGAAGCCCTACTATAAATAAGTCTTCTTGGTGTTTGTAATAAGGAAGTGTTGCCATTTAGATTAGGTTTTCAATTCTGCATTTCCTTAATGTGTTTCCTTCTTTGTCGCTATGCTTTGTCAATTTAGTTGGTGTGTTTGTGTAATAAGCACGTTTACGTGCCAGAAGCTAATTACTATTTGAAGAATTTTTATGTGCAGAGGACTGCACATACCCTTAGTGTGGGGTAGGTTGTTGATATCTAGGTACATGACTGATGGAAATAAGTACACATGAAAGGAACTATCTACAAGTGCTATTCAAGGTTGGAGAATTGAAAAACAAAAGAGATTGCTTCTAGACACAAGGACCATAGATAGAGATGAATGAAGAAACAAGTATAATGTGAGGTAAGTAGAGGCTAGGAAGACTACCAGTGGAAGGTGCAGTGATGAGGTACTCAGGCGCATGGAAGCGTGCTGAAGAGAAGTCTGTAGCCAAAAGGTAGAAGGGTGTGCTAGAAGGTTATAGCTTGGGCGTGAAGATGTACCACGTGGAAAGAATGAAAATGGTCAATTAATGAGAGGATTGTTGGTAGGTGGAGGAGAAATAAATGCACTAAATTTTTGAAATTCTATATAAGGATGGGATGCGAGTTCATTTTTACCATTGCAATTGAGAGAATTTGAAAAGGGTTAAGTGCAAACGAGCCGAACAATCATGTTGAGGTGCGAAGAGTGTGAAACCAGACATGGAGAGAAGGGTTGTGCATAGGAGAAGCTTGCATTCCCATAGGTGAAGGGTTTGAGCAAAGTAGACACGTTACAAATGAGCTAGGGCATGTGATTTCCACTAGGGCATAAAGATTTAAACTAGGGTTTCAACTTGCTCGATTATAGAGGGAAGAAAAGAGAGATTTTTTTCAAATGGCACCGAAGAAAGCACCCGCAGCAGGAGATAAAGGGAAGAAGAAGGTTGAAGTGGAAGAAGAAATTTCTCCCAAGAGTAATTTCTCAGAAATGCAGTATCCAGAGGGCATGATTGTGGGACAAGAATGGGATTCCCATATCTGCCAATGTAAAATCAATGATTACAACCATCGAACATCAGATAATAAGAAGGATCTCGATGCATTGCTGAGCATGAAAATGAACAAGCACATGACAGAGGATATGCCAGTATACGATGACACGGGTGAGAAGTTGCTGAAGCAAGAATGGAGTCTACCAGCTGTATGAGCTGCCATATTTTGGAAAGTATGAACCATTGTATTGGTGGTTGATGAGCAGATTCCATGAGGACTTCTTCTACTTTTCCAGACGGAGGGTAAGAATCACAGCTGCTTTGATTTCAATAGTGACAGGACTAAGGGCCTCAGGGTTGGATCTGGATAGTGATTTAACTGATAAGGCCACAATCCTAGAGACAAGGAAAGAGCTGGGGTATACTAAAGGTCCACGTGGCATGGACATTGACAAATTGAAAAAGTAACCAGTGGTGCAGGCAGCTGCACATCTTGTAACAAAGTTGAATGACCAAGGAAGGTGGTTGCAGGTAAACACAATGTGGTTACACGTCACAAAGAAGATGTCTCAAGGAGTGGTCTACAATATTGCAGATCACATAGAAAAGACAATCATTGAAGAAGTGCAGACAGGTGACAGAATAAATTTTGGTGCTATGTTATTATATTTAGTGTTTATGGAGATTGGGGTGCCTGATGGGCCAAAGGAGAAGATTTGGGAGTACCCCACGGAACACAAGTCACCTGCGGAAAGATTTGGCAAGTACTTGTGTGATGGATCAATGAGTGGACCATTCAAGTAGAGGGGGAGAGATGTGGTATGATAGACTCCACATGGCATTCAAAGAAGAGTGGCACATACCCAAGGATTTTCCTTCGGTGGTGGGTAAGGTAGTTCAGTTTGCAGTTTATCAACATTTTTGCATTGCACGATTTGTGATGAAGGACAGAGCTTGGAGCCCATGGTGAAAACTTCTGTATGCCTTCACAGTAAGATATTTCCAGGCATCAGTTCACCAATTTTCATATGCATGCCACCTAACCTTCAATGCAGACAAGGTAGATTGCAACTACCACACTCTGAGAAAGAAATATGTATATCCAGGGTGGAATGCCTACATTGAAAGGCTTATTTCAGATATTATAAGCATGAAGCCTATAAGCTTGGCAGTTGGGGACACTGGAGCAGTGCTTGTGTACCTATAACTCAAACCCAAGTTAGAGAACACTAAGTATGTGGAGAATGAGTTTGGACTCCCAGGGCCGCCAAAAGGTAAGCATATAATGGAAAATGTTCCAACACCTAAGCCCACAGAAACAATTCATTTAGATGATGAAGAAGAAGAGCATGAAGATAGTGGTGGTTTGGAACACAGAGGTAGAAGACAACCTCCAAATAAGGAAGAAGTTGAGCACGTGACTACACCACCTCAGCCACAAGAAGGAGATGATGAGGACTTGGAAGTAGTCCAAGGAGAGCGATGTTTTAAGAGAGTATTCAAGAGAACAAGGACCCAAGGTGCTACTCCGTAAACAGTGCACAGATCACCTCGACTCTCTCCACAAAAGGAGACAACTGAGAAAAGAAGAAGGAAATTGAAGCTGAATGAGGAAGTGGAAGATTCTAAGGAAAGCATGCCCAATTCTCCTACACCTCTAGAGAACGTGGAAGAACAAAAAGACAAATAAATGAAGGATGGAGAAGAGGGAGAAAAAGGAGCAGATGAGACAGCAACCAAGACTACTTAGGACATAGCCGCTTGAGTTCAAAATATTGAAGCCCAAGTTCCTAAGCAGCCTAGATCAAGAAGAACAAGTGGGGAATATATTCCACTAGCCATGGGCTACACCGAGGACATAGGTAAAATTGTCTATGCCCATTTCCAGAGCACAATGACACAAAAGGAGTTGTATGGCTGGGAGTTGATGGATGAAGATATGGCAACCGTGCGCACAAGGAAGTAATTTTCATGGTTGATGCACACACACATGGATGAACCAGGCTTTGATGTGTGTGAGGAGTCATGCATATCAAGGAGGTTGAAAAAGACACCTCAGGCTAGACACATAATAGTAAAGCCTACTGTTATGTCAGATGAACAAGTAAGCAATGCTTTGGTGAAAGTCTTGATAGAAGTGGCATGTCGGAATATGGATAAAGCTACCACAATTAGGGCACTGACAGAGGAGATCAAGACTAAGGATGAGGAAATAATGCTCCTAAAGTAGGAAAGAGACTTGGCACAGAAGAAGAACGTTGTTTTTATCAACATGGCAGAGGAGATTGGTGACAATGTCATGAAGGCTAGGCCACACTTAGAGCCAAAGGTACCCAAAACATTTCCTTCAGCAATACATTATGTAAGCACATTGGTGGACTTAGTGCTTGAAGATGAACCTCTGTGCATGCCAATGCCAAAGGATCTAGCATAGGAAGCAGAGTGGGAAAAGGCTTCAGTGATGTGGAAGATTGCATCATATGAAGGATTGCTTCAGAGCTTGCAGGAGGAACTAAAGAAGGTAGATCAAGCACTGAATATTTGTATAGCGCCAGAAGCCGTTATAAGGACCAGGACCATTTTGGAAGACAATGAGGTCCCTAAGGACATGAATGATGAGACATTTGGCTGAGCAAAATGATTAGCACTTGTTAAGTAAGAAGCGTGAGGCCCTTACAGTAGCTCAGGAACCACACAAGGAAAGGTTGGATGAGCTTGGGAAACTCATCACTCAAAAGATGGACTTGTTGGAAGGGAGAATGACTGGCATGTCCAGCATTGTGTTGGTCTTACAGAATGAGAAGGGAGAGATTGCAAGGGATGAATTAGATTCAATTGCAGTGGATATTCCAGAGAAGGTAGAGGCTGCACTCAATGACTGGAAGACCTTAGAGGTGGAAATAAAAGAAGAATATCCTGAATTGATTATTCAGGTTGAAGCAAAAGATACTGCAGGGTAAAAACATTGTTTTATTCATCAAAATTATTTCTATTCTTCTATTCATATTCTTTGATTCATTTTTGAGACAACCATTTCCGGGGTGGTAATGCAACTAGTGTGGGGTAATGTTGATCAGTCAGACTCTGGAACTTAGTGAAGAAAATACAGAAGGTTCACGCGGGAAAGCAGAGTGCATTCAAAGGCACAGAAGTATCAGAAAGGATCGTGCATGTAAGAACAGAAACAGGTTCGGGACTTAGCCATTTTCATGATGAGGATCTATTTTTGGAGATAGTGTGCAGAGCACACAAACCAGTCAAAGACTTACGCGACATGCATTGGCTATTTTTGGAGGATCAGCTATGAAGCGCTTTACATGGACATAAGGCTGAGAATAGATCTACTACTGTCAGTTAACTAAAAGTAGTCTATTGTTAGTGCACTTGCATGTGTGGCTATTTTTGTAATGGTATGTGGCTAATAATAGCATGTGACCTATTTTTGGATTAGATAAAGTGGTGAAGGGAAAGTCCCCACCCTTATAAATATGTAGTAGACTACGTAGAGGAGAGAGAGGGCATATATAGGTGTGAGAACTATGTTATAGTGAGATTATGCTGACAAATCTATTACGCACATGAGTGTATACTACTGTTATTGTAAGGAAGCTTCTGTGTATTTACTGAATTTAATATAATGGAGATTATGGAATGAATCAAGGTGTTATCATGGTTATAGTTTAGTATTGCATGCTTGATTTCATTATGGTTATCTTTTAAGTCTGTTATTTTCTAGATCTAGATCTGAACATGCACTGTAGAAGGATATATTAGTCATAGATCTGAATGCTTAAAGTATTCATCATGCTAACATCCTACAACAAAAACCCTAAAGAGGGGCCTGGTACCTTTGTGCACTTTGGGTGAGCACTCAGTCTAGGCTGAGTGATGTGCCAGTGCGCCTGGGCTTGTATTGGTGAATTCTAGGTTACATCAATAATAGAAATTCTTAAACTATTGTTTCTAACATCCTCCGAATTGAAAATGAATTTATGATCCCATTATCATTTGTAAGCGGTCAGTTCCATAGATTTACCACTTGTCTGTTTGTATTTTTGGAATTCTAGTCTAGTGCTACCAAGAACCATTTTTATTGTACTCAATTAAAAAATATAAACTTAGCTACCACTAGAAGATAGAATCCGTAATATGATCATACAACTAGCAGTTGCTCCACCTGGGGGGAGTAAGGATATGCCGTGGTATTGGGGGGGGATGTTGTAGATACCATTTCCCTAGGTGGAATGGATGGAAATATTTGACACCTGTTATGATTTCTCCGGGCGTCAAATAGTGACCATGCCGACCATGGATTTTCATTTTTTAGATGGAGCCACTTTGACTCTTCTGGCAAAGAACTATCTCATTCATGTGCATATCATAGGCACATTTTGTCAATCATAGGGAATATTCAGCAGTAAGGAATATGAGTCTCTATTGATTTTTCCAACCATCTTGTAGGATTTTTTGTGAATCAGTGTTAATTCATTGATACCCATCTGGTTCAACGCTCTCTTTCCTTTTTGGTTTGAGAAAGTTTATACTTTAGATGATAGCTTTTCATGACATATTTTATGGTTTTAGACTTTAGAATCGAGTCTATTTATAAGAGGAGCATAAAGAAAAAATAAAGATGAGTTAGACAAATAATGAATCTTGACTACACCCGCTCTTCTCTGCTCTGTTTCTTAGCCCTGGTTCGGGTGACCATGATTAAAAACTCCATATATTTTCCTAATTGGTACTACTAATAAAATTGGTGAAACAAATAAAAGATAAACAAGGGTTACATAACAACTACACTAGCATTACCAATATTTAAATATGATTCATCGCACATATTCACATATTATCTTAGTTAGAGAATCATTTTCATTGTAATAGTTGAATATTAGGATTTATATGTTACCATGGACAAAGCCAACTAACTAAATGTGAATGAGCATTTTTAGAATGGTAGTAGCAATTTCAAGATGATGCATGTCGTAAAGAGGAGAGGGGAAGGTGGAGCAAGATAACATACTCATCTGCAACCTTTTTTTAAACTTATCTTACTTGTGGGGAACTACTTACTTTATTTTGTGCATATTCTACAATTGTAAAAATCCATAAAACCACATTTTTTGAGGGATTCTATCAAATGGTTCCCATACATTGTATATACTTGCAAATTTTACATACATACCTATCAAAGCTTGTGTAACTACAACATCTAACAAAAAACCCATCTCTATTATAATTTGTTGCATAGCCATACCTACTTTGAAGCTCCCATGTTCACAAACCGAGTATGCTGGTAAAGGTTGTCGAGTCTAGATTTACAGCTTCCAATTGCATTGCATTTTCTTCAAAGTTTGAAAAGCCTTTTGTTAAATAGACCACAATTAAAAAAAATTGTCAATTCATCTCTGAGCCTTGTTTATTGAAATAATTGCATTCTATGAGATGAAGCATTTTCTCACAATTCACATGCCTTATAAATATATCTCCACAATTTTCATATTGGTCATATGTTCCTTGCATTTGGTCAAATAGTCTCAATGCTTCTTGAGGATGACTCCTTTTGTGCATATCATGTAGCCATGGCGCCGCCAATGCCTCTCCTAAATACCCCGTCAGCTAACTCAGCATGTCACATAGGCCTATTGTGTTGCCCATCTCACCAAGATCCCCCCTCGAAGAATGACCAAGGTGTCATTCTTTGTTCTACACAGACCAAAAGGTAGGGAAGGAGCTTGTAGAGGCACCATAATTTTGAGTCGTATCAACGCCATTCCAAACCTTTAATGATGTCCATACCCTCTTCCAAAGCGCATTTTTTTCCACAGGTCAGGAGTATGCGCGGTACAAATAGATTGAATAAAAATGTACATTTCCAACGCTTCAAGTATATTTCAATAACCATATTCTAAAGTCTCCTCCATTTTATTTTGATATTTTTATTAGATTTAAATATCCATCTTGTCATGGATCTTGTTTTCAGTACTGTTTATGCATTAAGAGATCTTTTGCAGAAAATATTTTGATTAACAAGTTAAGAACATTTCACAATATTTTCTGTGAGGTTGAGATTGGCAGTGGATGGAACTACACATTTTTCTCACTACATACAACCACACTGTAAACTCTTCTTCTCATATCAATCAAACATTCCAAACTGCAACATTTTTCAACAATCCCTTTCTTTAATTCTCCTATGAATGTACACACCCAATTTTAAAGATCCCACTTTGGCACAGGGTAATATGATGCTTGCAAAACTTATGGATCTTGGTTTTGAAATTCATTTACTTAAAAAATTTCAAGCCCTTCTCAACAATCCGTATTTGTGAATACCTTGAAATCATTGCATTCTATGAGATGAAAACTGCCTAAGGCATTTTTTCAAACAACTCAAATACCTTGGGCTATTCAGGTCAAGGCATCAAAAGTGATTTCAGGCTCCACCTACAATCTCGACGAGTGTCAGGAAAATGAGAGGAAGCCTTCATCACTTCAAACAACTCTTGCCACAAACTGTTTTCAACCTGAATTTTCATTATTTTCTCAGGTGGACACAAGCTTGCATGATACTAACCCATCAATCTCAATGAATTCAAAGGATTGTATTCATCGTATGCTATTTCAAAAATGTAAAAATACCCTTGATCAGTATCGTATGTGTTCAAATTTATATCATGGTGAGATGGAAAAACAAAAGGGCACGAGGAATCCATTTTGTTTTTCTGTTGAAGGATAATCCCTTGTCATTGATCGGGGTTTAGATAATAGATGTGATGCCCTGGGACAAAGTTCCCATTTTTTCACAGGATGAGAGTGTGCTGGAAAAGGTAAAGGGGTCTGACAGCACATCTGTCAGACATTCCCACCTAATGCATAATCTGAATCCAGATACCAAACTACATTTGGCACAAAGTAGAAGGAACATGAAAACGCATCCACCAACTTTTGCACATGGACGCAGAGGTTCCAGTAGGTCGTGGAAAATGCGGTCAGTAGAAATAGGAAGAATGGAGTGAAGTGGTGGGCGGCAGAGAAAGGAACCAACGGAACCAGACCTCGTAAAGAAAATGGGGTCAACGCAAGCTTGTCGACGAAAAATGAAAAAGAAGCCCTCAGTGAAAAAATTCCTACGACGTAAATATGATCTGATTGAATCCAATACTTGAAAACTAGAATATATTGATTTTAAAAATGAATATAATACTAATTAATTGTACTATAACTAGCAATCGCACGCGAGGTGTGCGATGATAACGCCAAAATGGAGGTAGGGGAGGAAGGAGAAGGAAGTAGAAAAGAAGAATATAGTTGAGAGAAAGGAAAAAAGAAATGAAGAATATAAAGAAGGTTTGGCACCAATGGAAGTTGAAGACAGATCATGGCTTGATGCCGACGTTACAATTGTAGGTCAGAGGGAGTGTACTGTGGAGAGAAACTCCATCGACCTCATTGTCCTCCCATTTGACTGCACTGATTTGAAGCAATTCGAATCCCATCTTCTGAGATGCTAGAGCTTCCGTTAATGGTGGCCACTACAAGCCCTCCACCACATCAAAATCAATGATATGCACCTTTGTATGTTTTTTTAGACAAAAAAACTAAACAATTTTCTGATTTTCGGTAAAAAGAGAAAACCTTGAGTAAGGGTAGAGTTCGTATAACCCTTGAAACATCGTAGCAAAAATATCACTACAAATTTATTTCGTTGACCTCAATGAAAAGCTACCAATCATGAAGAGCAGACATTTTTTTGTTGTTGCTTGACTGAGAATGTTGCAGACAGGCATTTCCGTTAATGATAGTTTGCTGCTTTGGATGCAGTTCTTTTTCGTGAGCCATATGGTGGTCTGCAATCATGAAGAGCGCCGTATGCTTGTCGTTTCCTGACTGAGAATGTTGAAGGTTGGCTTTTTTGTTACCGAAATGTTGTTGCTTTGGTTGTAGTTCTTGTTCGTGAGCCATATGGCGAACTTTGTGTTGATCCTTTAAAATTTGGGAGAATTTACACTCTTCTGGAAGAGGTGGAGACTGGAAAAGCAATGGTTCTTTCTGTAGTTTTTCAAGAGTTCAAATCTATTGATCAATCTTCATCATCATAGGAAATCCCATAACAATTGAAACAGTACAAAGGCTTCATGCTTTTGCACTTCTGCAGACATTTCAAAGGTTTTTTAAATATACTTACACTTATCAATATATTTTATATAAATCGGGTGAATCAATGATCTTAAAAGTTAACCAAAATTTACAATATGCAATATGGGGATTCAAACTGACTCCGGTGGTCACCTCAAGAGTGAATTTACAGTTGAGCATTGTACTACATCAGAATCCATGTAGTTCTGGTGAGTGTGTAGAAATTGTACCTTAGGATGCCCTTGTGCAAATTGCACTTGATAGCAGACTCTAGTTAAATGTAGCAATGTAGTAGAAGGTGTGGATGGAATAAAATGAACTTCCCCTTCCTATGTTGTGTATGCAAAGTTGTTGCAACCCTTGTCCCTTGAGTGGATGCTAGATGGATGCTTTAGAGTGCTTTAGGTGCCTTTTGAATGCAAGCTTACCTGATGGTAGTAATGGTTAGTACTTGGTCCTTGATTTTGAACACATAACTATGTATTTATATGATTCCCTTGTTTGAATTTCGTAATTGACAACTGGAAGATTGACCCATAAGTGAAAAAGATGCTCAAAAGATAAAAGAGACCCAAAAGGAACGAGTAAAATAAGAAAGGGTTAGAGGCACCTAAAGGGGACAAGAGCGCCTGGACACTACTGTCCTCACTAGGTTATGGTGTCTGGAGCCATAAAAGATATTTCAGTAAAATCCCGACTACGCTATAGGGTGTGTAAGACCAAATAAAAAATAAGAAACAAAGAAAAGAGGCTAAAGACAATCGTCAATTACTAGTTTTCTTGCTTATGAATCATATGAATGCTAGTATTTTTTTAAGACCTAGAAATGTACCCAAGTGTGTGATTTTGTGTCTACACTTGATTTCTTAGACTTCCTAATTTGAAGGTTCTATTGAGCAACATGAGAGACACACGGGCTATGTAACACTTCAACTTCTATGGTGTAGATCTTAGCGTAAACACCACATATGTTTTCAAGGTTGACCGGGCAACCAACCAATAATAGATCCCCCCTCAAAAGTGGTAAACGACCCATTGGTTGTTTGCCAATCAGCCTTGCAAACACATGTGATAGATATGTTGGTGGAGATCCACAATATTGTTCGAAGTTTAAAACATTCTAATCTTACAATTAAAATAAATTCACATATTTTGATTATAAAATTCATAAGCTTAATAGTTGGATGGAACTCAACGCATAGGTTATTCAAACTAAGCTGGAGAAGATTCAATCCAGATCGAATGCAAAAAAAATCAATCCCACGCAATGTCAAACTAGAATGTGTTGTTTGAGCCAGTCAATGTGGTGATGAAGGGTTGTATAGAGCTCTACAAGCAAAATCGATGCAAGAATAAAAGATGTTGAAAATCATTTATATAGTCTAGAAGTGAGGAACTTTGTCTCAAACAACGTTCGTGTGTTGGGGGACTTGCTGAGGCAAGCTCGATATCAACCTAGGAAGACATCTAATTCATACACGATCAAGCCACACTGTAGAATCAATTTGTAACCTTGTCAAGTTGAATGCAAGAAAAATGTTTGGCGAATACAAAAAACCTATAGTGTTTCCCAATATATGGGTAATTCAAGCCCTATATAATAGGAAACCTACTATATCTCCTAGAACCACTATCCTCAACATGGACGAGTTATCCTAACAACTCACAACACAAATATCTCACTTATAATCTTTATTCAGATGATTTGTTCTAACAACTCACACTCACATAAAACATTTAATATAATATTTATCAACCCATACATGTAAACACTAAACAACATTTTCCTAACAATTTTTTATTTGACGTATCAAGGTCTAACAAACAATACATCATAAGATCCATTATTGAGTACCAAAACTGCCAAATCCATACCACTATAATTCTAATTGTACCACTAGAGTAATATGATTCTAATTGAGGTTTTGTATTTCGGCTGAGTTTTCTAGGTTTACTTTACATCAATTTTTTACTTATTTTCCAATGTTTTTTTTTTGACAAGTGTCTCCTAAAATATGAAAAAACATATATCACTCTAAAACCTGTTCTCTCCAAGTGTTTCAACTCAGATTTTCCCATGTTTCTACAATATCTATTAATACAATTTGGTGTGATTTATTAAATTGTGTCTATATAGGCTTGATTGTAATGTGGTTTGGTTAGTTGGAGTGTATTATTAGTGCAAAACCACATCATACCAAAATAATATTGATTATTAAATATGATTATATTTAAAAAGAAAGGTTTGCAACATACGTGGAAAATTGTATATAAAACATAACTATAGATCAATGTGTTATGATAAAAAAATTGAAAGTCACCCAAAATGTGGAGAATTACATGTAAAATATAGTTACCATTCCATAAAAATGTGTTATTGTTAGTGGAGATGATAGAATGCGATCCAAAACAAGATTTAAGAGTTTGCTACATAATTTAATGACAAGCTTGTTGGATCATATTTATACTTTTTTAGTTTTATTACTCTGAAAACCTTGATTTTGCCTTTTCATTTAACTCAAAGTAGCAACCAATATTCTTACCATAGATGAGTTGTTCTAACAACTCGTAGCAAAGATATCTCAGCTATAATCTTTATTCATGTGATGATAGATTGTAGAGTGTGATCCAAAACAATGATTTCAAATTTTGCTACAGAGTTTAATGACAAACTTGTTTGACCATAATTATACACTTCAGAGTTTTATCATATTTATAGCCTCTGAAAACCTTTCCTTCAATTGTTTGTTCTTCATTTAATGCAAAGTGACAAAACATAAATAGAGTATAAATCAAGTTATTGTAATGTAAAATGAAAGACACCCAAAATGAACCTATGTATTGAACAAACAAAGTTGTAGTGAATAAATCTCCACTTAATAGCTACTATCAACACAAATATATGAAATCCCTATAAAGAGAAAAGCTGACATAAGCTAGGCCCAAAACAAGTCTAGGCCAACACATTGAAGGTGTTAGTTGATGGCTAGAGCTTTTGCTTGATGATGAAGTGCTGTTAGAGTTAGCTGAAGGTGTTGCACGAGGAGCTGCCGACACTAACAAAACAACAAAGCAAATCAAGAGGACATCTAAATGAAAATATCCTGTTATTATGCTTAAAATGTCTCTAAATCTATCCCTGGGAATAAAAAGTTTGTATGAATTGATGGGGTATAATTTGAATGCACATGTTCAAGTTTGGTGATATTAAACACTGCCATCTATTTATTGAAGTACACAACAGAATTGCCTTTCCCTGAATAGTTGAGATACCTATAAACCAAAATAGACTATATATAGATGGTTACTAAGAAAACACAGAAGGATGTTGCTTGTGCATTTCTACATATAAAAGTTGCAATGCTTGAGAATTCAAAGAAAGAGATTTACATTGGTGTTTGTTAAGATCTTTTGATCAGAGGTACAGACTGGTATTGCAATTAGTCATAATCCACCATGCATCAATGTATCCATTTCATAATATGATGTTTGTAAGAATGGAATCTAGATGGATATAGAAACAACCTACCCATTTTACCAATAAACCTACATCTTGCTAGCAAAATGGCACTCTCTAACACAAGCATATGCATGATCTTTGGAAAAGTATATGATAGTATTTATATAGATATTTGTTTAAGGCACTGAGCTGAGCTTCTTGTGGCTGTTCTTAAACATGTAGTTTGATTACAGGGTTTATTGCTGGGAACTATGGACATGGAATGCTTTTTTTGAACTTAATGCTTTCTATCTAAGCTAATATATTTAATTTACATAGTGAAAAAAAATTGCTAAAGAACTACACAAATTTCTAAACAAAAAAACAATGAATCTCACACAAAATACACACGCTGTCTAAAGTTGAAATAATTTTATTCCACCATTCTGCAAGACATAGTATGTATGCAAACTGATGTGACTCCACCCTGAGTTAATGGTGCAAATTCTAATTGCATTAAGGGGAATGGCATGGTTTTCTTGAACACACTGAAGAACTTCACAAATTTCTAAACAAATAAACGATGGATCTCCTACAAAATACAAAATAGCAAGTTATCTAAAGGTGAAATTATTCTTAGATTCAGCCATTCTGCAAAACAGAGTATGTATGCAAAAAGATATGACTTTATCCCAAGTAAATAAAAAACCAATTCTTATTGTATTAATGGGAACTGACATGGTTTTCTCCAGTACTCCGGAATTTGGATTTAACCATCATCATTAAAGAACAAATAAAAGTGGAAACAGAGAAGCAACTTCCATGCTCAAATCTATCTAGTAAGAAGTGTTACAATAAATTGATTCTGGGTAAGTAGACAGTGTCCATAAAATGATAACACCCATGGAAAAAATTAAGATTGGTGCCTCTAACCTTAAAAAATCAAGTTGAAAATAATGTAGCAGAAAAATGGAAAAAAACTCATCTTGTCATCATATTGAACATTTTTGAATAAATACTAGAATGGAATTTCTAGCAAAGATAAAATCATGGGAAAAAACAAAACAAAATAAAAAAAATCCCAATCACATTCCAAATGTATTTGCTGTATTTGACATTGAGAAACTGTATTGTCAATCATTCACCATATACAGAACACTGCTCTGGAACAGAGCCAACCCCTTTTTCAGAAAAAACAAAAACGCTAACCAACTTGAAGTCATATGAATCTGAACATGGTGCTTAAAACTGCTTACCCAGTGTAGAAGTGGAAGAGGTGCGGTTAAAGATCTGAGCTCCAGAAGAGTTTGGAGACATGTGCAGTAGAACTGCAAAAACAGTGAAATGAAAAGCAAGTTATACAGCTAGGGTTCTTTTTCCTGCAACAAAATTTATGGGCAAAAAAGTAGCTCAAACCCAAATAAGTACCTGGACATGTGGAGATGTTTGTTGCCACTTTACAGACCTTAGGAAGTAGCAAGGCCATAGTAACATTAATGGTTATGCCCAGTTGAGGATCAGTGTTTTCCTTAATGAGAACACAGAGGCACTTACGGGTGTTTTTGTGGAGTTTTAGGAGACCATTGTAACAATCTTTAGTGGGTATGTTGGCATTGCCCTGCACGTAAGGTATACATGTTGAGAGTGTTGTAAGCTGACTTGACGAGCAACGGAATGCCGCCCTTGGCGTCGCCATTGCTCCGGTTCTGAGCCACATGCGTGCATTTTTTTAAGATTTTCTGTTGAACGAAACGGGCTCCTCCTCCTGTGGCTTGGTTTGGCCAAGCTACTCAACTTCGGCACGGAGGCTCTGCAGGTGCTTCAGATCTTCTTCGTATTCACGGACTCACAGGGTAGTTCTGTAGAACAATGGGGTCTCGGGTTCGACTCTGCCCAGTGACAAAATCGGCTTCTCTGACTTGGCTTTCCAGTCTTTCCTGCCCAGTGCGCTGTTTCTCTCAAGCAGTCTATTCAAAATGTAGCTTCTCCTCGCAAGCTCTTGTTTGGCAAGCGTGGCCACGCAGGTGCTGCCGTCTTCTATTGAACCCGTCAATTCATACTACCGATTGAAAATTGTCAATAAATAACATTGACCTGCATATTATTCATCTGGACTCTGGAACTTGTCCTGCATTTCTCCCTCGTGGAATGGCTCACCTTGTGCAGGTCATTGTCTCTGACATTCCTACTTTTGGATGACACGTGTAGAGTTGATTTTGCACCGTGCTTCGTCGATCAATTCATCTGGCGCGTTTGAGTCTCATTCACTGTCAGAAGGTAGGAGGCTTTCCCACATAGAACACGCCTTTCGGCATAATTACAATGTAACACTAGAAAGTACAAAGTAACATGAAATACTCCATTATCCAAATTAGTCAAATGTAGAAAGAAGAAAAAGAAGCAGCTTATACAATGTTTTAAATGAGTAGTTAAGAATTTAGTATAGATCAATCAGTGACGTTTGGACCGCATCACTCATAGACCCATGTGCTGAATGGAGGAGGACAACAATGAGTTATGAACTCAAAATTAAAAATGCATAAATATGATATTCTGATTATAAATAAGGGATTAAACCTATAACAAAGTGCAATGAAAAATTAGGATAAAGGTACTTAGATTTGTAGAAGCCATTTGCTTATATGGGAGGATGGAAGTGATCTCTCCATCTGCATTTGGCATGTTATATATTATTTAGCAAAAATATAAATATTATGAGACATCCCTCTAAGATAACTCCTATTCCATGCATCCCTCTATGGTTAAATTAATTAAATTAACACCTTTGTATGTTGTCATGTCATAGTCTGAGGAATCCCACATATAGTGAGCCATGAGGTTATTGTTGGATTGTATACCTTCATGATAAGGAGGTCAATATTGGGCATCAAAAGTTCCCAAGATCTCCCTAAACCTATTCCTTATGGAAGTGCAGGTTGAAAAATTTCCGACACATATTGGAACGTGCAAAACGGATACCGTACACTCCAGATGCAATCCACGCAAGAATAAGAGTTTGCAGGATGAAGCTAGGATACAAGTTACGCAGTGACTAGACACGTTTGCGAAAGTAACAAACATGTCATTGTGACATCAACAAGTGGCTTGGATAAAAAAAAAAGGGGTCATGTTTTCATCACCGATCTTCATCGTACATGTGAAAAAAGAGTATTGTGCCCTCTAATGGTGACACGTAGCCTACCACCCATTTAACTCACCAAGCAACTTGGTAGTTAGCTCGGAAATGAGCTTAGGGACCAGCTCGATGATAACTTGGTGACTAGCTCAAGACGAGCTCGGTGACAAGTTGGGGACTAGAAAGACATATGGGTAGATAAGGTGATTCAGACGAATCAAGTGATGAGTCAGGCGCGATGTGGATAGCTCGGGTAACAACTTGGCAATGACGGCTTAGGGTGGACATGGAAGTGTTAGTGATGATGATGTAGTGGTAACAACTTGACAACCGAGATAATGGCATAGTGAATGGGATAAGTGGCCAACGCATGGAGTTGGGGTGTTGGCAAGCGAACGTGGTGTATAGGTAAGTTGGAAAATGGGATAGCGGGCATGGTAAATTTTTTGGGTTAGGATTTGAACCCCACATTCGCTGGGTACCAACTCACCACCCTAACTGACTCACCCAGCTCGATGGGTGTGATACAAGTTGGCCGATAAGGCCTTTAAAATAAAATTTTGGGCTAGACCCCTAGTATATAAAGGGGTTGAGGCCATACCTCTAAACACACTACTCAATCCATTTCTCAAGCTTAGAGTGAAGAGTGAGGGAGTGCTAGGAGAGCCTTAGGAATATTTAAGGAATGGTGAATATTCAAGACCTCTTTTAAGGCATTATATTATGAGGTAGTTAGTTTTAACTCATCATTATTTGATAAGGCTATTATTAAGCCTAGTCTTCTCATGTAGAACTCGGTGTTTGATCATGGATCCAAATGGATTTTGCAAGCACCAGAGAAGTGTTTAGGAGATTTAATTCTTCATGTTTGGTGATATTCATCCAAGTTCTTGTTTTTTAGAGGTTGTGGAGGATAACCGTATTGCTGAGATCGTGAATGAAACCAGATCTGACTTAGCTCTATGTAGAGGCTAGATCTCATGCAGTAGAGGGAAAGTCTATAGGAGGGTGATTTCGACAAGTGACACTATCCGAATCATCTCTCTGTAGAGGTTGGAGGCCATATAGATGAGGGGAATTCTACAGAAGGTGTAAAGCTAGAAAGTGATACCAAAACATTGAGAAGCTTTCCAAGACTAATATGGGGTCTGTCAGACTGATTAGCACTAGATTTCAGGTTGTGCCAGAACATTCATTATAGTACTGTAATTTTCTTTGTACTTGTAGTCATAACTTTAGAATGAATCGGTTCAACATTTAGCGAACCCAAAGACATAGGAAATTACCAAAACAATTTATCATCTCATGTGCAGTGTCTGCTATTCTCTTGCATTGTATTTTCTTTAAGTTTATTTTATTTTTAGGGTTAAATTAACATTAAAAAATAATTTACCTATAAGGATCCATTGGTTGAGAAATGTTTTGACCGGTTTATGGATCACTTCATGATCTTGATGATCAATTCCTCTTGTAGTTGTACTAGTCATCTCAAACCTAGACCTTCTCTGGGCGCTTGTGACTACTCAAACCCTCTGAAAACCTCCTTCACAGGGTCACAAGTTATTCATTTTCCTTTGCTTTTTGTCTCTTTTATGTTCCACAATGATCTTTAATGTCACTAATAACCTTCAATGAAATATTGACCTATAAAACCCTCAACAATACATCAAATCCCAAATAGAAAAGAATACAATGAGGGGTCAGACTCTCCTTAGTTGTCAAATGAGTGAAATTATGACTGATTGTTGCATTACATTTCAGACCCAATGTATTTCTAGGTGTGTGTGTATGTGTGTGGAATCATGCCCTAGGTGGCTCTTGTGTGTTTCGCACTTAATAGCGAGAAAATAACTAGATGTACAAGATGAAATAGATATGTTCATGGAATAGAATTAATCTCCCCTCATATGAAGTGTATGTAGAAGAATTTTGTCTCTTTCCCTTGAATGGATGATATAATAGATGCTTAAATTCTCTTGAATAACCTTTGGATGCAACCTTAGGTGGTGATAGCCAATGTTTAATGCTTGGTCCTTTATTATGATCACATCACTTTATATTTATATGATTCCCTTGCTCGAATTTAATAATTAACCCCGAAAAGGATGACTACCAAAATGATAAGATGCTTAAACAACTAGAAAGGACTAAAAATATGTGAACAAAGTACAATGAGGTTAGGGATGCCCAGAGGGGATGCGGGTACCTAGCACTGACGTCCTAGCTGGGCGCCAGTGTCCAGAAACAGAGAAACTAAAGGGTCGTAGGTCACACTGAGAAAGAAGGTGTGCAAGACCAAAAGTGGCAACAAAAAGAAAGCAAAGATGGAAAAATACATGGGTTAATTAGTATATTTATTACTTAGGAATCATATGAATAGTAGTATGTCATCGGGACTAGATAATTACCCAAAGTGCATGATTTTGTGTCTATATTTTCCCCCACTTTAAGTTTTTGAGTACAAGCTTGATAACATAAAGTAGATAATAGATTCATATGAGATAAACATGTAGATCGATGGTGAAAGCGTGTCGAGAGACAAGGAAAAAGTGTGGAGTGATAAAAATGTGAAGCGTGGAAACTAGAGAGGAGAAAGTGCAAAAAGTGATGATGATGATGAACCTAGGGTGGAAACGCATGTGTAGATGTCACCATTGTGTCTTTTTTTATGTCTATGTTGATGTGATTGATGTTGTTGATGTTGGATGATGTTGGATGATGTTGACTACCACTTCCCATAAGGACATACCTGTAAAAGAGAAGAATGATCAAGTAGTCAAATACGTATGTATACGATCAAAAATTTGTAAAAATTATGTAAGAAAGCATGTAAAATGTGAAAATGTGAAAAAGGAACATGTTCACCTGATCCATGATGAGGAAAAGAGTGTAAAAAGGATCATGTAGATGATGTAGAATACTGATTTTTTTGGGTGATCTCACACCAATTGTGTTGGCTGCAAGTTTTTCAAGAGATCTCATGCTAAGAACTAGAAGAAGTGTAGGGAGAATAGTCTGGTGTCATCCTCCAACCTTTAACAGTTTCCTAATGTATGGAACACCACTACAGATGGTGTGTAAAAATTTGATCCGACTCGACCAATTTCAACCCAATGATGAAAAAGAAAATGTTGTATGTTGTGTGTTAAGGATTGTATGCCCTATAAAATTAGTTGTGTGAAGTGTTGTAGACTATATTGCATTGAAAGATGTTGTGTAACTTCCCCCTGGTTGCAGGCATCTAGGAAGGGTCGGTGGTGCCTAAGCACTACTATCTTGGTCTGGGCACTAGTGTATGTGTTGTAATAAGGACCTAAGTCAGATTATGAGCCTTGTATGATGTTGATGACTCTGTTGTACCAATATTGAATTATGTTGAACCATAACTATAGACTACTGTATGGGGTGAGTGATTCACCCAAATGATGCCCCCTCATTTGGGGTGCATGTGATATCACTAAGGAGTATGTGGCCCAAAGGAGGACCAACTGTTGTGCTGAAACTGATGCCCTATAGGGGGAGGGAGTGTGTTTAATAGAAACCAAGCCACACATAAAAAAAATTGGATAGGAAACAAGTGTTAGTATAAGAAAATACAAACATGTGGATAGAAGAGGAAATGTAAGCTAATAAGCAAGAAGAAAATGTGTAAGCTAGACTACTGTATGGGGTGAGTGATTCACCCAAATGATGCCCCCTCGTTTGGGGTGCATGTGATATCACTAAGGAGTATGTGGCCCAAAGGAGGACCAACTATTGTGTTGAAACTGATGCCCTATAGGGGGAGGGAGTGTGTTTAATAGAAACCAAGCCACACATAAAAAAAATTGGATAGGAAACAAGTGTTAGTATAAGAAAATACAAACAGTGGATAGAAGAGGAAATGTAAGCTAATAAGCAAGAAGAAAATGTGTAAGCTAAGATACAAGAAGAAAATGTAGACCACGAAAAGTGGGTTTCAAGCATGGGACATCACTCATGATGTCACAAGACAATCAAGGTCAATTAGGCCAAAAGAAAACAAGTGTGCAATAAGAAAAAGGGAAAAGCCCACAAAAAATGGAAAATAATGATAAGCAATGTGACATACAACCATTTAAATAAATAGAACTGTAATAAAAATGTTGCACATGAAGCACCCATTAGCATATTAGAAGGATAAAAAGTATGTCAAGGCGTGTATAATCCGATAAAGTAATGTGTTATGAAAAATGAAACAATAACACCTATAGTGTACGAAAGTGGATGCCCTTAGGAGCCGTTGTGGGACCGGTAATAGGTATTGCACCAAGCATTCATGCTTCGTGTATCGATATGTAGAATTTGTGATAGCAACTAGAAAGATAGTGAAAATGCATGTGTGTATGGAATGATAATGACATACAAGATATCTATCTAGCATGTGTAATAAAGTATACATGTAAGCATAAGAAAGTAAGAGTAAATATGACCAAGATATACAGTATGATGTAGATGAGATGGAGTGGAATGAAAATTGAATGATAGGAGAAGCGTTCCCCCTGAGTGGATGTGTATGTATGAGATGAGGTTCATTTATACATGCCCCCTCAACATTTGAGAATGAACTGTAGAAAAATATTGTGTCATCAGGAAGTGGTTCGATAACATACACAAGATAGATAGACCGATAAAGTGTGTAACATAACAGTGGGTGAGGTTCTTATTGTAACAGATCCCTCGATAGTCATGTAAGAACCATGAGAAAAAAATTACGTCATTGGGGAGTGAGGTGATAAAAATAACTTACGAAAGACCAAGCGGGTGTGGAGTGGTGTAAGCATGTGGAATGGAAGCAACAGTGGGAAACATAGATGTCAACACCTTAGGAATCCAATGTGTAATAGGATTAATGTGTGGAATATGATATTTTATAGCGATGGATGAATGAGATGGAGGGCGTGCATGAATAATGACCTATGGTAGTGGATGAGCATTGACCTTAGGAGCGGGTGTAGGAGATACATGCATTGGAGTAACTAAATGCTTGCGTGGAATTGGAAACATAGATCGCTTGTGAGAGCGATAGCCAAAGGTAATGAAACCCTTGTCTTCTAATTACTGTAATCTATTATGAAGGCCGCACTAGTCATTGTTGCGATGGCCATTGATGTGATGATCGTTAAAATAAGGTCAATCACATTGGCATTGCAAGGGATGAGGTGGATGATGTTGATTAGAAGGTAAGAAAATCAAGTGTTTGTTAAGCAAAGCATGGAGCACATCGTGAGGCCTAGCAACATGAGAAAAGTGTAATGGCTCCCAAGGAGGAGATGTATAAGTCTTAGATAAAGACTGACGTGGTGGAGTAGATAAAGAATTCTTATGCGATGGAAAATACTAAACTTACTTGCGGGGTGGAGGAGATGGATACCTTGGAGGATGCTCAACGGATGGAAGAGGAGAAGAACTAGATGATGTAGTACCAACAAAAATAGTAGGAGGATCTAATACATGTGTAGCAATGATATCTTGTTCTGAATCAACAAATTTATAGCATAACAATCTGAATGATCAGAATGTATCATATTGCAAGTGTTGCTTTAAAGAAGGAATCAAACCACGAAAAAAGGTGATAGAAATGTAGGAGGTCGTCGAGGAAATTGTTACAACCTCTTCATCTGGGATGGGAGATTTTATTGATCATGAAACTATGGTGTAGGGTTATATGGATAAAAACATGGCCCATGACTGAGAAAACAATGCGAAGAAGACGAGGGAAGGGGGAAATACCATTTGATAGTTTGGGAAAGATAAGTTCAGGGTCTTATGGAGCCCATATTTTAAGGTAGGGGGGTATGAAAGGGGCTATAGGGGCTTATCACTGAAGGATGTGAAAATATTTCCAACATGACTGGGTGACAACAAGATGGTTTCCCTCCCCTTTATATTATTTGGAGTGTGTCTTCAGGGTAATTTTAATGCTTCAACATTCAATAAAAATAAAAAATAAATAAAATGATTATTTACTCACACCTAATACTTGTTAGGTATGCATTGGTGTGTGTCAAATTTAACCTATTGATAGGCTTGGGGCAACCAAGTGGTCATCGATTTCTTTTAAAATATTTATATGGTATTTCTTGTCATGATCACTGACTACTTTATCCTTATCCTAATTTTGAAAATTCCATCTGCCCTATTCATTGAAACAATATCCCTATTAAACAGGAAATTTAGGGGGATTGGGTCTCCCCAATAAAATAATAGGCATCACTAATTTATTGACAATGATACAGTGGATTCATAAGTAAGACAACCGACAAACCAAATTTTATTATAAAAAAATATAAATTGATGATTAAAAAATGTGGAAATATGAGAGTTTTCAAACAATAATCACTCACAGTGACCAACAATATTAATGGTAATAATGATGAATGATATGAAATTGACAAGAATCTAAAGTAAGACTGGCTACAAAGAGAAATTAAAGATCATGATAAACTAATAAGGAAATTGATGACATGAGAGGTGAAATTACTAGAGTTGAAATATATGGCTGCTCATAAGCAAATAATAGTAATAATAATGTTGAAATTCACAATGATAACCAAACACATGCTTAGAGGGAAAAGAGAAAAATCATGTAGTTGGGAATATTTTAAATGCAGAATTGCAAAGGAAAAAAGGTAACATTGTGAAGTGAGGAAGAAGTAGAACGTGGTTTTCTTAGGGCATCGCAAATATGAGGATGGATATTTATTTATGTTCCTACGAATGTGGATCCAAAAGATGAACAAGAAGCATTTGTTGTTTGATCTTTCATGCCAGTCTTTCCTTAGGGTTGGTTGGCATCATACAAATTTAATTGAAACATTGGAAATGTAAGCATTTGCATTGGCATTGCAATAATATAATTGAATATTTTGTGCCCTGCAAGCATATGCCGGTTTGGATGTCACGATTTATACCTGTGAAAAAAAAAAAATTATATCCTCCTTTGAAAAACAATGGCATGCATATTTGAGAGGTAACACAAACCATCAAGGAAGCCACATGGCACCTTCCAACCATTAGAAACGATGCTGACCTCCAGTTGTGTCATCTCCACTTAAGAGTTCACGTGGACCATTTTCCTGCGATTTTTTTTTTCATATCCTCCTCAATGAACTGATGGCATGCCTATTTGAGAGGTAACAACAACCATCAAGGCAGCCACATAGCACCTTCCAACCATTCCGACTGATGCTCACGGATAGTTACGCTCAAGAGTTCAGCAGACCATTTTCCAATGTCAAGTGTCAATGCAAGCTTCTAATGATTCATGCAGGAACAACAAAGGCGTTAGACTATATAATCTCAGAGCCTCTCTTACCACACAGTGAAGGTATTCCATGATTTCGAGATCAGAGTCTCCTATTTTCCCACGAATGCCCACAACTAACTGAATTTCTTCCTACAGTTTATTTGCTACTGCGGGGAATTTAATCAGTGATCCCATCATCCACTCCAAGGAGGTATAATTTGAATCCATTCCACCCATGAACATATCCGGTAACAATGACTATGATAGATGAGTTTACATGTGTTAAATTAAACCAAATTAGCTCAGGCAGGCCGGAATGACAGGGCACATACAAAAACAATTGCTTTGATGTGGTTGCATGTCATTTTCATGGCACCATGAGACTGGGCCATTTCTAAGTCCAACGTGACATCGAAAATGTCCTTAGATGATCATTGGTTTTGGTTCACCACATTTGTGCCATTGATACGCCTGCACTCAATGTGTTCCTCTATTATATTTTCCGTAATCAACTCATTGAATGATTTCTATATTATGTGCACTAAACTCTGATATCAAATTCCGACCACTACTGTATCCCATGTTCCCATTTAAAATCTGGCAATGGGCTTAGATTTACAGTAAATCTGGCACAAGGAATCAAATTCCCTACCTTGGACTCCTTCCCAAATCCGACATGACAATATCGCTGATAGAATGCTACGCCGCAATTTTGGAAATGCCCTCGGCTCCCATATATTTGATCACATGTTGGTTAGAAAAATACCCAAGCTGAGATCGTCCTTGAGATTAACATAATATCAACATTCCAACCAATAATCAATGGAGGCCATATAGAAAAACGGAGCGAGAAAAACCTACAACATACCAGGTGGTCTCTTTATGCGGCAGTGGCACACCCTTAGCTGTAGATTAGCGATCACTTTCCCCACCCATTCATCAAAAATAAATCAGAGAAATGCAGGTCCACAGTGCATCGTTGCCAAATTTTTATATGATTTTATCTCTATTTGCGCTTCATCTATTGCTGTTTTTTAATGGGATAATTTCCTCATCTACTAATTCCAGGTCTTGGATAGTCGCCGACCAATTTGATCCTCGCCACATCTCTCCACTCTGCGGTCTCAACTGCATCCAGCCCATCGGGGCAGCTCCAATTAATTTTATTAAAAGGAGCACCGGCCTGCACAAGTGCACATTTTCCCCCTTGAAATGCTACTTACAACTATGGAGCCAATGGGACGTATACCGTGTTGAAGAGACCACCGCATTCTGCCTCAAAAATCGAAACATAACATCTTGTAATTTCAAAATTCCATTTGATCCCGTGTCCAATTATCCCACTAAGGTCATAAACTGAAAAAGCATAGGCCCATAACAATAAAATGTTTTTAATAATAGAACATCACTTTTAAGACAATAAGTCTCAATAATATTTCTTATTAATTCAATTACAAACATCCAATGTGACTTACATCCAATTCAAATTCTACAATCTAACTTGTTGATCCAACTTGATGTCTTGTTAAAAATTTATATGCTTGGATTATAACTAGCAATCACATGTGTTTCATGAGATGTGAACGCCAAACGGTATATGTTATTTGATTTAGAGGTACAGTTATTATTGATCCACTTAATCTGAAGGTTGTTTCTACATTTCAAACTTGTTATAAATTCGTACATGATTACTTGTGATATCGTTTTCGATAGTTAATCAATTTTATAGTTGATGTTGTTAGTTGTGCATTGGTTGTTCAGTTGGTGTTTTGTTGGAGAAACATTTATTATACAATTGATAATGTGTGTGATTGATAGTTGTAGTGTAGGACTTTAGTTGAAACATTACATTGTAATGTTGTATGTGTACATTTAATTATGTTATAGGTTTGTACTTTTAAAGTTGCATACCATATTTCCAAACATAAAATAAATGTAGGTATACGTACACATAATGAGACATGTATACGTTTGCAATATTTATATCATGAGTGGTAGCCTTTAGTGGGCAATTTTAGTTTCAATAAACTTGATTACATTTGATATCCCTTGAACGACCTTGCCGCTTTCGATAGAAGAAATGTTGAGTATAGTAGTATTTGAGGTGCTATGAAAGCAGAAGCTAGTATTTACGATGGGTTGAGTGATAGTAGTCTTGCTTCCTCCTTTCTTCTTGCTTTGAGTGTTGGTACGTGCTTCATATTTGAGTATCTCTCGAATGAAAAAGCGGGTGAAATGCGCATATTTGCAAGCGAGGGTACTCTGGAGAAAGCTGTGAATGTCAGACCCTGCCTTTTAGTGGTTCCAATGTCGAAGGTTGCTCTGTGCAAAGTAAGTCCCTACGACTTGTGGATAGTTAATCCCCAGGCCATTTTAATCGGCAACTGTCTTCGATTCCCTCTAGAAATAGGGGGTATGGGAATATGTAAGGGGTTCGAGGGATCCCAACATGGGCCGTTGTATCTATCAAATTTTACAACAACAAATAAAGGTAATGCTGGTGGTTGCATTAATGCATCGTAGACAATGTCTGTGATTGTTCCTATGGCACCATTCACGAGGCCTGCATCAACCCATAGATTTTTAATAAACATGATTTTTTGTTGTTTGCATAACAGAACGTTGTGTTGCAACTGATCATCATCAGGATTTCCTGGTCCAGTCCACCTGTTACTTTCAACAATGGATTGGGCGATCGGAACATTCAATGCCTTCAACATCTGTAGGTTGTGGCATACCACTTGATCATTTTTTGCAAACAAATGTGGTGCATCCTTAAAAATGTTGAGATCCTACTGAGTTAGGTGTGTGTCTATGCGAGACATCAAGAGTTCCCAATCCTCAATTTGAGGGGTTGAATCTCGCATGTGGAGCAGTAAATTCTGGAATGAAACCTGTGCATTGGTTGTTCCTTGTTGCCGAAATATTGTTCGCAATGTAATGGAAGATTGAAATCCCTTCCAAAGGGTTGCTCCATAGGAATTACTTGTGTAAAGAGGACTGTCCAAAACCGGTGGTAATTGCCCGAGGTCACCGAGGAGGATGACTGATCTGTTCCCAAATTCAGATGTTTTTGAGTGTTGGAAAGCTTCGCGGAGCCTACTGTCAATTTTTCTTAGCAACTTTGGCCCGATGAAACTCATTTCATCAATAAGAACATATTCTATATGTTTCAGCGATTCTTGAAAAGACGATAATGCACTACCTTCAAGGGGTTTTAGTTCTTTGATTGGAATACGCATGGCTGCGTGGATTGTGGATGCAGAGATGTTGAATGCTAAAACACCGGTAGGGGCGAGCACAAGTAGAGGAGAGAGAGATATGGTTGATGCTGTGAATGAATTCCGGATTTTATTTATCAGAAATGATTTTCATGTGCCAGTCGTTCCTTGAATTATCAATCTTAGTGGAGGTAGAAGGGATTTGTTTGCTAAATGGTGTAGTATGGTATTAAGAGCTATTTGTTGTTCTAGAGACAAAGGAAGTGTGGAAGATGGTGGTGTGGCATGTATGTTGTTGTTAATTGTGTCTGCCTTCTCTCTCTCGATGAATGATGAACCAGTTATCTGTAAATCATGGGGAACGTCGTGTATGGTCCAATTATTGTGTATGTCAAAATCTTGTTTCCCCAACATTTCAAGACTATCTAGACCTGTGTTGTTTCCAGGGAGAAGTTGTGTAAAGACCTGCCATTCTTGTAATGGTTCTTGTTGAATACTGCATTTGGGCTTTGAGTCAGAACTAACATCTGTTGCAAGTCCTATGTCTGTGGTAGTGCGTAGAACATGCCACGGTCTGTAGTTGTGCTTGTACATGTCCCAAGTGACATTGATGTCATGTGGGGTTGAGCCAAATTCAAACGCTATATTTCTGAAAGGCTTGTATAATAGGAGTTCTGATCAACAGAAAAGGTCATATGATGTTGATTCTTGAGCAGGGACATCCACAAATCTCGGGTGGACCCGTACAATTGCTTATCGGTCATTTTTTCCATTTATCACCTTTACGGTGCTTGTTGTAGCTCCAATCTCAAGCAACTTGAATAAGTGGTAGGTGTTCCATGGTTGTTGGACAAATTTTATATGCATCCAAGAAAGCGGTGGTTTGTTGTGCATCGACGTCACTTTCAACGACACGTCTCAGAATATTTTTTCCAACATTTAATGATACGAATGGAGGGCTACACATAACAAGTGGCATTTTTTGCAGCATGTGGCATGTTTCTTGTGCGCTTATGTCATGTTCAACAACACTTTCTATGAGCATTTTACGGATCGCGATATGTGCTAGAGAATCTTCGTTTGCATCTCTTGAAACTCTGGATAGCATTTGGTGATATGTTTTTGAACGTTGCTCGGCTTTTGAAGCATATTTTGCAATATACTTAAGAACGGCATGGCGGGAAAGTACCGGTTGGCAATCGACATTTGCTCTCCATATGTATATCATTGTTCGATTGTGGATGTTCAATCTGTCATCGTTTCTGGAAGGGAGGTACTTTATTTTCCTGTCACCTTCAATGTGTAAGGAAGAAGTAGGTTGCATGGCCTAAGGAGAGTTGTACCTACACTGCAGCTGTGATTGCTTTCTACGCAGGCATGTCTGCTCTGAACATTTAGTATGGCGCTGAACTCGATTAAGTAGTTCTTCAAGGTCCGCATGCGGGGAGGTGGATAGAATTTGTGTTGTATCTAGCAAGCAAGGGTCATCTAGGAGTGACCTGCAAACGAAATCCAAGCGGTTACAAGCCGGACGGGGGTTCTAGGCAGACACGAAATTATCAAAGTATTGTTTTATCGCCTCAATAACTATTGTGTCCTCCCAGTCCAGTTCGTCTACCTTTGGTGCATTCTCGAGCCACAATAAACCGTGGACATGTGCAGAGCCTTTATGTTGCCATTCGTACTTGCGAGATGAGGGAACATAAATATTAGATATATAGTTTGGGAAAAAATTTAAAATAAGTAGATTTGATTACCTGTACCAAAAGTCTACTGCTCCAAGTTCCTTCTGCAATATTTCTTCCCGAAATATTACGAATCTGTGGTGCAGGTATGCTGATACTCGATGAGGGTTAGAGAAAATGTTAAGTGTTCTCCAACGTTGGGCGGCTTGAGGATCTGTTGGGCATTCACCAGACATAATATTGTGGAGATCTGGCCATTTAGTGTCTACAGCACTTAGAGTGAAGAATAAGGTTGGTGTCCCTAATTGTTCCACCATATCTGAAAGCTCACTTCTACTTTTTGCCCAAAATGAACGTGTCCCTCGAAGGCTCGATCCAAAGCGCATTAAGCTATCTGGGAGGTTGTCTTTGGGGCATTCTAGTAGTTGTCTTTGTAGCTCTCTAATTGTTGGAGGGATTCCAGATTCAGTGTTCTGTTTCATAAAAACTACTGCCATGGACTGGCTTCTGTGTCGCATTATGAGGTTTAGAAGGAAGTAACGAAATCTTGGGTGGGAACCGAAACGCCCATCATGGTAACACATCAAATGAAGTGCGTATTCATGCATTGGAACTTCTTTAATGCGGGGTTGTTGCCACATTGCTTTTCCTGTCGGAAATAAAGTTGGGAAAGCCATTGAGAATAGGCCTTTCGTATTATATTCATTTATTGGTGAAAGCCCAAGCTCTGGTCATGGCATGGTAAATGGAGTGTTACCATCATGGTTGAGCAAGAACTATTCGATTTCCTCTTCTTCTGTTCCTATATTGTGAGGTGTTGGCACGAAAGACGATGAGTATTCATATGTTTCATCAAAGTGGGTGGGAACACCACTATCATGAGTTGTAGAGCAAGTTTGCATTTGGGGAAGTTCCATTGTGGCTGTGTTGAGAGAGGAGGAAACATTTGACGATTCAGATGGTAGTGAGGAAAGGGCGTCATCGTCGATTAAGACATCTTTGTAATAGGGGTCGTGTTGGATTTTATATTGCAAGGCTACACAAACACGAGATCTACTGACGTAGAAATCATAATTTTTTAAATTAGATCCTTCCCTTTGTATGAGAACTATGTCCAAATCTCCAAGGCGGTGGGGTAGGGTCTTTGCTATTGAAGTAATTTTTTGCGGGAAGCTTATGGTGTGTCCTGAGTATTTGTATTGCCTGCCACGTACTTGGGCGACTTGCATGAATGGATTAACTCGTGCGATAAGCATCTCCTCGATTTGGGTTAAAGACGCAAGAACGATAGGTTGTTTTTCAGGGTCCATGTTGTTCCATGAAGAGAAGCGGTGGCCTTGTTTTTCACTTTTGCATCTGTTACACGAGGGAAAGCCTTTGGAAAAAATTGTTTTAATTCCAGGGTAATTTTCCAAACAGATTGAGCAAGTTTGGATGTTCACCAACAAATCTATTCTTTTGCGAAACTGACGTTGGGCTTCTAAATTCAGTGAAGAGAGCGGGGATATGGGAAATATCTGTGTATTAGAAGGGGTGGGGTGTTCTGTTTCAGTCGTTTGTGGATTGCAAGGTGGAAAGCAGTCTGAGGGAGAGGAGAAACTGGTTGTATATGTGGGATGAACTGAAGAGAGGTCAATACTTGAGACAGTTTCATGTGGCATCCCAGACATTTGGGGCAAAGTGACAGTTGCTAGCAAAGATGGGTTCATACGGAAGGAAGTGGCATGCTCTTGAAAGGTTTTTTCCATGGAAGTTACATGCAGAATGTTGGTTGGCAATTCTTCAGTAGTTGTATTTGATGGCAAGATTGGAATGTTGGGGGATTGTAGGTTGTTGGTCGTTGTAAGTTGAAAGATGTTAGAGATTTTCGTTGTTCTATGCTCTAATTTATGATGCCGTTGCTCAGCAGTTATGTGTACTTTATTTTTTGTGTAGTTTTCTCTTCGTTGGGCTCGTTTTGCAGGAGTCAACATGATTGTGAAGTCACAGGATTATGGAGTACCACTTGTTGGATAAATATCATTTTGGGTTAGAAAGGAACGATACATAGTTTGATGACAAACAAATGCAGAAATAAGTGAAAATGTAAAACTAAATTCAATTGTAATGTATGTGGAGTACCAATGGGAAATACACATAAGAGGTAACAATTTGAGTTTTGAGAAACTACTTTTTTATTAAGGAAAAGAGTATTAGATATATAGAAACATACAATGTGTTCACATACTACAGAAGGATGTAAATACGTACATAACAAAATTGAATATTTTTTATATTTATTTTCTTAAAAGTACTAACAATCCGCATAATAAAAGGAGATAATAGTATATCAGTGTATAAGGGAATTCAACAGTTTTCTTTTGAAGCAGGGAAAAAAGTGAAACATAGATATGAAATAAGAAACATAGCAGTCATAGTGCAAAGTATAGAATGGGATGAGTGAGGGTGTAATGTTTGAAGGGACGGGTGGGTTGGAAATCCTTGCGTAAAGCTTATGGAGGAGTTGCACTATTTTCTGCTTTCTTTGAACTGAGGATGACACATTTCAATCTGTTGTTTCCACAATATGTCTCTTTTTTCAGTGAAAGTGTGAAGCAGTATTCGTTTCCGATGACATTACTTATAATTTCACTAGTCGCATCTTCGTCTATAGTCAATATATGGAGGTCGCTAGCTGTAACACCCATGATTAACTCAGCTATCTCATCAAAAGCGGTAACTGATTGAAGTTCTCCTGTTGGGTCCTTTAGATCGATCCTGAGTGCATATCTATAATCATAGTTTTGCACTTGTCTGTTGCAACTTGAACATAACCATGAACCATTACCATTCTCTTTCACCTTTTTCTTGCATTGTTTGTCTCCTTTTTGAAGAGGACATGCCTTGTAAAAAAAGTTTTCCATGCTAATATTCGTGATTTCTACAGTAACCATGGCCCATTCATTTCTCTCAATGTTCCCCATATTTAGTACCTCCGAAATCATCATTACAGAGGTCATGCTTTTTGGAGGGCCTAGAAATTGGGTTGTGATAGAGGGCGCTGGAAGGAAGTAGTCATCGGAATCAACCCAGCCATGAAGTGTATTTGTTTCTGAAATTTTACGGTTGACATAACATTTGGTTCTTGAAATAGTGTCCACTGAGCTTCTATTGAAACTGGAGACGCGGGCAGCTTTCAAGGCAAGGACTGGAAGAGGTGGTATAGAAAGCATGTCTTCAAGTTTGTTGCTTATATCATCTAAGTGATGTCCCCACAATGTGACACTTACACTGAAACCTGACATGTCCTTTAACTGCAGTGTTCTTCTCTTTGTTTCAGACTTGTCATACCGACGAATTGTTGAGCATGGTGACATCGTAACAACAATTCCAATCAAATCAACTTTAGAACCTTCAGCGCTTGCAGGTAATTCCTTGATTTTGGTGAAGTGAAAGTTATGGGAAGGTATTGTATCTTCATTTGCTATGAGTGGAGATATGGTTGAGGAAGGTTGCAGGAAAATTTCCAAAGCATTGTTCAAATGGTTATAACATAGCTTTGCATCAGCAATCCTCACAATCCTCGCATTGGAAATTGTATATAGCTTCCCATTCTCAATCTGCTCATAGAATGCTTCCGCGGCCTCGTTGAAACAAGTGATGTCGATTTCTCCTCCTTCCTAATCAAAAAAATCAAACCCAAACATGGATCCTTTTCCCCTTGCATTGTGATATTGGCGAAGGGTTGTTTTTTCTAGGGCACGGCCTTCTACGGACCACATGTGCATAGATGTATTCAAAGCACTTATTTTAGTTGGTGTTCTCGTAAAATATTTGTTAACCCAATTTGCACTTACATCTGTTTGTGGCAACTGATTGTGTTTGAGAGCATTTGTTGGTAGTCGGATTGGAGCACCGATTACCAAATGTGTTTCAACAACAACATCCATTTCAATGATAAGAACGGTGCTGCAATGGAAAAGAAAAATAGGATATAATTAGAACTGAGCAACGGATGGAAAAAAAAAATAGAATTAAATTTTAATTGATATAGCGAGTTTATGTACATTGGTAATTGAGCAAGAGATGAAGCTTACAGTTCACTTTTGATCATTCTAATGAGGGATTTGTGTAAGCACATGATGGAGCCTTCTTGTATTGAATTGTCGGTTACACGACTTGCAAATTTGGAGGGTAGAAGTGCTGTCTGAAAATGTATCCCATCTGAAAGGTCAACACGATGTTGGGATCCCGTGTTGAGAATGGACCTTAGAGAGCTCAAGTGTAGTATATGAAATGTGGGGTCAACATTGGAACCACCCTCAATCAATTGAGAAATGCCTTCGTGTGTCAAATTTATTTCCATGGCAACTAAAAGATGCTCGAGATTGTGAGAATTCTGCAAATATATGGTGGAAAATGTAAACTTGTGGGGAAGTCAATCATGAAATGAAGGATTTGTTCAGGAAATCATGCATTTGTAAAGAATGAGAACCTTTAAAGTTGACTTCCTTATTATTTCATATTTTCTAAAAAGTGCAAACATGAAGTCTAACCCTTTAACAATTCAATATGTAAAAAAGCGATATATGTACAAAGCTTTGGTTGAAAACAACTAAAATTTGTATGGTTGTTTGTCGACATTTTAAAACTATATGTATTTGTGTGTGAATATTATGAAGTACACATTAAAAATGCATCGTTGGTTTACATAAAGAAGTGAGCAAATGTATAAAGGAAAGATATAATGAATAACTCATTAAAAATGTGTTGTTGTTGTTGTTTGTTGAAAAGTTAGATTATGTGCCCCATATGTTCCGCCGCAATATATACATGCATTTATTTGAAATGAATTACATATTATTATGTTAAGCAAACATAATGGAATACAATAAGAATAATATGTACACTTGAAGTGAGAAGACTATAGGTATTTGTATGGAAACACAAAGATAAAGAAATTAGGAAAGCATAGTTGTTGGATAACAAAAACTGAACATGTGTTTGATAAGTTTGATTCTCCGTCGGATATATACTGCGACAATACATACATGGAATATTTGGAACGAGTTACAATTTATTTCAAAAATACTTATAAACAAACACTTATAAACTAACCACTACAAGGTTTTTTTTATAATCAAATTTCTTGCTTTTTGCTTGTGCAATTTTCTTTGCACGTTTCTTGTAGTTTTGTCCAGTTGCAGATGCCTCGATTGGAATTCCCATTCTCCTCAATTTGTGTGGTGGTTCATATTTCAGTGCATCTTCGTTCGAATCATAAATCAAGAAAAAACCTCGTGAATGATCTGCAATCGTTTGGATTTTGGAGAGAAAAATTGGGGATGTTGGCATCAGGTGGAGGCGATCTCTGATCATTTCAGCTATCACTATTTTAGGTGGTTTCGGTTGCCTACAATGCAAAACATTAACAACACATTGAATACACTTAAAATTTTCCTCCCTCTGCAAGTGAGGCGTAGTTAATGTCAATCCCATTGTGGGGAGGGGAATTTTGTTTCTAGTTTGCATCATATTAAACTGGAGAGGGAAAATAAGTATGTTAGTCCACCAAGATGTTCTTAGGTATGACGGGCAGCTTTAAAAGCCTTGTCACTGATCAGTCTAACGTCCAACTTGGGACGCTTCGAAATGGCCTCATTGGGGAACGAACCCCTCAGCACATAACGAATCCTGTCATTGACGAAGGCACGTGCCCCCACATGTCACTTCGGAAAAAGGATTGGACTCTAAATATAAATGTAACAATCAAAAGAATATAACATGAAAGCTCTCTACAATAGTTTTTTAAACCATAACATGCAATAAATGAAACAAATGAATAAGCACTTGAATCAATATTAAAACCCACCTCAAGTTTGTTTAGAGACGACGCTCTTCTTTACCGCGGGAGAATGAGAATCACAAATAACCTACAAAAAAGTGAAAAATAAGTTAATAAAACTAAATATATCTACACTGCCAATGTCATATTCACTACATAACGCTACCACTCATGATATAAAATTGGTAAATGTATATGCATGAATTTGTAACAAGTTAGAAATGTAGAGATAGAACATTTAAAACATCCCAATATGTATATTCATTATCACGATATGATAGTGGATCGTTTTCTTCTCCCAATATGTGTTTAGGATTTTATTGTATAGTTCTTTAAAATCTTTTGATCTGTAAATCTCCATTTCTACTGTTTGACTATTCGTACGTGTATTGACGGGGCATTAGCAATTAAGGATTCTGGCAGTGGTAGACAATCAGCCAAGATGTTTCAATTCTATTCTCTTTACTACATTATTTCATCCAACGTGGTAACAGAGAAACACTACGAATTTTGGGAAGCAGTCTACAAATCCTACGAAAAAACCATGGAAAAAATTCCATATAACCGGCCCTTTCCAGAATGGGTAAAGGCCAGAAATTTTCTAACAGAAAATGGGTGGGCAGACATGGCTTACTATTCCAAAAACTGCAGAGATAATCCCATCTATACAACCATGCATGATATAATTTATGATGAGCTTGAGAAATTCCGAAGCGATGGAGACTCACAATTTTCAACAGACAATAGAAAAAAAAATAAGCAAAGAACGAAACTCAAAGTAAGATGCAATAATATAATAGTCAAGATTGTAACAAAACAAACATATTGAAATTGAGGACAAAATATATGTTCCCAATTATTTAAAATATGAGTTCTCTGGGTTCAATTCTCAAGAATTAGCAGTGGCGACCGATTTCAAATGGAGTTGAATCAAACTTGAGAACCAATTATTAGATTAGTTCTCTTGATTCCATTTATTAATTGGTTTTGAAACCAAAATTCAAAAGGGGGTATGGCGTGTCACAAAGCTGTTACAGCAAGGGAAGCAGCCATTCGGAAAACCAAACAGTTATATCTTCCACCAGGGATCATCAAACCAAGCATTCAAGGGCTTGATCAAAAGTGTTTGAATAGAGTTTTCATCTGACTATTCGAATCTGCGAATTTGGTTGCGTCTAAAGGAAGGAATCATCAATTAAATCTCTAGGGAGTCGTATCAACACCAGGAAAAACTCAGACTTAAACCTATTATTTGAGTAAATCCAAAATAGAAATTTCTAACCTTTGCGGAACAGAAACGGTGAGTAAAATAAAAGACGAGTGTTCTTCCACTGCGGAACAGAAACGGTGATCGTTCTTCCAATAAAAGACGAGCGTTCTTCCACTGCGAAACAGAAACAGCGATCGTTCTTGTAATAAAATAAAAGATATCCAATCCCTCTTTCACGAAAACGAACTGATTATTTGATGAGATAACCAATACAAACTCCTTATTTATAAAACAGGGCGGAATCTAAAAAACAGGAGTTAAAAATAGGGTTTTAAAAATAGAAACTCAAAAATTGCATGTAAAGTAAAAACGACATGCAAACAGCTGTCAAATTTAATCCTGTTTGAAAATCGTCTAAAAGGCTGTCAAATTTAGGACAGTCGTAGAAACGTCCGGAGGTCCTCTACCATAGGGGGAATTCCTTCGGCGTAAAAATCCAGAAGCTTCTATATTCTATATTTTTATAATTTCCTCTTCATACCTAGAATCTTCTAATTTCTAGATTTTCCTTATTTCCTAAACTTCTATTTTGTCTAGAAAATTCTAGACAATCTTACATTTTCTAACATCCCCCCTTAAGATTGGCAAGAAAAATTACAAAAAAATACGAATGCGGGGAACATTATACACTATACCCTCTTAATGTTCACCTCTAACATGTCGAGCATTTCTCGAAACTTCAAAAAAATTGCTTCAGTCATACTCTTTGTGAATATATCAACAATTTTTTCTTCACTTGGAAAATATTGGAGCTTGACAATAGTTTGTTGTACAAGATCCTGAATGTAGTGAACATCGATCTCAATGTGCTTTGTTTTAGCATGAAACACTGGATTATATGCCACTTGTATGGAACTTTTATTATCAGAATACAAAGTAGTAGCTGAACATTGTGGAAGATAAAACTCATATAAAAGATTTCGAATCCAAACTGCTTCTTTTCCTGCTTCTTTTGTTGCTATATATTCTACTTCAAATGAGGAAAATGAGGTGGTTATCTATTATTTTCTACTCCATGTAATAGACCTCGATCCAAGTTTGAAAATGTAGCCACTAGTTGATTTCTTGTCATCTGGATCACTAGCCCAATCATAATATGTAAATCCAACCAACGAGATTGATGACTTATAGTCATAATGAATGCCATAATGTATTGTGCCATAAAAATACCACAGAATTATCCTCATAGCGATCCAATGACTTTCCTTAGGTTACTTCATAAATCAAGATACAAGATTAACTACAAAAACAATGTTTGGTCTAGAATGAGTTAGATAAAAAAGGCTACCAACAAGTTTTTTGTATAAAGTTGGATCTACCTGATCCGTAAACTTGTAGCTTTGGAAATCTATGAATCAAACAAATAATCTTGTTCTACTTTTTACTTTGGAAAGTGACAATTTTGAGCTTTAGTGACAGATTATTTAGTGCTTAGAACAGAATTGTAGAGAAATGCTAAAGGAATTCCACACACGACACAAGACTTTTATCCTTGAAACCCCGACTTCGAGGGAAACCTAGTCAGGAAGGGAAACTACTCTTTCTTCCCACTTGTATTGGCCAATTATAAACAATTTACAAATCACAGTAAGTATAGAAAGAAACAATAATGTAAACTTCCCCTCTAGTTACTTATTTTCTCTATTTCTTGCAACTTGCTTTTACAAATATACTCCAGCACTGGAAGTCCTTGCTCACTTGCTCTCATACAATTAAATTTTTCTCTTGATCTCTTTAGATCTTTGAATGCTCAAATACCTTGATCCTTCATGAATTTATAGCCTTCACATGTCTTCACATGTACTGGAGAATGGGAAGGGATGTAGGAAAGGAAGATACAAAGACAGTCGGTTCAAATTCGAACCATTCGGTCTCTATTTTTATTTTTCCACCAAAAATGACAGGACTTCTGCCTAGTGCAGACCGATGGTTACAGGACCACCACCCTGGCTAGGCGGTGGTTATCGGATCGCCACCCTGTAGGGTGGTGGTTCTGTTAAAATGCTGACAAAACCTCCTTTTCCCCATTTTCTTCATTTTTCCTTCATAGTGCTAATGATCTAATGAAGTGGTGTGTTTCTGGATCCCTATGGATCATACCTCCCCTACTTGGGAGGCTTTTACTCCCACAAAATCTTAGTGGGGGAGTGGTAGAGGAATGAATTCCCTCTCTTGCTCCTTCAAGTACCACAGGTCTGCCTTGGTGTCTTCTCTCCTCATCCAACCTACTAAGACTCCTATGGATCTCTAGTTTGCTACTCTAGTCACCTCTGAATCATGTGTCTCCTCCTCTTCCTGCTTCCCTACTGTCAGGTCCAGTGGATTGGTAGGTAGATATGGTGACTACATCACACAAGTGTATATTGCTCCTTGGTCGAGTAGTTCATGTGGCTTCTTATTATCCTCTGTACTCTCCAGCACTGACTGCCCATAAAATTTTATGTCTGGTAGAGAGGATTATGGTGGAATCTTGTGCTCTACCTCCTACCCAGGAGTCTAGAAATCCTTCTGCAAAAAATGAGTGACATTATCCATATTCTGTTAGAGTAGGTAGTTACCTTAGCTCATGTTCACCTAAGTACTTTATTTACCTTTATTGTATTTATCCTCACCCACTTATGTGTGTGGATATTTCTTTTATCTTATTTATATATTATCTATATTATCTAGTTGTTAGGTATAGTTATTTCCTTGATCTATGGTATTGACTAGATCCTTGATGTCTAGTTCTCTCCTAAATCTATGCTCTTGACTAGTTCTTTGGTGATTAGTTATTTCCTTGATTTATGGCTTGATCTATGACCTTGAATGGTTCTTAGATTTTTATTCCTTGCATATTTAAGCAAGGCCCATTCTCATTGTATTGCATTGAGTTTCATTAATAATATATGATATTCTTGCTTATTTGTTTGCAAAGGTTTTTCATTGAAATCCTTACCCCTTGGTCATATGGTATGGTCATATGAGGGCTTAAAGCTTGTGATTCCTACTAGTAGGTGCTTAACTTCAACCCCCTTTAATTTTATTTGTGTGGTGGAGGCAACAACATTTTATTTATTTTTAGTGGCAGCTAAATATTTATTTTGAGACTTGAACTATAATTATAAAGTGTCAAATACGGAGGAGTGTTGTAATCAATTGTGGACGTAATTTCGGCTGAGCCTGACATCCTAAAATTTTGGGAGTTTCATTCTTCTCTATCGTGGATTCTGAGAATGATATGCTTTTCTCTAAAGTATGTGGACTTCAAGAGGATATTGTAAAATTTGTGTAAGAAAATACATCGCTTAAGAAGTGAAATTCTCTTCTACAATCACTCATTCATGATAATGATATAATAATCCACTCCCTGTAGCAACAACTTGCTAGCTTACAACATCACCATGATATTTTGGACAACCATATCCATGCTCCTAGTCCACTTGCAGCTATTGCTCCTATACCCACTGACATTGATCTATTAGTCTTTGAGCATGTTCCTGCTCTTGATGCTTCTAAACCTGTGAGGCTTGTTATTGCATGCTCTTCCACATTTGTGCCTATTACAGTACCACATGTTGTGTATTCTATTTATGCTCAACTGCATGGAATTTTTGAGAAGCGTACCACTACCGTCAGTTTTCGCATGCTCTATTTTATGGGTTTCACTGGCAAAGGTATTGGCAGACACTCACAGGGTATTGTTTCCCCTCTTCCACATGTTAAATGGAATTCTCACCATGACATTTCTTTTCATACAGATACTTCATTGGGACCACACATTGAAAGAGCTCATTTGTTTATTCGCTCGACTCTTTTTGAGGATCATGAGCAACACATGAGTTCTGCATCTTCACTTGGGCTTGAGAAACCTGAGATTTCAGCTGTCATACATGATCAACTTGACATACATTATGACATTCTTTTGCATGCACCCATTGTGCATTTTACACCAAGTCATATGCATGCATCTTCTTCATCCATCCGTGTTGATTTGGAGTGGATATCTAATCACTCATGGTGGCGACATAGGAATTCGTTGAGAGGACTCTACATTCACGGCTCCTCCACCATTCGGCCTCTTACTTCACTTTCTATACCTTCTGCATTGTGATGCTTCTTGTTTTGAGAATTTTTCTTTAGCAAGTGTAGTGTATCTCTCTTTTTTGTTGAGAGATTTTGTATTTGTATTTTCAACACTTTTGGAATGTTGACAGTATCTCTTAGGGGATCTATTTCAGTGCACTCCAGTGTTAGTTTTTCAGTGTTTAAGTAGTTGTTTTAACAACTCATACAGATTTGTAGTGTCCCTCCACCCAGTCAGCAGTATGGGAGGGTGTGGTGTTGATCATGCTTCTTTGAGTTTTGTGTCCTTGCCTTGTTACCTTGGATCTTGGATTGTGACACTCTAGATTTTGTGTCCTTGCCTTATTGCTTTGGTTATTATTATTGGATGGTGACACACCTATTTACAGTAGTTGATCAAATTATGTTTGGCGTTTTTTACACTTTTGACATCACTCTGTTGACAATCTCATTGTATGGAGCTATTCTGGTGAAGCCTAGTGTCAGTTGTTTTTTAGTTTTGTGATCGAGTAGTGGATTTAGACCACAGTGCATGCTAAAATTCTTCAGCATTGTACGCATTTTTTGAACCGAGCTTCTTGGGATGCCTTGGAGCTGGTTTTTACTCTCTTTACTTTGTTGTTACTAGTTTTGGGTACCTTGCGGTGTCCCTTTTTCCCAGTTATTATACATGAGTACCTCGTTAGGCATAGTTGTTGGGACTCATACTGTGGACATACAACTTCTATTTTGGCCCCTAGCTTCACTTGAGGGGGGTGTTAGGGTAGGTATTTACCTTATCTCATGTTCACCTAGGTACTTTATTTACCTTTATTGTATTTATCCTCACCCACTTATGTGTGTGGATATTTCTTTTATCTTATTTAAATATTAGGAGATATTATCTAGTTGTTAGGTATAGTTCTTTCCTTGATCTATGGTATTGACTAGTTCTTTCCTTGATCAATGGTATTGACTAGATCCTTGATGTCTAGTTCTCTCCTAAATCTATGGTCTTGACTAGTTCTTTGATGACTAGTTATTTCCTTGATTTATGGCTTGATCTACGACCTTTATTGGTTCTTAGATTGTTATTCCTTGCCTATTTAAGCAAGGCCCATTCTCATTGTATTGCATTGCATTGAATTCCATAATAATAAATGATATTGCTGATCATTTGTTAGCAAAGGTTTTATGTAAAGTTATTATGGCAAATTACTTTCATCTTATTGATCATGGTGTTTGATTAGCATCTGTGTTCTTGGCTTGGTACGATCTTGTTATCGTTCCTTTTATATTCTTTATCCTTTTGTTAGAAACATCTATGCTCTCTACCCCATCTTGTTTTTCTTTCCATGAAAGTAAACATAAATGATTTTCCCGAATTAGTCTTTTTGCTTGGTTGTCACTTAGCATAACATTCTTTGGTTTACACTGGTGTGCCTGGATGTTTAAACTGACCCTGTCCTTGACCCGTTTGTACTGGTTCTCCCTCCTTATGAATGCAGCATCCCTGGTAAACAAGTAAGGACTTCCAAAAACAACATAAAATGCATCAAGTTGAATTATATCATCCTCTAATACATTTATGTATTGGGAATTTATTCCAAATCTGAACTTACACTTCCTTTTTACTTGGATCTCTACACCCTTATTCACCCATCCCAATGGGTATGGATGTGGATTCTTATAATTTTATAAACAAAGCTACTCTACAACCACATAAGAAATAAAATTGGACTAAGAACCAAAATCAACCAAAGCGTTTACCTTAGTCTTCTTGATTTAGATTTTGATCTAGAATAGCTCACTCATCTTTTCTTCTTCTTTTCTGCTATACATGTTAGTGGCCATACATCCCAACCTCTCATCTACATCCAAATCATCCTGAATTTCCACCGCCTCTTCTAGTTTCACAGTGGTCATGGATTTCTTGGAATCCTTGGTTCGGTGCTTTGGGTGTGATTCTAGATGTAACTTCCAACATGTGGCGTCATTATGAAAATTGATATCACAATGCTTACAAAAATTCTTAGGATCTTTACAAGTATGAAAAATAGTGGTATCCTATTTACCTTTCCATTTACCTTTGCTACTTATCTTCCCTTGCTCTTTTTCCAACTGATTTGTTGACTAGTCTTTCTTTGGCTTTGCTTCTCCTTGCTTCTTATCGTTATTAATGTAGTATGCTTGTATACAAGCTTCATTGAGATCCTTGGGCTTTGTGGAGATTACATTCCTCCGAAGGTGAGTTTGAAGTCCTCCCAAATACTTGGTCAAAATTTCGTCATCCTTCAAGTCCATATTCAGCAACATGGCTTATCTCTGAAACTCTGTAGTACAGTCCTGCATGTTTTGACTGATACCATATCTAAAGTACTGCCACTTAATTATCTGGTCAGTATTATTTCCGATAGGATAGAATTTTTCTCTAAGAAATTCTTTAAAACCCTTCCAAGTACTGACAATAGGATGTTTCTTATTTTCACAAGTGGCTAGATGGGTTTCCCACCAAACCAGAGCATGGCCTTCCTTTTTGAGACATACAAAGGTAATAATTTGTGCCTCGGTGAAATTATGCACACTAAAATAAAATTCCAAATGTTTTATCCATTTATCAAGAAATTTTGCATCTACTTGTCCTTCAAATTTCTTTAATTCAACTTTAAAGGGAGTATGAGTAGATTTTACCTTCTCGCTTACAATTAGAGTCTCTTCTTCACGTCCTTCCAAATCTTCCTCATCGTGGCTCCCTTTGATACTGATTTTTTCAGCCAGTGTTTGAACCATTGAGTCCATGGAATCTTTCTTAACTGAAGCTTTCTTTTGTAGATCTAAGAGTTCTTGTTGTTTTCTATGCAATCTATTCCTCAGGGTCTCTAGCATCTCGACTCTACGGACCAAGTTCTCTTCCTCCATTTGAGCTTGAATTCTGTATTTCCACTTCTTCGTAGAAATATCTGGTTTGCAAGGTAAAAATTATTCACCTTTGGACCTTGTCACTATCATACAAATCAAAAGAATGAATACCATAGTACTGGATATATAATCAGCTCTGATACTAAAATGATCTGTAAAATTCTAGCTTTGGCAATCTACGAATCACAAAAATAATCATGTTCTACTTTCTACTTTGGAAAATGATAGTTTTGAGATTTAATGACTAATTATCTAGTGCTTAGAACATAATTGTAGAGAAATGCTAAAGGAATTCCACACCGATACAAGAATTTTATCATGGAAACACCCAATTCGAGGGAAAACCAGTCGGGAAGGGCAACTACTCTTTCTTCCCACTTGTATTGGCAAATTATAAACAATTTACATATTACAATAAGTATAGAGAGAAATAAAAATGTAAAATTCCCCTCTAGTTACTTGTTTTCTCTGTTTATTGCACCTTGCTTTTACAAATCTACTCCAGCACTAAAATTCCTTTCTCACTTGCTCTCATACAATTAAATTTTGCTCTTGATCTCTTTGGATCTTCGAATTCTCAAATCCCTTGATCCTTTGTGCATTTATATCCTTCCCATGTCCTCCTGTGCATTAGAGAATGGGAAGGGATGCAGGAAAGGAAGAGACAAAGATAGTCGGTTCAAATTCGAACTGTTTGGGCTCTATTTTTATTTTTCCACCAAAAATGACAGGATTTCCACCCGGTGCAAACCGGCGGTTACAAGACCACCGCCATGGTTGGGTGGTGGTTACAAGATCACTGCCTTACAGGGTGATAGTTATATAACTGCCTCACTCCACAAAGTGGAGGTTTTGTTAAAATGCTGTCAGAACCTCCTTTTCCTCCTTTTCTTCATTTTTCCTTCACAATGTTGATGATCTGATGAAGTGGTGTGTGTTTTTTTATCCCTATAGATCACTACCCCCTTGGAAGTACATTCCTTACTAATCTTGACTCTGAATTGATAAGGAGTAGAGGTTTGTTTACACTCCAACATGTTAAACTTTTATAAAATATCCAAAGAATATTTGGATTGAGAAATAAACAATCCTGCATCTACTCTGCAAATTTGTAATCCAAGAAAACAATTTAGTTCACCCAAATCAGTCATTTGAAGTTTCCTTTTAAGATCTAATTTTAAATCATTGATCAACCCAATATTTGGTCCAGTAATGAGCAAATCATCTACATAAATTGCAACAACAATAATCTCATCTTGGATTTTCTTCACATAAAGATTCGGATCTGATTTACATTTTTAAACCCATGAAGCTGAAAGTACATGTCAATCTTCTCATTCCATGCCCTTGGGGCTTGCTTAAGACCATAAAGAGACCTATTTAATATGCAAAAAAGGTTTGGATGTTTCTTATCTACAAAACCTGGTGGTTGATTCATATATATTTCTTCACACAAATATCCATTTAAGAATGCATTTTTAACATTCATTTGATGAATATGCCATCCAAAACTAGCAGCCAAAGAAAGAATATTTCTAAAGGTACTCATTTTAACAACAGGGGCACATGTTTGTTCATAATCAACACCTTCCTTTTGATTGAATCCCTTAGCAACCAATCTAGCTTTAAATTTTTCAATAGCACTATTCAACTTTAACTTTGTTTTATAAACTCATTTGCAACCAATAACATGCTTACCTTTAGGAAGGGACACAAATTCCCAAGTATTATTTGTTTGTAAAGCATAAAATTATTCTTTCATAGCTTGCTCCCATTCTTTATTCCCTCTATCTTTTTCATATGAGACTGGATCATTTATCTATAAGACTTTCGCCATTAGAGCACTTTTATTGATTCCTTAAGTCTTCAGACCTTCTCTATATATCTCTTCAATACTCCTTGTCTTTTTCTTGGCTGAATCATCTTCCCCTTCATCATCACTAGCTACAAAAATATGTTGATCATGAACATTAGTCATTTCACTATCAGTAATATTATCATCATTAGAAGTAGTGAATGCCTCAATGATTCAAATGCATATTTGTAATATTCACCCCCATTATCTAACCTTAAACACTTAATTATTTTTCCACTATGACTTTCAACCAATGCTTTAAACTTTTGAAATACTTCAAATATTTCACTTTTCCTTTCTAGAAAATAAACCCATACTCTCCTACTATAATCATCAATAAAAAGTGAGAAGATATCTGGTGCCTGAAAGGGAAGGATATCCTAGTTCACATAAATTGATATGAATTAGTTGTAGTGGATGATTAGCTCTCCATGCCTTACCTGAATCAAAAGGATCTTGATGGTGTTTACCTAACAAACATTCTTCACACACTCCATGAAAAGCTGAATTTTTTAATCCTCTAACCATATTCATCCATGCCATGTCTTGAAATTTTCTATAATTAATATGTCCTAGTCTAGCATTCTAAAGTTTTGACATATAATCTGTCTTAGAAATAAAAGCATTGGAGACTGTATATTCATCATCTACAAATCTAACAAATTTAAAGAGACATTCCGTGTGATCCACTCTACCAATAACAATCATATTTCTTGGATCTTTTCTATCTCTAACAATGACTTGATCAACAATGACAACAAACTCATAACCAACTTGAGAAATTTTATATACTAAAATAAGATTCACCCCTAATCCTTCAACCAATAAAACATTTTTCAAAATTCCATTAGTTACTCCAACAATCCCCATTCCTAACACCCAAAGTTTCATTTTATTTCCAACACTAATTTCTTGATCTGAATTTTGTCCTTCTTCAAAATCAATAAATAGAGATTTATCCCCATTCATATGAGATAATGGTCCTGAATCTAAAATCCATTCTTTATTGGAGTCTAAAGCAAAGTACCTCTCATTAATGTTACTAGATTCATTTTTAGCCCTAGAAATTACCTCCATACTTGATTCACCTTTTCTTTTGAAGGATATTTCCATGAAGCTATGCTTATATGTCTTTCCATCCTTAAACCTTTCTTGTTTAGGCTTGTATTGCTTCCTTTCATTGGTCCTCTTCTTCAAACAAAATTTCCTAATGTGATTTTCACCTCCACAATACCTGCAAATAATCAGTCTTCTTCCAGCTTGCTTTTCTACACCATCATTTTTAGAAAAATGGTTAGATCCATCATTATTTCAATTTTTCCTATAACTATTCCACTTTTTCTTCTCATCAACATTTTTAGAAAAAAAATTACTCTTAGCTGCATATGCATGATTTTTCTTAATATGTCCTTCTTTAATAAGTTGAATCTCTTCATCTAAAACTGATTTGCAAAATTGATCAAATGTTTGTTGGGGAGTACTTGGATTTAACTGAATAACCCTTTTCCTTGATTCTTTAAACACCTTGTAAGGTTGGGGGAGTTTAATCTCAACCATAGAAATCAATTGGAAATCCTTTTTTTCATATTCATCACCTATTTTCTTCAACTGAGTTTTTAAATATGAATAATCACTCATTTTCTAAAAATCAGCAAGATCTAAATTCACCAATTTTTCCTCTATACTAAACACGCTAGCAATGTCTACATCTTTATAATCTTCTTCTAATTTTTCCCATAGCTCTATTGGATCATCAATATCAATAAATCTTCTGTTAATATTTGGGCTCAATGCCTTACCGATTATTCCTCTAGCTTGCTCCAACTTACATATCCAAAATTCCTTTTCTTTATTGTTGCTTTGCGGTTCTCCAATTTTATTGTTCACAATCCTCCACAAATATTTTTATCTCAAAGCATTATTTACTGCAATATTCCAATATGCAAAACCACTTCCATTGAAGATTGGCAAACCTTCATTTGAAGAACCCATGTTACAGTTAAAAAAAATCAATATTTAGTCCCTCAATACAAATTAAATATTCATCCTCTCAAGAAAAAATACAATATCCAACCTTGTTGTAGAAAACTCCAAGCTCTGATACCATGAAAAAGCATGGGCCCATAACAATTAAATATTTTAAAAACTAAAACAACACTTTTAACAAAAGAAGTCTCAATAATATTTCTTATTAATTCGCAATACCTGATTTTCCACCACCGGATAGAGAGGCTAGTCACGGCCCTATTGGGACCTCCTTCAAAGACATTTTAAATGGAATGGAATTTTCCATGAAACCTGCAGACATTACCCCGTGTATTATTGATGCGCCAGAATTAACAGGAACTTGACAAGGTCATAACTTGAGCTCCGGTTGTCTGTTTGAGTCCGTTTAGATTTTTGAAACCACATGTTTCGATGAGAAGAACGCAGCAGCAATCCATCCTACTGGTTGGGGCAATTTTTGGCACATTTTTGAGCCCTAAATCCGCCATCTTGAGGCCAAAAATTAGGATTTAAGTTGTAGTTCAGTTTTTTCCTATTTTTGGGCATTAGTTAATTTTAGTCTATTAGTTTCATTATGAGTTAGAAAGTTGGAAATTCCTCTAATTTAGGAATGTAGAAGATGCGTGGAAATTTCTGTGCCCGTACGAATAAGCATGTGAACTTACTAAGAATAACAGGTTCTAGTAAACTGCTAAAAATAATAATTTCCGCCACCTAGAGTAGATTTAGTCAAGCTAGTTAGAGTTTTCTTGGCAACTTGAGTTGGGAGTTGTTTTCCTATTTAGGAAACATTGTAATTCATTATTTGATACCAAAGAAAGAGATTTATTTTCTTTTGGAGTTCATATTAATTGCAGTATATCAAGTTTTTAATAATTTGGCTACATTAATTACATTTGGGGAAGAGGTTATTTCATATGACATTTACTACAAAGAGCATGCTTTGATTTTTAGATTCGGGGGACTATGGCCCAACCTTCCTATTCTTCACGCATGATCTCTAAGCATTGGACTCCAATTTTAACTGGTAGGATAGACGTGTATCCGTGTGCTAAAGGTATTTTCATTATGACTTTCTCTTAAATAGATGATAAAAACATCATTGCTTCCAAGCTCTAGACCCACCAATCTAAATATTTGGTCATTAAACCCTGGTTCCCATCCTTTAACCCACTCAAAGAATCATTCTCATGGAAACCTGTTTGGATGGCTGATTTACCTCTCTAATTTTAGAGTCATGACTGTCTGACATCCATTGGAAACATCTTTGGGAACTACTCTCTATATAGATTCTTAAACCACTAATTACACCCATACTACCTATGCCCGGATCCTGGTGGAACTTGACATTGATAAAAATCTTCCTGTAACCATAGATCTTAGAGTGCAAAATAGAACTTGGTCACAACCTCTTGATTATGAAGGTCTACCTTTCCGTTGTAGAAGGTGTTTTTGCTTAGGACACATCTCTTTTGCTTGTGGGATGGAAAAACGTCGACATGAGAAGTGCAACTGGGGGAAAGACGCACTCCCAGAACACCGGATTTTTGATGCAAAAAAGGATCTAAAATCAAATGCAGATATAAAAATTGAATCCAATTCTTCCCTCGAAACCCCTTTATCTGAAACTCAAATTGTGAGCAGCATGAAAAATGCACAAGTTGTTGAGGGCAGCAAGGAAAATGATAAATATCTCTCTCAAGATAACAACTCATGATAAAGGTTTCGTACAACTCATGATAAAGAATGTCTTCCACCCACCTTCGCGTATCAAACCAAGATCTAGTACTAAATCTCTGAGCGAATTCATCCTTCGTGCTTTTAAACCAATCTTCAACACCTTCAAGTGTTAAGCATTCTGCCATCACTCTTTAAAGAGATCATGATATATGCCATGTTCCACTACAAATTCAAAAAGAGGTCCCGGCAACGGAACCAAGATGTAGTCACTTTTACACCCACTAAGAACAAGGGAACCTCATGCATGCTAGCCTATCACCCAGCGGGTGCTGGGCGCTCACCCAAGGTGTGTGAGAGGGAGATGAGTCTCTCTTTTATGTGAGTCTCGTGGAAGGCATAGTTCATGACTTTGACTTAGTGATTTAACATACATGAAGAGTTATAGAGCTCAAGCTGGCTTCTACACCCCTTCAGTCATAATAGAACCAAAGTACGCAATAGAAATAATAAAACTAAGAGTTGTAAATCCATTAACATACTTAACCATTCAAGTGAGATTCACGATTATACAAGAACATAAGTACAATAAAAATATACAGGTAATACAGAGAAAGAGTCTTAATACATTTTTCATGGAAACCTTATCACATTCATTCATAGTGTTACTTATAAAAGATTACAGTAGGCAAATCATAGTCATGCGCCATGTGTGGATCCATACAAGTATTCTCACAAGACAAAAAATTTCATTCCCCATTTCCCCATTACATCCTTACTAGAATTCCGTACCCATTTCCATCCCATAGTCCTCGCAGTAATTCTGCAGAGCTCCACTACCTTACTTTTGTCTCTTTTCTTTGCCAAGGGTGCGCATATAAATAGGCCTATGAGCTCTAACAAACTCCTCTGCAGCCTCAGATATGACCCCAAGTGTTAAGGTGTGGGTCGCCCCAGGCACATGCCTCTCCATGTCATGATTAACTTTTTGGATCTTTCTATCGCAAGGTATATTCCCTCCAGGACACCCTGTCACCAGGCTGGAACCTTATCCAAATAGAACACGTTCTTCATGTGTCCTACCCAAAGGGCCAAAAATGGCTAAGTCCCGAATTTTTCTTCACGTGGTGCACACATCCTTGGTTCTCCAAGAATCCTTTTGAATACTGCCTTGTGCGCCTTCACTTGCGCGCTTCCTTCGGTCATGCATGCCTATGCGCCCTTAATATTTGGAAGCTATATTAGGGGCCCAACATTACCACACACTTCACCTATTCTCCGCCCTCGGGAACCTTCTCAAAGAATGCAATACAAAAATAATGCAAGGCCTTGCCTTGGAAAAGAATGGGGGAAAGAATAAAGAAAGGGGAAGAGAAAGAATAGGGGGGAAATTTTCATAAAGGAAAAGGAGGGGAAAGTTTTGCTAGAGTTTGGCCTCCAGTGTACTCCAAGTGTTGACTTCCTTCTGTGCTTTGGTGTAGATGTCACCAACCAAGGTGCTCATCTTGTCGAAAGTTAGCCCCTCCCCTTGTGTGGTAATGGTTTCTACCACAGTCTCTAGTTCTTTAGCATGATCTTCCAAGGCATCCATCTTCCTTGTGATGACCTTGTAGAGCTCTTTTAGCCAGGTTTTGATTGAGACTCACTGGTTCTCAATGCATTCATATTTCTTTTCTACTTTGGATATGATCCTTTCCCACTTGGCTCTATTGCCCTTATTATTTTCTCTGAATTCCTTCAACTCAGCTTCGTCACTGGCAAGCAATATGCTTGTCACTTTGTCTTGATCTACGCAATGGTCGTAAACGACCCTCACAGTTTGTGTAGCTGTTCTTACGTCGGCGAGCACCTTGTTGTATTCGGCCACAATCGCGATGATCTTCAACTTGTCTTCCTTCTCCAAGTGTGCCGCTACCTCTTCTACCAACTCTAATGCCAAGGGCTGCCTCTCCATGGTGAGGATCCGAGTCAAGTCCTCTAGGTACTCTAGGGAGGATTTATAATTTTACACATGAGGGTTAAGGTCCGAGTGCTTTGTGATAATCGATTGGGAGATGAGCTCCACCTTCTTGGAAAATTTGCGTACCCTGGCATTTTCCTCCTGAAGCTCCCTCTACAGTTGAGAGCTGATTAATTTCTCGAGGCTAAGATCCTTCGTTAGCTTTACCACTTCTTCCTTCATATTCTCCAACAGGTCCTCCAAGACTCTAACCCTATCATTCCTGCCAAAGAGCCTAACCTCAATTTCCATGGAGACTTTGTTGGGTGTGTTACACACTTGCTCATTTGATAGTTGCTGCATGTTTACAATGGGGTTGTCCCCCTTTCCTTCAGACAACTTTAATACCGCTCCTTGGTTAATCTTGAATTCGGGCTCATCGAGGTGGGAGTCGAATGCCCATCATAGTGTCTTCCTCGTTCGTGGGTATCCACCCTCAGGGTCAAAGGAGTCCATGGCAGTGACCTCCTTGGTGGGCATGGTACTTTGGAAACATGCACGCAAAACTTTGTTGGGGTCATCAATGTAACCCATCATTTTTATTCCCCGTTCTGTGCGTTTATTTCCTGTGCGCATGCCCTTGGGAACAGTTACCGAAAGAGTTGGGCCTTTTGTGCTACCCACACTCTTCTCCCTCTTCTCTTCTTTAAATTCGCTGAGCACTAGGTCCGCACTACGCTCCAAATCCTCTTTGACCAGGGTATTTATTATCCTCTCTACCTCCCTTATTTCCTTCTCATTCACCTCCTCCTGAGTGAGCTTGGGCATACCTATCTCCTTGTACTAGCCCCTTCACTTCTTTCTTCACTTCGTGCATCTTCCTCCCTTTGGGCACCCTTCCTCCTTACAAAGATGAAGGCATCATTTCTATCCTCTGCTTCCTCCCCCTCCGAGTCATGGACATTAATTGGCTCTTGATCCACCTCCAACTCTTCCCCTTCATCATCATCCCTTTCACCTACATAGGTGTTCAGGTTGTCTATATCTTCAGACCCTTGTTCCTCTGTTCCTTGTTCTTCTTCCCTTATAGAAAAATCCAGAGTCAGGGATGTTGTCTTTTCTTCATTTGAATATTCTTCAGCGGATGGTGGTTTCGCAGGCTCTACGGTCTTTTCCCTTACCACTGTTCTCCTTTTCTTCCGGATATAGGTACTCGGCCCCATGGTACCTACATTCTAACTTTCCACTGCCCCTTGTTCTTCTTCTGTCTCCTTACACTTTGGCATTGGCTTCTTCCTTCCCATGGGGTCTTCTAGGATGGATATTTCATTTTCTATGTATGTGCTCTTCTCAAACTTTGGCCTTATCACAGGTAGATTCTGGCAGCAATGCTTTTAGCAATTGGTAAGGTCAATGGCCTTACGTTGTGCATGTCCTGCGATACATATCTTTCAACGTATGTGCACTTCCCTGGGTAGACCAACTTCTTTCTCATCTCTCTGTGTTCACTGTCGAGGGTGGACAGGTCAAGTTTTAACTTCTTCGACTCCTTATACCTGTTCACTCCCACTTGGAAAAATTAGGCTGTAAAAGAGAAGGGGAGTTTGCACCAGGGACTCCAACTACCATCCACTGAGATGAATCTGCCAATGCAGAAATGCTGGTACACCGTGAAATCAGCTTTTCCTTCAGTTGCCAGGGGGATTTGCTCAGGGATTCGCTATTCAGCCCCAAATCCATTCCTGAGGTGTGTATACCATTTATCCAAGCACACTTTGTGTACCCCTGTCATTGACTCACAAGTATACTTTTGGAATCTATCTGTGGGAGAAGGGTCTTCATCAAGGTATTCCCATACAAACTTATCAGATGCATCCAACACCCTGATTTCTGAGAACATAATGATTAATAGAATGTTCCCAAACAATATCTTTCCTCCGTTCTCCGCATTGCTTATGATTTTGTCTACTATTTACTAGGATACATTGTATATGGTGCCTTTCGTGACCTTTCTGCAGACATTCAACCAGGGCTTGCTCACCTGGGTCCACCTCTCTTGTCCATTCAACTTGGAAATGAGGTGCGCGACCATTTTCATCACTGAATCACTGATATTCGCGACGTCATAGTACATTGATCCCTTTTTATAATCTTAGGATGTAATGGTTTCCTTGATCACCTCCTCATCTTGGAGGTCATCTATGATCACGTCCCCTTTACAACTTAGGCCTGTAAAGTGTGAGATTAATTGTGGAGTTATGTGTATTTTGCACCCTGCGAAACAGAAGAAATATTTGTTCACACGTGTCATTAGCCATTGGTACATGCGCTCGGGATTCTCGAAGTATGGTAACTTGTAAAGCTAGAGAAGCCCTGCCTTCTCCATTTTCACCTTGACTACATCGCTGTAGATTGGCATCCCATCAGGTGTTCATTTGTTTGTAGGGCGCACCAGCTCCAGCACCATTTCCTTTGCAATTATACTCGACCAGTGATTGTAATTGATTATAGTCATCTATCTGATGTGGGAATCCCACTCTTGTCTTAGCAAAACCCCATCCGGGTATTGCATCTCTAAGTACCATTCCTCATTGGTATCCAAGGGGATTTCATCTTCTTTCTTCTTTCCTTTTCCCTTCCCCTTTCCCTTCTTGGATTGTACTGCAGGCTTATCAACTAGTTTCATGGCTGTCATTTTACCCTTTTCTTTCATTCCCTGGTTACCTTCGAGTTGTCTGATAGTTTTCCTCACACACCCCATGCCCTAGAGTACAAACCCTAATTTATGATTTTCCTCCTTTGATCACGATGTTCTTTCACAACTTTCCTCACACTCGTAAATCACTTCTGCTCAAGTTTTTAGATCTAACGGACTGATTGCGTGTGAGTTTTTGAGATTTTCCCTCACACAAGTTAGCTCTCGAAACCCTAGCTCTTGAAGCAAAATCGTTCTCCTTGTTTTCACAAAGTAAAATAATGAACTACCCATCCTTGTATTTATAGCTTTTCCCACTTTTATGCATTAAAGGCTAGGCTACCTACCATCGTATGACAATATTTAATGTGGCGTTTTCAAAAAAACCCGACTTCAATGCTTTTCCTTGCTTGAAATTTTTTTCACCCGCGCCTAATCCTTGCGCAAAAAGTTTTCCAACCTTCTGGCACGCAGACAATCCATCTTGATAGAAGACTCTTGCACACGTGTTACCAGTGCCAAAGGTACCTCTTCCATCCTCATGATTCTTTCTTTCACCTACCTCGTGTTTTTGTACTTTCTCCTTTGTACGTGGATTTCCAATGTAACTTTATTTTGTCATCCATCTGCCTTCCTAATGCATCTTTTGAACAGGGCCAGTTCAAAATGTCTGCCAACCCAATCCTTTTGCAAAATAACTTCATGCCTTTTTTCATCACCTCACCCCACACTAAATCGATGCGCGGTCCTCTACGCATTTATAAGTAAAAAATTAGTAAGGTTCTAGGTGCCCCTGGTGCAAAACAAGAAAGGGAAAGCATAAAAGGAAACTCTAAACTAACTGGCAGAACTGCCTTATTTACAAACACCAAAAAGTGTTATTTATAGTAGGGATTTAGCCTACTCCCATTGAAGTGTCCAAGTAATTTTGTTCCATCCAGTGCTTGTAACTGGCACACACCTGAATCAAGGATGTATGAAATTACATAAGGACCCAACCAATGCACCTTCCATTTTCCAGGATGGTGTAGAAATTTAGAATCATATAGCAATACCATCTGGCAGTCATGCCATGCCTTTTTCTTAGCTTTTTCAGTTGTTTGGCTCCATCTTGCTAGTGAGCACCTTTCATCCAACTTTATTAACTCATCAATTCTCTCTTCCAGCACTTGTTCATCATCTAACCCTCCTGCGCGCGCTCTACGCAGAGATGGTAACATGAATTCCACTGGCAAAACTGCTTCCACGTCAAACACTAGTTGAAATGGTGTGGCCTTGTTCAACCTTTTATATGTTGTTTTGTATGCCCAAAGGACTGCTGACACCTTGTCATCCCAATCATGCCTACCCACATCACATATCTTAGTCAATGTGTGACTAAGGATTTTGTTGAATGCCTCTGTAGTCCCATTTTCTTGAGGGTGATAAGGGGTAGTCTTATGATGGGATACCATGAATTCTGCCAATAGAATCCTGATTGTTTCACTTAAGAAGTGAGTGCCCCTATCACTTGTTAAACTTAATGTGCATCCATACCTGCTGATAATGTTCTCCCACAAAAATCTAGCAGCCGTGGTTGTGGTGTAATCGTTCATGGGCACGGCTTCTACCCACCTTGTCAGATAATCAGCACAAGTAATGATATACCGCAAGTTAGTCCTTCATGTAGATGGTGAAATTGGTCCAACAAAATCTATTGCCCACTTTTCTAAAGGTTCCGCGCTGGTAATGGGGCACAAGGGCATCTCGTCCCTTTTCCCAAGTTTTCCCAGGCGCTGGTAGTGGTCACAGGGCTTGCAAAATTCAATACAATCCTGTTGAATCTTCTCCCACCATAGTCCAGCAACTAGGATCTTACGCACAATTGCATTCCCTACATAGTGTCCTCCGGAAATCCCACCATGGGCTTCTTCTATTATAGCTATGCGTTCATGTTCTAATACACACCGGCGCAAAACCTCATCATGCCCATTTTATACAAATCCCCATTGATCAACATGAAGGGCATGGCACATATGGCTAACCTTTTCCTTTCTAGAGCATTCATCCCTTCGGGTGCCACACCTTCCTTGAGAAAGATAGCAATGTCTTCTAATTTTGAAGGCGCATGCTGCAACCTGAATAGTTGTGCGTCCAACATGGATTCCTCGATACTCTACATGTCTTCTCCTGAATCAATCCTTGATAAATGATTTGGCCCATAATTGTTCTTTCTCAGTTTTACCACCACTTTGAATTCAAATTCCTGAAATAAAAGAACCCAACGGCATATGTGCCCTTACAACACTGCTTTGTTTACCAGATACTTCAAGGCCATATGGTCAGTGTAGAATATGAAGGGAGTTGCCAGCAGATATTACCTAAATTTGTGGAGCACGTAGATCATTGACAATGCCTCGTGCTCGGTCGTTGTATAATTCTATTCTGCTGGTGTCAACTTTCTACTTGCAAAACATAAGGAGTGGTCAACAATCCCCTCTCTTAGTTGAGCAAGAACGGCTCCCATTGTTGTACCAGAGGAATCCACATGGACATGGAAAGGTTTATCCCATGATGGGAATCGTAGAATAGGTGTGGTGATAAGTCTTTCTTTTAGAGTGTCAAATGCTCTCTGCTGCGCCTCTCCCCACTAAAAGGCACTCTTGTGTCTAAGCAATATCTCCAAAGGCGCGGTGATCTTGGCATATCCCTTAATGAACTTTCTGTAGTACCCAGTGTGTCCAAGAAATCCGTGCATGGTGCTTTGGCTGGTAGGTTCCCCTAATCCCACAATAACTACAACCTTTGCGGGATCTACCAGTAAGCCCTCTTTACATATGATATGCCCCAACAAAATTCCAAAAGGAGTTGCAAAGATATATTTCTTGATGTTGAGGGATATCCTCAACTGCCAACATCTTTCAAACATCAACCTTAAGTTATCACAATGGTCCCTAACCAATCCATACACTGTCCAATCATTCAAATATACCTGAAGGAACTTGTGGATGAAGTCCTTAAATGCTTGTACCACTATGCGTGAAAATACAGCGGCGCATTTTTCAGCCCAAAGGGCATGACCGTATATGCAAAGCTCCCCCACTCGGTGGCGAAAGTTGTCTTATCTTGGTCTTCCTTGGCAATCCTTACTTGGTGATATCCCGAGAATCCATCCGTAAAGGAATAGACCTTGTGCCTAGCAACTCCTTCCAAAATATCTTTAGTAAAGGGGGTGGGAAAAGGATCTATGATACAAACAACATTTAATTCCCTGTAATCCACACATATCCTAATCCGCCCATCCTTCGTTATGCTGATCACCATTGGACTTATCCACTCTAATTCCTCTACAACCTCAATGATATCGGATGTTATCATCTTGTCTATCTCTTCTTTAACCTATACGCGCATGTTGGGATTCATCCTGTAAGGCCTCTTCTTGACTAGGCATACACCATCTTTCAAATTTATCCTCATTTCCCCCAATGAATGGTGGATGCCTTTCAACTCATGGTATCCACACGGGAATAAATCCTCAAATTCGTGCAATAGATTGATGATATTTGATACTTCCTTGTCCGACCAGTAGTCCCCAATGATGGCTTCCTTGGGCTCCTCTTCCGAGCCGATGTTAACTTTCTTGGTATTGAGTGGTTAATGATACGCACGAGCACATGCATCCGCACTATCAACTAATTCACATGTCCCAACCAAATGGTTGACATTCAGGCTTTCCATCTCCTCTCCATCAACAATGTATACCATCTTTCCTCTCCTTTTCAGTACATGCGCGCTCGAATTGTATGTCTTCTGGTTCCTCCTCTTTGAACCGCACTTCTAAGCTAGGCCCACCGAGTAAGTTTACTAACCTATCTTTTGCCATGGTGCAATCCCCCAAAGTGAGGTGCTTGATAGTCTGTAACGCCTCATCAACTATTTGTTTGGTACTTCGGTACTCGAATGTGTGAATCAAGTCAGCCGTTAATTCCTGCCAACTTCCCGTTTGGCAGCGTGTTTCAGAATGGATATACCAAGTGTGCGCACAACCTTGTAGTGTTGAATACAACTTATGCACCCAAAGGGAAGGTGGTAAAGCTTTCATGCCTTATCCCCAAACCCTCTCACATACCTGGATGTGGGAAGAGGTGGGTCCATTTCCATTAAATCCTTAATAGCGGTGGGTATGTTGCTTTTCAAGAATCGGACAGTGAGTGAAATTCGAACTTTACGCCATTCCAACAAGTTCTCACTATGTGCGGCCCACCACCTTACTGATGTGCCTATCAAAACATAACCTAGTATACTTCGTCATTCGTCCTCCCTCCAGTGAGCTTCCATCTCTCTCAAAAAGACCTCAGGGTATGCATCCCCAGAATACTTTGTTATTGCCTTCCCTCCCAGGTGCCGAACTGTACGTGTCGTTGTTACCTTGGTTACTGATCCTTTTAGATGTCACCCAATCAATTCATAAGTCCCATGTGCCCAATTATCACATGCTATACTGGTAGTATCACTGACAGATTGAGCATCATCAAACTGGATGATGACTTCTGTAGGGTAGATGGTCTCTGGATCTCTTATTGAGCGCACATATATTTTGTGCAGGACTTCCTCCCCAAGGGGTTCAGTATAGGGGGTGGACTTCCCATCAACCAGCGGTATAACTACCCACTCTTCATTTTTTTCAAAGGTTATGTACCCCTTGTTAAATTGAAGATCTGCATTATTCTTATAACACCATGGGTGCCCAAGTAGAGCTGGGAAATTATCTGCTTCGGCAAGCACCAAGACTTCAAAATCCCCAATGAACCTAGTCCCCCGAATTGTAATGGTTGCATCCTTCAAGACACCTATGGGAATTTCTTTTGTCTTATTTTCCATATACAACACATTTGAAGATGGTTGTAATGCAGGTCTTCCCATTTGATGCCAGGCATCTAGAGTGAGAACATTAACCTTTGCGCCTATGTCAATGAGGATGTTACTAAGTAGCCATCCATCCAATACTGCGTTCAAGGTAATCTCTTTGTCATAATCAAGGCTATGAGGTGGGAGATTTTCATGCAAGATCTGCCTTTCGTGTTCTCCCTCGGTGCACGACACCTTTTCTCTTAACCATGCCCCTAGCAGGGGAATAATATTCTCATGCTTCAGTAGTTTACACACCTCCTTAACCTCATCCAAGTCATCCCTTGGTGCTTCTACAGCTCTCCTTTGCTCATCCTTTCTAGTCTTCTCTTTTAAGCATTGGATCTCCCCTTGTAAACTTCGAATTATGTCCATGGTTTCCTGGTAAACTTCTTTCTAGTGAGCCGGGTTTGGATACTTCCCATGTACTACTTCTTCTCTTGAAACCAGAGGTGTCTACCTAGGTGCTTCCCTTACATACGCGGATTCCGCCCTCATTGTTACCATAACAGGCTCTAGTTTTTATTCACGTATTACTCGTGGAAGCCATTACACGTCAGCCTTCTTAATACTTACCATGGAAGTGCCCTTATCCTTTTGGTACTACTGACTCATATGTTTGTATAACTCTGGGCACTCCTCATACTTATGTTTTTTTCCACACCAAGAGCATTGTAGAAGATTTGGACACTCGCGTTTATAATGGTCTGTGGCTCCATAATTGAAACACGTCCCACGTGGGAACTCACTTCTTCCTCTGCAGTTACCATGACCACGAAATCCTCTGCGAAACCCTCTTCCACATGCATCTCCATCTCTACGCTCCTCATACCGACGTTCATCTCCTTTGGAATTGCTGGTAATGCCAGTCTGGTACACACCAAGATCAATTGCCTCATGAATCTGGTCAATCAATCTACAATCCTTGGTGTCATGTGTGGTTAAGGTACATATTTTGTAATAAAAAGATACGTTTTTGTGGATCGCTCACTGCAACAGGGGCACCTACTTGCATCATGGTCCTCGTGACATATTTTGCAGTTTAATACTAAGACGCATATCACCTTCTGAGTACATATCCCACCATTATCCTTTGTGTGTCCTTCTATGTTACAATCCATGCACCACATCCCTCCGTGAATCTCTGGAACTGTGTTGGCAGACAATTTCTCCAATTGCTTAGCCATGGCAGCAATCTGGGCCTCCAGAAATGGGCTAACACTAGTGTCAACACTGCCAACTACCTCAGCGCGTAAAGCAGCTTCCAATGCTTCGCGTGGGTCTATGAATGTTTTATGAGATAAATCCCTCCTAAAGGGTGTGATCAACCCTTTGACAAACCACTGAGAATGTTGTGAAGGGTGGATATCATAAGATAGTTTAGACAATAGAGTTTTAAAACACGCATCATATTCTCGCACGCTCTCTGCCATGCCCTATTGGATTTCCTTGAGAGAGCTATTGTTCTTCTGTTCAAACTCAGGTATGTGGAATTCCGCCAAGAATGCATTTCTCAACGTGGTATAATCCACAATAGTCTGATGAGGGTCATAATTTCTATACCAACTATGAACGCGTCCTTGCAAGGTCGTCACAAATTGACTGGCCTTTTGATCTTGGGTCGTGATTCCCTTTGAGTGCCATAGCAGCTCACACTTATGCACATGCTCTACGACATCTTCTATACCACTGTAATCTAGTAAGTGTAGAGACATCTTGAAAAATACTTGAGAAGGTGGTTGAGGCCCTTGCCCTCCCAATCCAGTCCCTTGGTTTCCTCCGTTGTTTCCTCCTCCGCCGAACCCACTAGATCCTGAGCCACCAGCTCCACCACTTCCACCTCCAGATCCTCCTGTGTTAGGTACAGGGCCGGTGTTTTTCATGCCGAACACTCCTGTCATCCCACTGAATTACGCACCGATAGTTTGTGAACTGGTACCACTCCTAGTCATAGTTCCTCCACCACTTCCTAACGCGCTTCTAAAACCAGCTGTATACTTGCCTTGTCCAAACATTCCACCAAATAACGGAATAGTGTGTGAAGCCATAGAAGTCCCAAACGAGAAATTGTATGTTCTAGGCGCCAATCGGTTGCTTCCACTGATATCAAATGGATCAACTGTACTTTTCCCTCGTTCAAACAAACTAAGTGCCAAGGTCCGGTTGCTAGGTGGGTTCAGATGCGCGCCAACGGCTCTTCTCTCTCTACGTGATAGACTCTTATTAGAAGCCACAAGGTTTTCTCTTCCACGCTTACCAAGATGGGGTACCACAGACTGTTTGGGTTCCACATCCTCCGCGTGAACCTCAACTCCTTTCCACCATGTCTGGCTCCATAACCCACTTGTAATCCTATGTTGTCTATCGACCTCCTTTTAACGTGCTTCGTTATACTTGAGCCGTCTCTCCTCCCTTTCCTGTTCAATCGTTAGATCAGCCATCCTTCCCTAACCTGGCTTCCTCACCTAGCGCTCAGGGTGGTTTAGCCGGCCATAGGAAATGCCTCTAAACCCATGGTTACCATCAAGATTTTGATCGTAAGGGGAATAGCACATAGAAATGATCCCCTGAGCTCTCGCAAGAACTCAAACTCAATAACTTCTGGATAGGAATACGTGGAAATGGCGTATTCTAGAGTGTAGCTAGTCAATACTCCCTTCCACTAATGATCTATAGCACGGGTCCACGTTAGATCAGCATCTTGCAGGTTCTGATACTTTTCTTGGGTCCAAGGGTGTGATCTATAACACCACCCCAATCTAGATGTATAAGCTGAGAGCCATTCGTATAACTCTACTGGGAAATAGCAGAAGAAGGTTTTGTACAACTCATGATAAAGAGTGTCTTCCACCCACCTTCACGTATCAAACCCAGATCTGGTACTAAATCTCTGAGCAAATTCATCCTCCGTGCTTTTAAACCAATCTTCAACACCTTCAAGTGTTAAGCGTTCTGCCCTCACTCTTTGTAGAGATCATGATATATGCCATGTTCCACTACAACTTCAAAAAGAGGTCCCGGAAACGGAACCAAGATGTAGTCACTTTTGCACCCACTAAGAACAAGGGAACCTCATGCCCGTCGGCCTATCACCTAGCGGGCACTGGGTGCTCACCCGAGGCGCGCGAGAGGGAGCCGAGTCTCTCTTTTATGTGAGTCTAGTGGAAGGCATAGTTCATGATTTTGACTTAGTGATTTTTCAGACATGAGAAAGTCTTCTAGCATTCTGTGCGGGCACGATCGTCTGACAAATTCATAGCAAGCCCGCTCGTGACCAGGCTACAGACAATGTAAAACACACGTGGATAGTGGAGATTGTTCAGAGAACGATAATACGGGTAATATTATGAACAATTGAGATTAAATCAGCCACGGACATGTTGTCAGAATTGGCTCGCTCATTCTAACTTAGTAACACCTTCGATGTAATGAAAAGTGGTGGTACCTTTTGCAATCCTCTTGACATGTGTCCAAATGGTATTACTGATCTAACACCTAAAATAAAAACATAATCAAGCTTTTTATGGAAATAAATAAAATCACAAAATTTATGAGTCTGATGTCCCAGCATTAACCATTAACTTTAGACCCTTCCACCATGCATGTTTACACTCATTCAATGATATAATCTCTAGAGAGTGATTATCAAAAGAATTTTCTCTCAAATATTGTTAGGACCTATAAGAAGCGTGGTCGTTAAGGGCAGGCAGCGAAGGAGAGCTTGAGTAGAGTAACAAAGAGATGTTCCATGGATAAAAATATATAATGTTTGACTCCCGCACCAATTTCCAAACGACCATGTGGATTAACAAAGAGAATTTTCGTGAGTGAGCCGAAATATATTGATAGGATGTGTACCATATGAATAAATATATTTTTGACATCACCCGGTCTGCAACTGCACAGAAAAGAAACTTACCATTCGTGACTGACGCGAGGCTTTGGAAACCTCCATCCTCCATTGCCTCCAACCTCCAGTGCAACACTACTAACTCAGTTGAATATGATCATGAAGTTCAATTTTACATAACTCATCCGAACAAACGAAAATGCGTCTATAAGGAAAAAAATTTATTTTTATTTTTACAAATTTTTATGATAACCCAAATCGACGACTTTGACATTAAGATGAACAATGTTGGACTCTTGACTCTTTTACAATACAAACAATAATGAAAAGTAATTAAGATTACTTTTCAATATGACTTCAAATTTCACTAAAAAAAAATTGACCCAACAATTTTTATAACATAGAGACACCTTATTGACATTTGACTAAACACTATTTTAACAATGACACAAACGATAGTAACCAAATTAAATGACTTAAAACATTAAATGAACAACTCAATTACAACGGTATAGGAATTGATTCACTATAAACCACTTAAACATAAATTGAGACATTAAAAACCTATAAAATGAAATGACCATTGACACCTAAAGTCTTAGAGACCAACAAACTTAAATAACTATTTAAATCGAATGGGTTATGGTTTAATAGTGCGGATGATGGTGTAAAAGGTGTTGCCTAGCCATCCACCAAGATTCCACTCTCAAGAGATACCCATAAAAAAGGGATGAGGCCAATATCGCTCCCTGGACGACTTTGGTGAAATGGATACCCCTCAGACTTGACATTTAAGCTAAAGCAGACTGGATTAAATCCGGACTTTCAACCCCCCACACACACAGATATAAAGGACTCAACTACTTTGGATAGATTTGCCAATTTATTCTACCACGAATAGAAATATAAACGACTTGTGAATCTGCGTTTTCGACGTATCTTGCGACCGGGAGAGCTGTCGAGACACCTGTTCATGAATGACATCAGCTGAGAATTTGGCAAAACTGAAGAAATGCAGACAAATCTCAATAGTAAAGTGGAATAACGTTGGCAGTATGGTGTATTTATGTCTTCCACGAATACCATGCATAGGACGGCTAACATATGTCACCATTCGCAGCAAATCAAAGAATACAAGATGAAGACGTCAATCAAACTTTTCCCTACAATAATTAGGGGAACATTAAATGTAGACGAAGACTTTTGAGGAAGATAACGTTGAAATCAAGTGTAGATCTGATGAAAATTAAAACAAATAAATTTGAACGGCGAATGGAAAAACGAATGCAAGGAAGGAACCATGTATTCACCAATGACAATAAATTGGAACCTCCTTAAAACATTCTCATTTTATTCTTCTTTGGCTACAAATTCTTCATATGCTCATCCATCAATCCACTCATATAAACCTTATGTTTGACATTGATCTTATCCTTTCCACTATCAAGTATTCCATAGTCAAATTTCAACCACGAAAATGTTCCATGGACAAAAACATGATGTGTGGAAATTGAGCATGTTGGTGATCATAAATGTCATTTGAAGTAAAACCTTAGGAGAGAAAACTCTAGTGGATGAAGCGAAAACATTTTTCTCATGTTGCATGATTTCTTGCAGATATCGTTGGAGTTATATTTCGATGGGCTTAAATAACGCGCACAAATCGTATGGGCCCACGTTCTAAGCCAATGACAAAATCAAAATAAATTAAATGATACGCATAAACCGCATGGGGCCCACACTCTAATCCAACTTTAATTTATTTTGATTTTTTCATTGGCTTTGACCGTGGGCCCCACGCGCTTTGTGCATGTTGTTTAAGGATCACCATTATATTTTGACAACTTGTACCATTTTGTTTATTTCTAGAAAAGACATCAGAAACATCACCCCAAACAAATGAATCTTCATGGTTACTCTTTGTGTGAAGTAGAATTCATTCTCCTTAACTTGTTAACATATCTCATCACTGAGAGAAAACCGCCAACATATTGGAATTAAAATCACTAGTTAGAATTGAATCCAAAAACCACATGTCAATGTGACTTGAGTCCTTATTTAGACAAATCTATTATGACAAGGCGGAGCACACTATCAACCACTTATGCCATTTATAGACTCACAAATCTCCATTTTAACGAAAAACACAGTATGAATAACTGAGATTTTTTTTTATCATTCAAAGAAAAATTCTCATAGTTTTCACTAGCAACACAACTCCTTACATTCACAGCTATTCATTGTGCACAATCATGACCAAATCTTATACTTAAAATTTAAATGTTCTTTCACTTTATCATCATGGAATATTGTTTATAAGATAAACAAATATTTTCTCCCTTTTCGAAGGTATATATGATAAAATAAACCCATTTTCCTTAAATACATTTGGATTTTCATTTGAAAACATCTTTGGCATTTCATATGTTAGCTCAGGTTATCTGCATAATCTTTGCAACTGTATTCGTATGCACCAAAACCATATACCTCTCATTGATTTTGAACTATATGCATTTAAATCTTTGAATACTTGACTTGAGGTAATTATAATAACTATCGACATCTTCTCTAAAATTTTATACCTCTAGGGGAGAAAGAGATAGTTGACTATGAGAAAATATTATTTTTGGTACCCATTTAGGGTATGTATTTTAATCCACACTAAGAGACATGCATTGCTAGTTGCATAGGTAAAAATAAACATGTAAACTACGAAAATGAACACAATTAATAGAACAACTATACTTATTATTTTCTAAAGTAAAAGGATAATAAATCTGACAACATTCATGACCTTGGAATATTACTTTTTGAGCAATGGACAAGATGTAATAGTAAACATTTGTATCCAAAGGTATCACTTGGTTCCAAGGTATTCACATTTAACCCTATTTCATTAAAGGTTAGTTTTTTCTTCCTCTTTCTCTCATGCAACATGGACATTTTCCTGTGTTTCAACATTGTATCCATAGAGAATCTTACATATCTGAATCCTAAGTTGGGAATGCAAACATGTAATCCTCTAGGAGAAATGATTTTCTATTCTCTATGTACTAATTTTGAGTTTTATGATTAATTTAAGCCATCTAAAGAACTTATCAATGTAACTCTTGGTATATAACTTAGGTGCTTTCATAGGTTATATTGAACATTGTTAACTTTAATGATGCTAAAAAGGCCAAAATTTGCATGCCTATTAAATAATCATAAGTCATTTTACTTACCTTAAGGCAAAATCGTTTGAATTTTTGCACACTATACACCACATGGATCCACCACACACTTTTATGAAGACATTACATTGAACACACACAAAAGATTCTAGTAACCTACAATTGTTCCCATAACAACAGTCATACAAGTAGGTTGTGGTTGGTTATCTTCATCTTTGTGGCCTTTTTGGAAAAAGAAACCATTCCTCATCCACTTGTTGGTTGTGAACATTCTTACATATATGAGTGCACATTTGTTACAACTACACTTTGCTTGGATGGATCTTGATAATTTGGGAAAAACCACTCCTTCACTCGAGGTTCTCCATAGGTGCAAAGCATTCCACACCAACAACATGAAAAATAACATGTCATGTTATTCAATAAATGGATAAACTAATAATATAACACACCTTGTTTCCATAACGCAGTGTGTTTCAATGCCTTTATATTCCACATAATTAGCAAACCAACCTTTGTTTGCAAACATTTCTTGAGCTCACACACCACACACTTTATGGTTATTCTCATAGCTAGAGCACAAGTGATTTCGCAACGTTGCCCCAATAATGCAAAGTTTACCTATTACACATTAGAATATTTTCATGTAGCTTTAGACACCAATTATTTGGGAGCCTATCTTTTACAGGCCATAAATTTTTGATCTAGGAAGTCGATTGAGGTCATTTTAGTTTTTAAATGAATAGCTTTAAAATTTCTAGGTTTCTACAACTGTTATGGGTCATTTTTCACGTGCAAATAGTGCTAGAGAAAATGGACAAACTCATAATTTTCCCAATCGTTTCATGCAAGCATAAAATAATTATTTAATGGTAGCGCTGAGAAACATTATAAACTCCACAATATCCTTTTGTGTAGACCATGTTCAATTGGAAAATCATATCACCCCTTTACACTGGTGCCTCACATTGCAACAATATCTACACCATTATCATCAACTAGAAAATTAATTGGGATACATGGAAATAATATATTCTGGCGGGCTGCATATGCAACCATAGCTAGCAAGTGCCTTACATGCTCGAATGCCTCTCTTGTAACTTGCTATTCTATAGTTGCAAGCTTAATCAAATTCAATAGCTAAATGTGTGCAGATAATAATAGACAGAAAAGGTTCAAATCATCAAATTCAAAAGCACTTTTCAAGGTATAAAATGAATTGATTTAATTGTATATGCGTACAAGGAAACCTCCATCCTCCATTGCCTCCAACCTCCAGTGCGACACTACTAACTTAGCTGAATATGATCATGAAGTTCAATTTTACATAACTCATCCGAACAACAAAAATGCGTCTATAAGGAAAAATTTTATTTTTATTTTTACAAATTTTTATGATAACCCAAATTGACGACTTTGACATTAAGATGAACAATGTTGACTCTTGACTCTTTTACAATACAAACAATAATGCAAAGTAATTAAAGATTACTTTTCAATATGACTTCCAAATTTCACTACAAAAATTTTGACCAACAATTTATAACACAGAGACACCTTATTGACATTTGACTAAACACTATTTTAACAATGACACAACGATAGTAACCAAATTAAATGACTTAAAACGTTAAATGAACAACTCAATTACAACGGTATAGGAATTGATTCACTAATAAACACACTATAAACATAAATATTGAGACATTAAAAATCTATAAAATGAAAATGACCATTGACACCTAAAGTCTTAGAGACCAACAAACTTAAATAACTATTTAAATCAAATGGGTTATGGTTTAATAGTGTAGATGATGGTGTAAAAGGTGTTGCCAACGTTAGTCCACTTTACTATTGAGATTTGTCTGCATTTCTTCAGTTTTTCCAAATTCTCAGCTGATGTCATTCATGAACAGGTGTCTCGACAGCTCTCCTGGTCGCAAGATACGTCGAAAACGTAGATTCACAAGTCGTTTATATTTCTATTCGTGGTAGAATAAATTGGCAAATCTATCCAAAGTAGTCGAGTCCTTTATAATTCAACCCCTCTTTAGGTTTTAAATTATATATGTGTGTGTGTGTGTGGGGGGGGGGGGGGGGGGGGGGTTGAAAGTCCAGATTTAATCCAGTCTCCTTTAGCTTAAATGTCAAGTCTGAGGGGTATCCATTTCACCAAAGTTGTCCAGGGAGCGATATTGGCCTCATCCCTTTTTTATGGGTATCTCTTGAGAGTGGAATCTTGGTGAATGGCTAGGCAACACCTTTTACACCATCATCCGCACTATTAAACCATAACCCATTTGATTTAAATAGTTATTTAAGTTTGTTGGTCTCTAAGACTTTAGGTGTCAATGGTCATTTTCATTTTATAGATTTTTAATGTCTCAATATTTATGTTTATAGAATCAATTCCTATACCGTTGTAATTGAGTTGTTCATTTAACGTTTTAAGTCATTTAATTTGGTTACTATCGTTGTGTCATTGTTAAAATAGTGTTTAGTCAAATGTCAATAAGGTGTCTCTATGTTATAAATTGTTGGTCAAAATTTTTCTAGTGAAATTTGGAAGTCATATTGAAAAGTAATCTTTAATTACTTTTCATTATTATTTGTATTGTAAAAGAGTCAAGAGTCAACATTGTTCATCTTAATGTCAAAGTCGTCGATTTGGGTTATCATAAAAATTTGTAAAAATAAAAATAAAATTTTTCCTTATAGACGCATTTTCGTTGTTCGGATGAGTTATGTAAAATTGAACTTCATGATCATATTCAGCTGAGTTAGTAGTGTCGCACTGGAGGTTGGAGGCAATGGAGGATGGAGGTTTCCAAAGCCTCGCGTCAGTCACGTCTGCAGCCTCCGCCCTTGTGCCCAAATGTGCCAAACCCGAAATTGGGCTATTTATGGCATTTTAATTGACCCCTTTTAGTTTTTGGAGTTCACGTAGCATGAAAATAAGCCCTTGGACCCTACCTATTAGGTAGGGGGGTTTAATTTCAAGACATAGAGGGATTTTCCCTCCCATCTAGTATCTCTTTTGTCACCATCCATGTAAGATGGATTGGAATGTGTGTGTTGTAAAAATTTGCACAAACTTGTTATATTTTCTTTTTGGGCAATTTGGGAGAAGAGTGTTAAAAGTGAGTTTATCTTTTCTCCATTTTATTTTGGGAATCTTTGACTTGGAGGGAAGAGAAGAGGGGTGACAAATGTCACCCCCTCATTGGTGAGGAAATTTCTTTTCTTTTCTTCAAATACTCCCTCATGTGGGAGAAAGAAGACTTTTTTTAAGTTTTTGTTTGGTGCTTGGAGACTTTTGGAGCTAGAGTTTGCTTGGAAAAGGAAGTGGGAAAAACTTAGAGTGTTGGAGAGATTTTGGAGGTAGGATCTTGATTTATCGCTATATGTTATTTTTCATAATAGATATTAGAGTTTTTTATGGTTGTATATTGTGTTTTTTTGCTTGTATTGTATATTTATTGAGTATGTTTTTGTATTATTTTCTCCATCCATCATATGACTTGATGGATTTTAGAGTTTTATGGGGGAAGCGGGAGGGATTTTTCCTCTTAAACCTGATGGCTTGATAGGAAATCCATGTAGGTTCTTTTCACTCCCCTCATATGGTTTGAGGTGGGGAAGGTGGTTCATATGGGTTGAACCCCCTTCCCCATTCTTGGAGAGGAAACCCAATGGGTTTGAAAATCCTCCCAAGGAGGATTTTAGGTGAATGGGTGGAGAAATAAGGAGGGATTATTGTTTTAGAGGGATAAAGAGGTTTTGTGAAGAAATTGTTAGTGTGCATTCTATGGCTAGACCACACCATTTGGCACTTTTGGATATCTCATATAATCTTCCCCATTTATGAGGATGAATATGGTTTTCTCATCCTTTCTTTTGTTTGTTAAATTTTGTGTTTTCATTAGTTCATGGACTTGTCTTGTATGTGAATATGTTTTTTTTATGTCTCCCTAAATCTTGTGCACATTTGTGGAATCTAGTTGTCTCTCTCTCATGGCCTTAGGGGAGGCTAACATGTCTTCCAACCTTTGGAAAGACATGTAATGACGCCTATAGGTTGGGTGGTAAAACAAGTGTTTCTCGATGTGTTGGTTTCTTTGGAAAGCACTCAAAGTTGGAGCTCAAGTTTGGAAGATGGTTGGAGTTTCTTGACATCATGGTTCCTCATTGTTTTCTCCATTTTTTGTGAACACTACTCTCTTTGTAATCTTATGGATATGGCCATGTGGGAATTCTCTTTCCCTTGTAAAGTTTCCTTTTTGTGATTGGGGGATTTTTTGTAAGCTAGAGTTGCATTAGTTTGTGTATCCTCTTTCAATCTTGCAAAGAAATCTTGTAAAGTAGCTCTTTGTGCATCTTGAGTATTTTACGAATTATGTTGTATTTGTGAGCTTAAGATCCTTGGGAATGTAAACTATCTTTGTCTGATAAATGTTGTAAAATACTTAAACATTGAAATGTAAAACAAGCAGGGTTCATTTTAAGAGACCTCTTGGAAATTAGAGGTGGAAAATACCTGGTGACTATCCTCAGAACCAATTTCACTGAAAGGTGATTTTTTTGGGGTTTGTGTGCAAATGTTTTGCCTGACAGAAAGGCTATAGACACGTGACATTAGATTTTTTGTAGCGTGTCAGCAAGATTGTTGACGTGCTACAAAAAATCTCCTGTCGTGAGTCTGCAGTCTCTGCTCTCCTGTCGGGCATCAACACCACCCTCCTGTCGCGCGCCAACACCGCCCTCCTATCATGTGTCTACAGCCTCTGCCCTCTTTTCACACATCAACACCACCCTCTTGTTGCGTGCCAACACGGCCCTCCTATCGCACGTCTGCAGCCTCCGCCCTTCTGTCACGTGTCACCCGAGGCACGCGAGAGGGAGCCGAGTCTCTCTTTTATGTGAGTCTAGTGGAAGGCATACTTCATGATTTTGACTTAGTGATTTAACAAACATAAAGAGCTATAGAGCTCAGGACGGATTCTACACCCCTTCAGTCATAATAGACCCAAAGCTCACAACAAAAATAATAGAACTAAGAGTTGTAAATCCACTAACATACTTAACCATTCAAGTGAGATTCACGATTATACAAGAACAGAAGTACAATAAAAATATGCAGGTAATATAGAGAAAGAGTCTTAATACATTTGTCATGGCAACCTTATCACATTCATTCATAGTGTTACTTATAAAAGATTACAGTAGGCAGACCTTAGTCATGTGCCATGTGTGGATCCATACAGGTATTCTCACAAGACAAAAATTGCATGCCCCATTTCCCCATTACATCCTTACTAGAATTCCGTACCCATTTCCATCCCATAGTCCTTGCAGTAATTTTGCAGAGCTCTGCTACCTTACTTCTGTCTCTTTTCTTTGCCAAGGGTGCGCATATAAATAGGCCTCTGAGCTCTAACAAACTCCTCTGCAGCCTCAAATCTGGCCCCAAGTGTCAAGGTGTGGGTCGCCCCGGGCGCATGCCTCTCCATCTCATGATTAAATTTTTGGATCTTTCTATCGCAAGGTATATTCCCTCTAGGACACCCTGTCGCCAAGCTAGAACCTTATCCAAATGGAACATGTTCTTCATGTGTCTTGCCCAAAGGGCCAAAAATGGCTAAGTCCTGAATTGTTCTTCATGCGGCGCGTGCATCCTTGATTCTCCAAGAAGCCTCTTGAATACTGCCTTGCGCGCCTTCACTTGCGCGCTTCCTTCAGTCATGCGCGCCTATGCGCCCTTAATATTTGGAAGCTATATTAGAGGCCCAACACTTTTTAAACATAAACTGCACAGTTGCAAGAAGATGGTAGAAGACGAAGTGGGTTGGTCTCAGATAAAGGAGAGGTGCTTTATTTGCAGATCCAGAGCCTGAGTACTGAGCCTGGCGGACACACTCCCCTCTATCTCAGTCCTACAAATAATGGCTATTCTGATTTCACTCTGGTTTCTTTTCCCACCAACGGAAGACTTTACTCAGCTAATGTAATGGCATGCGGTGAATCTTCCGACGAAGAAGAAAACCTGGTGTCCAACGGTGGCTTTGAAGACACTACTCTAGGTAACACTTCCATTTCATTGCTCCTGTCGGCAACATCACGTTTTATGCCGGGAACCCAATTTTATGCTATTGGTTAACCGGCCGATATGCAGACAATTATGAGGAGTTAAGTAGGGTGGTTTTGACGACCCAGTGGAGCAGCCCTAGTGGAATGCCCAGCAGAGCTCAAACAACCTTTTCATGACCCCAGAACAGGAGAAAGTCTTCTAGCATTCCGCGCGAGCGCGATTGTTTGACAAAGTCATAGCAAGCCCGCTCGTGACCAGGCTACAGATAATGTAAAACACACGTGGACAGTGGAGATCGTTCAGAGAATGATAATACGGGTAATATTATGAACAATTGAGATTAAATCAGCCACAGACATGTTGTTAGAATTGGCTTGCTCATTCTAACTTAGTAACGCCTTTGGTGTAATGAAAAGTGCTGGTACCTTTTGCAATCCTCTTGACATGTGTCCAAATGGTATTACTGATCTAACAGCTAAAATAAAAACACAATCAAGCTTTTTATTGAAATAAATAAAATCGCAAAAATTATGAGTCTGATGTCCCAGCATCAACCATTAATTTTAGACCCTTCCACCATGCATGTTTACACTCATTCAATGATATAATCTTTAGAGAAAGTGATTATCAAAAGAATTTTCTCTCAAATATTGTTAGGACCTATATGAATAACTATATAGGCTGTGTACTATATGAAATAATATATTTCTGACATCACCTGGTCTGCAACTGCACAGAAAAGAAACTTACCATCTGTTTTATCTATTTTCAATAAGGGAATTATCATCTGCTGCCATATGTGTGCACTTGATTCGCCCAAAATTATTTATCAATAACATAATTTTATTACTATAATATTTATCCTTCAATCAAAAATTGATCTCGATATTTTTAACCCCTCTTTAACTACAATATTATGTTGTTAAAATTGACGAGTAACAAATTCTTAAATCATTTTAACAAGATTGATCTCAAACTCCATTAAAAATATTCCAAATATAATTTTATTGTATTTGTAGCTTTACTGTCAACTTTCAATTTTTAAAAAACATTATGGGCCTTTACAACTAGAATGTCTTATTGGCTTTGAAATTTATAATAAAATATTTAAATTTATTTATTTAATATTTCATGAATCAATTTGTAATTCTAAATATTTATTTTATTTGTGGAAAGTGAGTTTACATTAACAATGCAAAACATCTAACTTAATATATTGTCTAATTCACATTTAAATAGATATATTCAATGAGTTCACCTAATTACATAAAATAATATTTTCATACTAATAATAAGTGATAAAAGATGGTTTTAGAAGAATATTTGATTTGTCTTAATTTTCGGAGATAGTAATTGAAAAAAAACAAAACAACACATGCCTAGACAATAAGGTGAAGAAGACTCATAAAAATTACCACAAATAAAACACCCTTACCAAAAGTGCAATATTGACCAAACTTATAGGGCATGTTTCTAGAAATTGTCAAAAACTATGAAATTTATTTCATGACCATATTCTCTTACTCCCGAGTTCCAAAAACAATTTTTTTTCGTAATTCTACATAGATCTCCGGGAAACTAATCTCCTTCCTTGAAACCCTAATATAGGAGTAGTTCACCTTACAAAAAATGCAATAAAATTGAAGGATGTTTTGAGGGGCACATATTATAACTCTATTATTATCAATTCCCTACATGAGAATGGCTCATTGAAGACAATACATCAAGTATATTGCAAATCAACAATTAGTCCACCATAATGGAGTGTCCAACCCTTGTCACTTTGAGTGACCTAATTTATACGTCAATAAATGCTAGATTCTCTCCAAAACACTTTAATAAACTGATTCTTTCTATGAATGCTTGTAATTTCTTTTCGTGTAGGGATACTATTCTATATTTCAAATCAATAAATCGTTCTTATCACATTCTGTCATGAATGCACTACTACAATTCTATGATCTGTACAATTGTTGAATTCGAATTGGGACCTTAATGGAATACATATCAATGCACAATGGGCAGGAAAAGCCAATAAATATGGACCAAAATCCCTAGGGTGCCAAGAAAGTTTCAAAGGCTCAACTTAAAAAAGGTGCTGGAATTGTAGATTATAGATTTTGAAAAAAGCCAAAAAATATAGAAAATGAAGGGAAGAGATAGTAAACAAGAGAGAAAGGGGAAAAAAGAGGAAGAGAGAAAATAAGAGAAGAAAGGGAATGATGTGGAAAAATAAGATAAAAAAATGTTTGAAGATGATGTCGAAAACATAAAACATGTAGCACCAATTTATTAGCAATGGTTTTTTGTCACATGAAAAATATGGTGCTTCGAAAATAGTGTGCCAGATAAAGTCCCTCATCTATTTCGAGGGGAGGTTCCCTTTATTGAAATATAGAATGAGAAAGAATAGATATGTGAAACATTTACACTTAATAATATGTAGGGTTGGGTTTTACTCCCAGGAAAGGAATACAAGTTGAAAGGAGATAAGAAAGGAAGGGAGAATTTAGATAGAAATGAAGAATTATATTTCAAATAAGTAAACATAGATCTTATTATAGTTTGTAAGAAGATAATTTAATATAGGAAATACTTTTGATATATGGATTCTACATGCATGAAGGGAATGAAGAAGGATAAACAAATGACATAAGAACACATGCTATTGCGAAAGAAATCATAACACAAATATAAAAAATATATCTTTTTATTTCTTCATATAGATGAACACAAAGTCTCATACTATTTCTTTTTGTACAAGGTCTTGTACAAAATCATGGAAAGAACAAAGTCAAGCCAAAAATCCCACCAAGTCTCTATCAATTTGAATCCCTTTGATAAATAATGAAATGTCCTTTTATACTATCATTGGCAGCACAAATACTTTCCAAATATCCCTAAATAAATCCCTTCCAAAAATATCACAAAGTACTTTGTTTAATATGTAAAAATATCTAGTTAGTAAAATTCCTTTCGATTTATTTACAAATACATAATTATATAAGAGATCTCCCAATTTTCTAAGTACTTGCAACATTGAACAAACCAACTCGCCTAAAATCAAAACCTGTAATTTGACATAGTCAATTTGCACATTAGGGAACTCGAAAATTAACAAAGTAAGCATGTAACTTGCAAATTGATAAATTCAATATTCATACCATAGAAAATTACAAATGTCCAAATAAAAAAGGGGGAAGAGAAAATTTGGGAATTAGAGGTTCAAAGTTACAAATATGCACCAACAGTCTGAAACTTTGACACTCTTTGATTTGTAAAGTTTTAGACAATTTTTTGATCTCTTGAGCCTTGTGGAGTTATTAAATACATTCCACCACTGGATTTGATTGATTTTAACCAAATTTTATTGGTGTACTTCAATTTTTTCTTATGTTCAAAATTTGGGGATAACAAGTGGCTCTAGTTCCGGGACATGAATTGAAATGTAGAAAGGGAAAATGATGCATGCGTGAAATCTAGAATCTCATGTATAATCAATGCCTTATAAATTGGGATAAGAATAAAAATATATAATTGTAGTATAGAGTCATTTTCATAACTTGTATTGCAGAGGAGAAGAAAAGAGATGACCAACATGGGAAAAAAGGAAAACAAATGGGAAAGGGAAAAACATGTTTACACCCCTTTTAACCTTAGTGGGTTTTAATATGTTATGGAATGCACAACTCTAAAAAGGATTTTAACGTCAAGAAACTATGATCTATTTTTATTAATTAACTTCTAACATTAATTGTATGACATCATAAAATTGTATTTGTTCTTGCAATAAATGATTACAATGGAAGATAATGTTATCTATATAGAGATGTAAAAAGGAGATCTAGGCACACAAACTAGATAATCTAGGAGTGTGGAGACTATAGATGCTTCATTTCAGATACCGTGATCTATCATCGCCCTGGTGTAGGACCATACATCTTACTCGAGATGTAGAATTTGGTCCTAACCGTATGATACAAATATTACATGTATTTGGAATTGAGCTCTGTAACTTTATGGGTCCTTAAGTGGCATGGAAACATGTTTCATTATCAAACCCTAGTTATCAAAAAATCCTAAAACCATTGTAATCAACTGAATCATGTTAAAACCATAAATATGGTTAGAAGACCGTATAAGAAGGCTAGTGCCTGGGTTAAAGTGCAATATGTGGACCCCTACTTTGGCACAACATTGAAGAGGAATTGAATCACATGTTGTTGTCCACCTAGCATGTAATATCTATATGAATGCAGATAATTGGAAACTTGAACCACTTAAAACATGCTCGAGAGGATTGTTCTCTTATTAAGACTTTGAATTAGGGAGATTGGTGTGCTTGGAAATGAGGGAAGCTAGACTCTTTGACCTAGTTGAGTTCTTTACAACTGTATTATTGACTTATATGACCGATGTGCATCATCTTTTGGGAAGATTTAGGGAGCCTTGAGTTCCTTTTATATTATTATTTAGAATGAGAGCTCATGAGAGTGCCAAGTGTGTAGATGAGGTGATGTTAACTTACCTATATAGGTTTTGGAAGGTAAATTATCATGATAAGGCTTACCCAGGAAGATGGAAAGACCCAACAAATGATACTGCATAAAAAAATAAAGTTGGATAATGTGTTAGGACAAGACTGTATAGGTCACCTGGGACTAGATTATACAACTTGACTAATATGTATAGTCTTGGATAGGAATGTAGTGAATAAAATATAGAAGTTTCATAATGGAAATTAGATTTCAAGTACTTGTCTCATATATTTATATTCATAATATGTAGAAAAATTAGTGTGTGGGAATAAACAAACCAGTAAAGAGATAACATGTTGTACTAAGTAGGGCTAGAATGTGGGTGTTTGTATTAGAAAAGGAATGCAATCACAATTATCATTTTCAAAGGGAAAATTTATATATTTGAGTGTCTACATTCCCCCCCCCCCCCAAGTATGAAATGAAAAATACATGCTTAAAGGAGAATATACCTAAGTCTATAGACATACTTTTTATTCACTTGGAGTTTTTTTTCCAAATGTGTTGTTGGCATGCTCCATGATGAAACTTGCAACATAGAGTGTAGTCAATTTCCATGGTAAAAATCAAACTATAACTGAATTGTAAATATATAATTTTTAACTTTCATAAAGTTAAATAAATACATGTAATACATGGAAATAATATAACTATTTTCCGTGTACATGGAGGAGTTTCCCATTCCTTTCTTGTAGCTAGATGTTTGGATTGTTGTTGCTAAAATTTTACTGAAGGATTGGGGGTGATGAGTCCCATTTTTTTCTAAAGGATAAACTAATATATTGGGTGCATACATTCCCAACACTAAATATGAGATAAAGATAAGACAAGATAAAAGTGATGTATTAATACACCTCGTGAAGGAAAAAGACTGTGTATCAAATTTTTAATAGTTCTATGATATCTTCCCCTCTAAAATGAGGAGAGGAAAGATTACATATGAAGAACTTATCCACTTTGGTAATTTCCATAACCCCACATATCACACCTGTATAGACGGATCTAGGCCCAATGTCTAGATATATAGAAATAAGTTATAAAAGAGAATGAGTGCCCCCATGCTCTTCTCATATGTTATATTGTTGAGTAAGAGTGTGTATTATGCTGAAATATCAATAGATAATGAAACCCATGCCCCCAAAACACCTTTATTTTGTAGTTGTAACTGACTACTGAAGTAGTGATATGTCCATTCCCCTTATAAACTAACTTGAAATTTGTCGAATTAGTCTGAGATTGTGCTAAAAACCTATATCCATAAGTGAAAATCTAAAATTGAAGATAAATATTTTATTTCTTCACCTAAGGAAAACATTTAGAGTATTAAAGTATTGGTTAATACTACTAGATCAATCAAATTCACCGGTTCAATGAATGTGAGACAAACAAATGAATAAGGTTGTTGAATGTAAATAAAATCACAATAAGATAATTATTGTATAACCTTGGAATCAATCCATCTAACACACAACTTGAATAGCTGACAAATGAATATGTACAAAGAGGAGAGTGAATGTGTAAATCCTCCTTATATAGTGGACAAAGATCCCAGAATAGAAATGTAAGTCCCACACTTGGCATAACCAGTTAAAGATTAAATCCCACTTAGCTACTAATGACGGAGAAATGTAACTCCTATGAATAAGTCCAAGTGTAACTCCTATGACTAAGTACATCTAAGAAAGCTAATGCATCCACCAAGTTCCTAATGTATTTGCAACCAAGGTGTGGTTCTTATGCTCATGATCTTGGCACACTTATGGTTTTGCAAAGGTTAAACAACAAGCTTAGTATGAACCCTTATTCATCAAATATGGACCCATGTAAAAGGTATGAACCCCTATTCATCTTATTCAAGTATCATGATGTTTCTTTTTCCTTTTGATTTCATCTTTCCACTATATTTTTACATCAGGGAAGTATATAGGAATCTTCTCACAAATATGAATAAAAATGTTCTTCAGACATATCACATAAATCAAATGAAAAATGAAAATAAGAAAATACTGTAAAATAGGTACTATGCATATATGAACACAAGACAATGGAAAATAAAATTCCACCACAACTTCATACAACCCCATCATTGGTGACTAACAAGAGGTCACTACTTGTCCTCCATCATCTTGTGCATCTATCCTCTAGTTTCTCACTTCTCAATCAATATAATTTGATCATGATGTTAATTGGTTTCCACATTGTGATCATTATTTTATTCCCTCCCACAATGTGAAAAACTTTATTTTTCAGACATTTCCACCAAAAATGTGTCAGTAACATAATTGAAAATATTGATGACTCTTGACAAGAATATGATATATAAAAAATTCTACATTATAATGGACTTGACATGGGCAACTGAACTTTGACAATGAGATAATAATAAAAGTGTGATGTGACTTTATGAGATAATAAATGATGTAAATATTGACAACCAAATCATATAATATTTTGTAATACTGACTCTTTTATGACACTTGAAGGCGACACACAATGATTTTTGACATTGACACTGAGAACAAATCAATAGACTCTGACAAAATCTAAAATTATTTGACTTAACACTTTTTCAAACAAACCGATAATTAAAAAATGATATTCAGTTACTTTTAATGCAAAAAAAATTATTCTCAACTTTGACATACAAATAGACTAAAATTGTGGAGAAAACATACAATGAATTTTGACTAAAAGGACAAATGGATGAATTACATATTATTGACACTTAACCATTTAATAGTATGAAAACAAAATTCTAAGAATTTTGGGAATCTTACTTCAACCTCTCTTTCTTTACGACGCTCTCACAATCCACCCTAGGAGGTGTCCCATAGCGTGCGAGGGGATAATGGGGCCAAATGCCGCTCCATTCAAGTCGAGCTTCCTGATTCAGACCAAATCCCACTTGCCAATAAATTTTCCATTTTTGACTCGAAGGATGGAATAATGGATGGGTAGGGGGAGTTTTATATGTCTAATTTTTCATGAATTTCATCTCATGGAATGTTTGGGGTCTGACAGAGTCCTCTCAAAATTCTTTATTCGTTTAGCTTGCCAGTGTATTGACAATCTTGATATTATTTATTTATAGGAAATTAATATTTATGGTTTTTTTCTTCAAAATACTCTAACTTTTATTACTCCATATTTTACGAATTTTCATACTCAACACATTGATGGAAAAGGTGGTGCTAGCATTTCCATTGCGCCAAAATTCTCATCCTTAACTATTACCTCAGGCCAAGACCCTGTAAATCAGGCCATGTGGGTGATTATGGCTATTAATGATCCTTCTTTTGGTATTCTTAATGCTTATGTCCCTAATGATGGCTCGAAAAGAACAACTTTATGGAAATGGTTAGGAGATAACTTATCTCTAGCTTATTGGCTGATGTGTGGTGAATTTAATATGATTGAACATCCTGGTGATAAATGTGGCACCCTTCCTATGCGCTGGTGTGTCGGTGAGTGTGAGGTATGGTATTTGTTTAAAATCCATTGGGTACTTTTTGATCCATCATTCAAATGGCCCCAGGAATTTAAAGCACGAGCTTGGTATACTTGGACCAATATTTGAGAAGGATATAATCGGGTATTTAAAAGGCTTGATCGTACACTTCTTTCATAGCATACTTTCTTTTATTTTGACATGCAAGGATTGTCTGCTATTAAGGTGTGGTCTGACGTGCTTTCTTCAAATCATCACCTAATCACATTTAAGGTTTTTTGGCAGGGGGGCCCTTTCAAAGTTCCTTTTAATCAATTCTTTCTTAATGTCTTTCTGCTGAGTCACCCTGGAGTGGCCCCACTTATTACCAATATTTGGAATATGACACCACGTCCGTCATTTGCTGCCAACTTGATCACATGGTACGAAGCAATGATTTAGCGCACCACCCATTTTCTCCACCATTTCGGTAAGTAGGTGGCTCGAGTCAGCAAGAGAACCGACTTAGATCTGCACAAAGATTTCAAATGGATCTCCCTATTATTAGAGGCCAATCCTTTTGACATTCCTCTCCAGATTTAGGTAGCTGAACCCAGACACAAGCTCAAGATCATTGAGTCTCATTTGTATTGTGGTATACAAATCCAGTTAAGGCTGTATTGGCTTAAGGTGGGAGACAAAGCCTCTAAAATATTTTTCAAATCCCTTTAAACCTAGCATGCTCGTCAACATATCAAAGCTATCTATGATTCACATCAGTGGATCACAATCCTGTCATAGATTAGAAATTATTTTGTTTAGCATTACCATCTAGTCTTTCAAGCTTAAGAGGCTACGATTGAGTAAGTTTCCGCATCACAGAGATGTCTTGATGTGGTGTCAAATAAATTTCCCCTAGAGAGCGGGAACGTTGCAATGCTCCTCTCACCTTGGAAGAAATTCATGCTACCTTGTTGTTCTTAGCTGATGAAAAATCTCCATGTCTGGATGGATTCTCATGTGAATTTTATAAAGCTACTTGGTATTTTTTGGGACCTGATCTACTTCGTGTTTATAATATTCTCTTGGGAGTTTGATTAAATTTTATCCGTAAAGTGGGAAATCTAGAGAAGATGACTAATTAGCAACCCATCACTCTACTGATGTTTCTTATAAAATTATTTCCAAGGCTTTGGCTCTTCATATCATAGATCTTTTTCCCAAAATTGTTCGTCCCAAAAAAACCACTTTTGTTAAAGTTTGAAATATTCTCGATAATCTTATAATAGTTTTGGAAGGCATGGAATAGGCTAGGGTGTCTCTGTAGAGGTCTTTATTTCTCAAAATTTACTTCGAGAAGGCTTATGATTGTATTGAATGGACATTTATTTTGGCTATGCTCAAATCCCTTAGATTTGGTGATTCTTCAAATCGGAAGTTAGTACTATATTTTCTAATGCTTTAGCTTTCCTTACCATCAATGGCCATTAGTCCACTACTATCATCATCTTTTGCTCTATTAGAAAGGTGTGCCCTCTTGTGCCATCGTTGTTTGTTTTAGATGCTGATGCTTTAGGCTATCTCATTTCTCATTTATTAACTAAAATGTGGATATATGAACTAGTTAATCTAAGCTATGAACAACTATAAATGAAGTAAATAAATGCACTAAAGAAGTATGTAACTCACCCAAGAAACTATGAAAAAGGAAATGCTAACCCTAATGTGCAAGGGAGATGAGGAAATAACTCAGTTGAAAAGAAGATGCTCACAAGACTGTGTCACAGAAGTGCCTGTGGAAACCAGAAGCACAAATGATTGTACAAGAGCCCCAAAAAGGATGGATATGGGCTGAATCTGTGGACTGGGGTACCTAGATAAGGATTGGGGTACCTACAGGTGCTATGGAATGCAAAATGGGTGCTCTGGTTTGTGAAAAAGCTCCAAAACTGATCTTCACATGTTCAACAGGTGGTCCAAAAACCTCGTTAGGTGTCACATCAAATTTTTTGTATTGCGTCGAGTGTCCCTGTTAATCCAAGATCTATAAGGAAAACCTTAGCTGCCACAATAGTGGACTTATTAATTGAGTGTTGCACTACATTCAAGACCCAAATGTAGTTTTTTGTGTGTGAAGCATGCCCTAGGTTGATCTTGTGAAGTTCACACTTTGTGATGTAGCGAGTTGACTATGTGTAGAAAATGTAATAGAATGGTGGATGGAATAGAATAGAATCCTCCCCCCTATGCTTGTGTGATGCAGATATCCCAATCTTGTCCCAAGTGATGGAGCTATGTGAATGCAAATGATCTCAAAATGGTATAGATGGATGCAACTCTAGGTGGATGATAGTAGTGACTAGTGCTTGGTCCCTCATTATGGTCTCATAAGTTTATATGTATAAGGTACTCTTGATCTAATTTTGTAATTAACCCCGAAATGACTGACCACCAATACTATAAAGACCTCAAATGACTAGAAAGAGTCCAAAAATTGGTGGGAAAGTTCAAAAAGGATTGGGGTGCCCTTGGTGGGACCACGGCTCTCATGGGTGCCCCAGTACTAGACTGGGTACCCCAGTCAAAGCTAAAATGACGGGAAATGATGAAATATGTCTGGGCATATGTGTGGTGGACATCGGGAATGATGACAGAAATCAAATAAAGATGGGCAATAGATGGGGGTTAATTAGAACTATATTCTCTTAAAAACCCTCTAAATAGTAGTATGAAATTGTGACTAAATATTACCCAAAGTGCGTGATTTTGCGTCTACATTTTCCCCCACTTTATGTTAGTGAGAGGAAATCTTGGTAACCTAAGGTAAATAGAGATGCGTACCTGATAGCCATGTAGATCGATGAAGCAGGTGTAATAAAGGAGTAGACAAAGTGTGAAATGACAAAAAGATGATGGAGCATGGAAACTAAAGATGAAAATGCACAAAAATGTGATGAGAGTGAACCTAGGGTGGAAACACGTGTGTAGCTATTGGTGTGATGTACCTACATGGTTAGTATGCGAGGTGTGCCATTATGAAGTTTTGTTTTTGACATCATTTTTGTTGTTGTTGTTGCCTCCATTTGACTGCTTGTTTCTCATATGACCAGACATGCAAGGAGAAAATGATCAAGTAGTCAAATATATATGTATGTATGTGTAAAAACACTATATAAAAGATGCACGTGGATGTATGTAAAATCATGTGAATGTAAAATACACAAATGAAAAATGTAAATGGAATGTGTGCACCTGATCCATGTCAAGAGAAAGAGTGTAGAATGATATCTTGTACTACAAGGTTTTTTTGGGCAATCTAGCACCATAGGATGAAGAAGTATAGGGAGGAATCACTCTTTTGGGACCTTAGTTTATTGGCTAAGAACATGAAGGCATGTGGGAGTGCAAGGCCTTATTAAAGAAGGGCACACATGGCGGGGTTCTAGGAGGGTTTAATGGAACAAGTAGCGCGCGCATGCGCAAGGCAAAGAAGGATTTTGGTACTTAGCCATATTTGGCATATTAGGTAGGACACATGAAAAGCATAACCTGACTATGCATGTAGAGTGGATAAGGTGCTAGCCTAGCGATAGGTTGGCCTAGGAAGGAATATGCCCTGTGATGGAAGCTTCTAGAAGACCGTCATGGCAAGGAATGGAGAGCTCACGCCTAGAGGAGCATGCTCCCATGGAGGACCACATTTGGACACTTAGCGATGGATCTGAAGCCTCAGAAAGGTGGATTGGCAGTTTAAGAGGCCTATAAATACAAGCACCCACAGAGGAATTTATATAGAGATCAATAGAGAGTGGAGCTCTACAAAAATGTTACGAGGAACTCTATTGGTTTAGGTAGATGACCTATAGGGGAAGGATGTATCTAGGGGTTTGGGTATGAAATTTTCCTTTCATGTTTAGGAGGACTCTTATCCAGTTATGATGTATGACTTCGGTCTGCCATATGGTGATATTCTATAATGGATCTAATACATGTGATGAGGTTTTCAGATATGATGGAATATAAATATAATAAACTCTAGTTTATACATATATCTGTGTAGTTCTGTTTCATATGTGTTATATGAATGAATATAAACTCCTATGCATTTCCTTTTTAGTTCAGTTCTATAAATTGTTAAGTATCATTTTGTTTGGAATGAATGCATTGATCTATAAGTCATTCTGAGCTCTATGATGAATGTATGTCTCATGTCCACTCACTCTTTTTAAGTTCTTATCATAGATGATGTTTTCCCACTTAACTCACATAAAAGAGAGACTCGGCACCCGCGCATGCCTCAGTGAGAGCCCAAGCACCTGCTGAGTGATAGGTCTAGTGTGCATGGGATTCCCTTGTTCTTGGTGGGTGTAAAAATGACTACATCTTGGTTCCGTTCTCCAGGACCTCTTTTCGAAGTTGTAGTGGGAAATAACATACATCATGATCTGTGCAATGAGTGATGACAGAACGCCTAACTCTGGAAAGTATTGAATCATGGTTCAAGAGCACGAAAGAAGATTTTTCTCAGAGATTCAACATTACGCTTGAGTTTGATGCACACAGATGGGTAGAAGAGAACCTCTACCATGAGTTGTATGAAACTTTCTTCTGTTACTTCCCAATAGAATTGTATGAATGGCTCTCAGCATATGCGTCCAGATCAAGCTGGTGTTATAGATCATACATGTGGACCCAAGAAGAGTACCAGAGGCTATAAGATGTAGATATAACATGAACTCGTGATGTGGATCATTGATGGAAAGGACTACTGGCTAGCTACATTTTTGAATACGCTATTTCTACATATTCTTGTCTGGAAGTCACTGAGTTTGAGTTTCTACAAGAGCCTAGAGGATCATTTCTACATGTTATTCCTTTGGTAATGAAGATATTGATTGTTACCTTGAGTTTAGAGGTATTTCCAATGGCCGGCTAAACCTTCCCGAGCACTGGGCGAGGAAGCTAGGGTGGAGGAAGATGACAGATATTGCAACTGAGAAAGAAAGGGAGGAGAGATGACTCAAGTATAGTGAAGTGTGTGAAAGGGAGATTGCTAGACAAGGTGAGGTTGCAAGTGTGATGGATATATGGAGGCAGACATTGCAGGAAGGATTTGAGGTTCATGTAGAGGACATGGAACCTAAGCAGTCTGTGCTACCCCATCTTGGAAAGCATGGGGGAGAGAGACCTCTTCGGCTTCTAATGAGAGTTCGTCACACAGAGAGAGAAGAGTCGTTGGCACGCATCTGAACCCACCTAGTGACCAAACCTTAGCGCTTGGTTTTCCAAATTAGAGGAGTGTCGATAACATAGTTGGTATCGAAAGGAGTGACCGATCGGCACCCAGGAGGTACAATTTCTCATTTGGAACTTCTATGGTTGCACACTCTATTCCAGTGTTTGGAGGAATTTTCAGACAAGGATAAAATACACAAGGGTTGGGAAATGCATTGGGGAGTGGCATGGGGTATACATCTGGTAGTGGAATGATCTCGTAGACCATTGGCACATGGTTTAATGGGACATTGGGGATGCTAGGCATGACCACTTCAGGCCCATTATTGGCCACAGGAGGATCTAGAGGTGGAATTGGTGGATCGGGAGGCACAAGACCTGGTGGATCTAGTGGATCTGGTGGAGGAAACACTGGAGGGAACACCAAAGGAAATCAAGGATCTGGACCAGGAGGATAGGGGCCTCAACCACCTCCTCAAGTAATCTTTGAAATGTCTTTACACTCGCCAGACTACCAGGGCATAAAGGATGTTGTGGAGCATGTTCACAAGTGTGAATTGCTATGGTGTGCGAAGGGGATCACAACCCCGAAACGAAAGGCCATTCAATTTACAATGATGTTGCAAGGGCGTGTGCATTATTGGTATAGGAAGTATGGACCCCATCATACGGTGGTAGATTACACCGCATTGAAAAACACCTTCCTAGTGGAATTCCACATCCCTGAGTTTGAATAGTATAACATCAATGCCCTTAAGGAGATTCAACAGGGAATGATAGAGAGCGTGCAGGAGTATGACGTGTGGTTTAAGACTCTCCTGTTAAAATTTTCATATGACATTCACCCTTCACAACATGCTCAATGGTTTTTTGGAGGGTTGATAACACCATTTAGAAGAGCATTATCTCATAAGACTTTCACACACCCGCGTGAGGCGTTGGAAGTTTCCCTGTGCAGTGAATTGGTTGGAAGTGTTGATACTGGTGTTAGTCCATTCCTGGAAGCTCAAATCATTGTTATGGCTAAGTAACTGGAAAAGTTATCTTTAAACTCAGCTCATGAGACTCACAGTGGAATGCGGTGTACGGATTGTGAAGTAGAGGGGCATGTCAAGGATAGTTTCCCCCAGAAGATAGTACGAGCTGTAGCAGTAGATTGTGAGATTTGTCATGGGGACCATGATGCGAGTAGATGTCCCTTGTTATAATGCGTAATTCATAAGAATGTATCTTGCTACTCTAAGATCAGCACCTCCACAATCCATGATACTAATAATTGTAGGCTTATTGACTAGATCCATGAGGCCATTGATCATGGTGTGCACCAGACTAGCCTTGTCAGTAGTTTTAAGGGTTATGACTGCCATTATGAGGAGCGCGCAGATGTGGGCATGCATGGAAGAAGTTCTCACGGAGGATTCTGTGGTCATGGTAATCACGGAGGATGAAGAAGCAAGTTCCCATGGTGAACATGTTATAATTGTGGATCGACAAAACATTATACATGAGAGTGTCCTGATCTATTACAATGCTCATGGTGCGGAAAGAAGCACAAGTATGAAGAGTGTCTGAAACTCTATCAGCATATGAACCAGTAGCACTAGAAAGATAAGGGTGTTGTTATGGTGAGTGTAAAAAGGGCCAATTCATAATGGGTGCCATGAGTGGCACATGAGTTAGAGCTAGAACCTATACAGGTGATGATGTGTGCAAAGGACGTGCATACCAAGGAGATGCCCAGACCAAGGAAATTGGTTTCCAGAGAGGAGGTACCACATGGAAAGTACCCGGACCCTACCCATTAGAAATAGGTATACTGAGAGACTATGGACATAATTCAAAGTTTACAAGGGGAGATACAGTGTCTCAAGGAGAAATTGAGGTAGGTGGGGTAGCAGAAGGATAACGAGGTTCCAAGAAGTGACCTGGATGAGGTCAAAGAAGTATGTAAAATGTTGAGGCAAGAGAATATTATTCCCTTTCTGGGAGAATGGATGAGGGAGAAGGTACCACACGCCGAAGCAGAGTGCGAGAGATAGGTTTTACATGCAAACCTTTCTCCACATAGCCTTGAGTATGACAAAGAAATTACTCTAAATGTAGTTGTTGATGGATGGCTCCTGAGCAATATCCTCATCGACACATGAGCAGAAGTGAATGTTCTTACCTTAAATGTTTGGCATAAGATGGGAAGGCCCGCATTGCAGCCATATTCAAATGTATTGTATAAAAAAAAAAAAGGTAATTCCCATTGGAGTATTAAAGGATACAGTGATTACCATTCAGGGGGCCAAGTTCACTAGGTACTTTGAAGTCTTAGTGCTCACCAAGGTGGATAACTTCCCAGCATTGCTTGGGCACCCATAATGTTACAAGAATAATTATGACATAAGGTTTAACAAAGGATATATCAGTTTCTAAAAAAAGGAAGAACGAATGATCATCCCTTTGATATATGGGAAGTCGACACCCTACATAGAGCCATTGGGAGAAGAAGTCCTTGATAGAATATACGTGCACTCAAGCAGGGATCCTGAGATAATTCACCCTACATAAGTAGTTATCCAATTTGAGGTTGCCCAGTCTATAAGTGATACCACAAGCATGGCATGTGAAAACTGGGCACACACGACCTATGAGTTGATCAGATGACATTTAAGAGGATCGGTAACCAAGGTGATAAAGGCACGTATAGTCCAGCACCTGGGAGGAAGAAAAATACCAAGTTACTCGAGAGGGGTTAATCCGGAATATTTCTTGCGAGAAATGGAGTCCCATTGGAGAAACGACAAGGAAAGGAGGAAAATGTTTAAGCACATCCTACTCAGAATTGCTGCACACTGGTAGGCGACACATCAAGATAACCTCTTGGAATGGCGTGAGGTGAGAATTGCCTTCTTCATAAGGTTTTGTAGGAGCAACATGCCCATGGCTATAAAAGCCAACCATGGTATAGAGATTGCTTCCTTCCATATCCAAGCATGAGAGACAACCAAGATGGGGAGAACAAAAGCATTACCACCTTCATTATGGGTTCACAAGTTATACTCCACCCTGTAAGGTTGTGCACGTGTGTGGTATATCCACTCAAAGATGTGCCGTTAAATGGGTAATTGGCAAGAATTGGCAGCTGATCTCATTCCAACATTTGAGTATCAAAGTACAAGGCCATTAGTACATAAGGCATTGCAGGTAGTCAAGCTCCTTACAATAGGGGATAGTGCTATGGCGAAAGATAGAATACAAGAATTGCTAGGTGAACCTAACCTAGAGGCGCGCTTTGAGAAAGAAGAAACATAAGAGATATAGTTTGAGCGCGTGTGTATAGATAAATAAAAGGGGAATATGGTGTATGTTATTGATGGAGAAGAGGTAGAAATCTTGGATGTTAACCATTCTACAGGGACATGTGAAGTCATAGATAGTGTTGATGAATGGGAGCGTACCTGCCATGAAGCTTTAAAGACGAAAAAGGTTAACATTAGCTTAGAAGTAGAACCCAAGGAGGCAATCATTAGAGACTATTGGTTGGAGAAAGAAGTCTCTAAAATCATTGATCTCTTACGTGAATTCCAATATTTGTTCCCACGTGGGTACCGTGAGCTTAAAGGCATCCACCATTCCTTGGGGGAGATGAGGATAAAGCTGAAGTAAGGTGCATGCCCTCAAGAAAAGGCCATACTGGATGAATCCCAATTTAGGCGTAAAGGTCAAGGAGGAGATAGAAAAAATGATAGCACCAAGTATCATTGAGGCTGTAGAAGAGTCAGAATGGATAAGTCCAATGGTGATTAGTATAAAGAAGGATGGGAGGATAAGAATCTGTGTTGATTACAAGGACCTGAATGTAGTGTGTGTCATGTATCCTTTCCTAACCCCATTTACTAAAGAAATCCTAGAGGGAGTGGCAAGACGCGGGGTCTACTCTTTCACGGATGGATTCTCGGGCTATCACTAGGTAAGGATTACAAAAGAGGACTAGAAAAAGATGACTTTCACCACTAATTGGGGAAGTTTTTCCTATACGGTCATGCCTTTTGGGCTAAAGAATGTGCCTATTGTGTTCTTGTGCATTGTGATGCAAGATTTCTAGGACTTCATCCATAAATTTCTTCAAGTCTACCTAGATGATTGGATAGTATATGGGTTGGTAAAGGACCATTATGACAACTTAAGGTTGATGTTTGAAAGGTGTCAGCAGTTGAGGATATCCCTCAACATTAAGAAATTTGTCTTTTCTACCCCGTTTGGAACATTATTGGGGCACATCATATGTAGGGAGGGCTTACTAGTAGATCCCGCCAAAGTTGTAGTAATTGTGGGATTGGGGGAGCCTACTAGTCAAAACACAGTGCGTGGATTCCTTGGGCAAATGGGTTATTACAGGAAGTTCATTAAGGGATATGCCAAGATCGTCGTGCCTTTATAAAAGTTACTTAGACATAAGAGTGCCTTCCATTGGGGAGAAGCACATCAGAAGGCATTTGAATCTTTAAAGGATAGGCTTGTCACCGCACCCATACTACAATTCCCCTCTTGGGATAATCCCTTCCATGTTCATGTTGATGCCTTAGGAACCGCCAATCGAGCAGTACTTGCACAACCTGGTGAAGGGATTGTTGATCATCCTTTATGCTTTGCAAGTAGGAAGTTGACACCAATGGAGCATAATTATACTACAACTGAGTGCGAGGCATTGTCAATGATCTACATACTTCACAAGTTCAGACAATATTTACTAGCAACCCCTTTTATATTTTACACTGACCATATGGCATTGAAATATTTAGTGAACAAGCCCATTCTACAAGGGTGCATATGTCAGTGGGTACTATTGTTCCAAGAATTCAAGTTCAAGGTGGTTGTCAAACCAGGAAAAATTAATTCCAGACGTGATCATTTGTCTAGAATCGATTCAGGGGAGGACACACAAAGCATTGAGGATACCATGCCAGATGCACAACTATTTAGGTTGCGGTGCACACCCTCAGACTTAGAAGATATTGTAGTATTTCTCAAGACAGGTGTAGTGCTGGAAGGGATGAAGGCATTGAATAAAAAGTGGTTAGCTATATGCTCTACACCCTACATGTTGATTAGTGGGGATTTATACAAATTAGGACATGATGAGATTTTGTGCTGGTGTGTGTTAGAACATGAGTGCCTAGCCATAATAGAAGAGGCAAAGAGGTAGTGCAAGTTGGCATGATGCAGGTGATGCCACTACACGCAAGATATTAATGGCCGGATTATGGTGGGAGACCCTATATCAAGAATGCAAGGAATATTCCAAGGTGTGTGACCATTATCAGCGCATTGGAAAACCAGGGTGAAGAGATGAAATGCCTTTGCACCCTATTCCCAGCACCGAGCCATTTGAAAAGTGGGTTATAGAATTCATAGGCCCTATTGCACTAGCCGCGTGTAGGACTGGGTCACGTTATATAATCACTTGCAAAGATTATTTGACAAGGTGGGCAAAAGCAACACCTAATAAGGATTGTACAGCACCTACTGCAACAAGGTTCCTATTAGAAAACATCATTACAAGGTAAGGATGCCCTTTGAGTTTGACTCATGACAGGGTTAAACATTTCATAAATGAGATAGTAAGGATTTTGTTAGTGGAATTCAAGGTGGCTCATCACAAGACTACCCCTTACCATCCACAAGAAAATGGAACCACAGAGGAATTAAACAAAATACTAAGTCATACCCTAACAAAAATTTGTGATGTTGGTAGACAAGATTGGGATGAAAAAGTATCAACCATTCTTTGGCCATATAGGATAACCTACAAGAGGTTAAATAAGGCCACACCATTTCAATTAGTGTTTGGCATGGAGGATGTATTACCAGTTGAATTCATGTTACCTTCTTTACGTATAGCGCACACAGGAGGATTGACCAATGAACAAGAGTTGGAAGAAAGAATTGACAAGTTAATGCAATTGGATGAAATTTGATCACTCGCCAGGTGGAGCCAGAAGACTGAAAAAGAAAAAGAAAATGCATGGCATGATCGTCACATTAAGAAAAAAAAGTTTGAGGTTGGGTAGATGGTGCTACTATATGATTCCAAGTTTCTGTGCCATCCTGGGAAGTTAAAATTCCATTAGTTGGGCCCCTACATCATCTCGTACATCCTTGATTCAGGTGCGTGCTAGTTACAAGCGCTGGATGGGATGAAATTTCCAAGACACTTTAATGAAAGTAAACTAAATCCCTACTATACATAAGTCTTCTTGGTGTTTGTAATAAGGCAATATTGCCAGATAATTTAGGATTTCCTTTAATGCATTTTATTTTCTTGTGTTTCCCTTTCTCATTTCTATTTTGTGTTACACCTTGGGCGTCGGTAACCTCATTAATTTTTTAAGGTTGTGAATGTGCAGAGGACCACACATTGTTTTAGTGTGGGGTAGAATAATGTGGAGGAAAGTGTGAAGTGTGAAGTACCTGGAAGGATTGTAGTGGAAAGCCCAGTTGAATGGCCCTATGGAAGAAAGTGCATAAGAAAAAAAGGTGAACGAGGATGGTTGTGTTAGGTTGTGGAGCCTGTTTTCATGTGTGAAAGTGTTGAAGACTGTACACTAAGAGTACTATACACTTTTCATGTATCCTTGCTGGGGTTCGAGGCTGGGTCAGGCCTCAAGCGAGGGTCTGAGAGCGGCAGTCCTCGGTAGCAAGGGTTTGGGGGTGCAGCCCCCCAAATTTTTTTTTTAGGGGTAAATTTTTTTGGCCTCCAAAAAATGCACCCTACATATCGGGAAACGTGCTCTTCTCATATGGGTGACATTTTTGACCCATAGGTTTATGGGATGGGTTTTTCCCATGGTTTTGATACCCACAGTTTTGTAAAACTGCTTAAGCAGTTGTCTATTTATATGGTTTTATGCATATGATAGAGGCATGAAAAACATTGCAGATGTGTTTTGAATTCGGCTGTGAATTCTGTAGAGTTTGTTGAGCATAGCTCCAAACAGATCTGGGTATTGTATTGAGAGAGTGGTGGCTTGTAATAAAATCTGAGCAAGTGATTCTTGGTGGATGTAGCCCAAATTGGGTGAACCACGTTAAATATTGTCTCCTTGTGTTGTGTTATTTTATTCTGTAATTTTATTTTAGATCTGTAATAATTTCAGCATATTAGTTTCTACTGTTGCGATTCTATGAGGGATTATTCCGCATATTTTATCTCTTATTCCCTAACAATTGGTATCAGAGCCTGGTTTGGTTTACTGAAGTGTTGAATCACAGGGAAATTTTTATCTTGAGTGGGATCTATGGCAGATGATGGAAGATCTAGGGTTGATAAATTCAACGGGTAGAATTTTAGTCTTTGGAAGATGCAGATGGAAGATTACCTTTATCAGAAGGATCTTTATACTTCGCTGTCTAAGAAGGTGAACAAACCCTTGAGTATGAAAAATGCAGAATGGGATTTGTTGGATCAAAAGGCACTTGGAATGATTCGTTTGTGTCTTGTATCTTCGGTATTATTTAATGTTTCAAAGGAAAAGACTACAAAAGATCTAATGGATGCATTAGGAAAGTTGTATGAAAAACCCTCTGCCTCTAATAAGATATTTTTAATGAAAAAGTTGTTTAATATGAAGATGTCTGAGAATAGTTCAGTAGCAGATCATTTAAATGATTTCAATACGGTTGTGAATATGCTAGCTTCAGTTACAATATAATTTGATGAAGAAGTTAGGGCTTTATTAATTATGTGCTCTTTACCTGAAAGTTGGAATAGCCTGGTAATGGCAGTAAGCAACTCGGTTCCAGCTAACTCAAAGTTGAAGTTTGAGGATGTTGTAGGGGTGATTCTAAGCGAGGAAATGCAAAGAAAAAGCTCTGGGGAATCTTCTACTTCAGGGAATGCTTTGACAGTGGAAACTAGAGGGAGACAGAAGAATAGAGGAAACCGTGGAAAATTGAAAGATCGGGCAAGGTCAAAATCCAAGAGCAAGATTGTATGTTGGAACTATGGAAAGTATGGGCATGCAAAGAAGGACTGTTGGGAGCTTTGGGACAAGAAGAAACAACAGGAAGAAAACAAGGAGGCAAATGTGGCATCGGGTAATGTATGTCAGGATGCTCTGATTCTTTCTTTGCATAATATTACTGAATCTTGGGTTTTAGATTCAGGGGCTTCTTTTCATGCTACTCCACATAGGCATTATTTTGTTGATTATGTTCAAGGGGATTTTGGGCATGTTTTTCTTGGTGATGATGAGCCTTGCAGTATAGTTGGAAAAGGTTCTGTTTAGGTTAAGATGCAGAATGGGAATACATGGCTATTGAAGGATGTCAGACATGTGCCTACATTAAAGAGAAATTTGATATCGGCGGGGCAATTGGGAAGTGATGGTTGTACTGTGATATTTATAGCTGACTCTTGGAAGGTTACCAAGGGTGCTCTTGTGGTGGCAAGAGGTAAGAAGGTTGGAACCTTGTATTTAACCACTGATAGTACTAATGATTGTAATCTTGTGGCTTCAGATGTAGATACAACATTATGGCACTATAGGCTCGGTCATATGAGCCATAAGGGCATGGACATCATAAAGAAGAATTTTCCTGGATATATAGAAACAAGTTTGGATTTATGTGAGAACTGCATATATGGGAAACAAAAGTGAGTAAGGTTTCTCAAGGTTGAACCTATGAAGAAAGAGAGTAAGTTAGAGCTGGTACATTCTGATGTGTGGGGGTCGGCTCAGGTATCATCTCTTGGGGGTTCAAGTTATTATGTTACTTTTATTGATGATGCAACAAGGAAAGTTTGGGTTTATTGTATTAGAAACAAATCTGATGTATTTGATTCTTTTGTTAAATGAAAAACTTTGGTAGAGAATGAAACAGGCCTTAAGTTAAAATGTCTCAGGTCAGATAATGGAGGGGAGTATTGCAACAATGAATTTGATGATTATTGTTCTAAGAATGGACCCGTAGGAAAAAGATGGTTCCAGGAACTCCACAGCAGAATGGGGAGTCAGAAAGGATGAACAGAACAATAATGGAATGTGCTAGGAGCATGAGGATACATGCAGGACTGCCTCTTTATTTTTGGGTAGAAGCGGTGAGCACAGCTGTGTACTTGATAAACAGAGGACCCTCAAGTGCCTTGGATGGAGGCATACTTGAGGAGGCTTGGTATGGTAAGAAAGTCGATTACTCATTTCTTAGAGTCTTTGGATGTGAGGTGTTTTTTCATATGGACAAGGATGATAGGACCAAGCTAGAGGCTAAATCAGAAAAATACACTTTTATTGGTTATGGTGGTGATGACTTTGGATTTAAATGTTGGAGTATTAAGGACAAGAAAATCATTCAGTCTAGGGATGTGGTCTTTAATGAGAAAGTCATGTATAAGCAACAGTTGCAGGAAAATAGGGAAGAATCCAAGAAAGAATATGTAGTGGTAGAGGATCTTCCAGATGGGAAAGTGACCCATGAATCAGTTTAAGAACCTACTCAACAGGAACCCCAAAATCCTATAGTGAGGAGGTCTTCTAGGGTAAGAAAAGAACCTGAACATTTTTCTCCTTCTCTTTATTATTTATTACTCACTGATAGTGGAGAGCCAAAGAGATTTGATGAAGCAATGCAGGTAGATGCCAGTAAGAAGTGGGAGCAAGCCATGGATGAGGAGCATAAGTCTCTCATGGAGAACCAGACTTGGGATTTGGTGAAGCTACTGAAAGGAAAAAGAACATTACAGAACAAGTGGGTGTACAAAGTTAAAGATGAAGAAGGAGGAAATAAAAGATATAAGGCCTAGTTGGTGGTCAAGGGGTTTACACAGAAACAAGGTATATATTTTGATGAGATCTTTTCTCCTGTAGTAAAAATGACTTCTATTAGAATTGTTCTTGGAATAGTAGCAATAGAAGACTTGCACTTAGAACAGTTAGATGTAAAGACTGCATTTCTCCATGGTGATTTGGATGAGGAACTATATATGCAGCAACCAGAGGGCTATGAGGTCAAAGGTAAAGAGGAGATGGTGTGTAAACTGAAGAAGAGCTTGTATGGCTTGAAAAAAGCTCCACGTCAATGGTATAAGAAGTTTGATAGCTTCATGATGGAGCAAGGTTATATTAGATGTCATTCTGACCATTGCATGTATACAAAGAAATTTGAGGATGGAAGTTATATTATCCTGTGTTTGTATGTTGATGACATGTTGGTTGCAGGTAAAAACATGCAGGAAATAAAAGTACTCAAGAAACAGCTAAGTGAATCCTTTGATATGAAGGATTTGGGGGCAGCCAAACAAATCCTTGGTATGAGGATAACTTGGGATAGGAAGGAATGGAAGTTGACTTTATCTCAGGAAGAGTACATTAAGAAGGTATTGGATAGGTTTAACATGCAGGATGCTAAACCGGTTGGGACTCCTTTGGCAGGCCATTTTAAGTTATCAAAGGAGCAGTGTCCCAAGATAGAGTAGGAAAGAAACCAGATGTCCAAGGTACCTTACTCATCAGCGGTTGGTAGTTTGATGTATGCTATGGTTTGCACTAGGCCGGATATTGCCCATGCAGTGGGAGCTATGAGTAGATTTATGAGTGATCCAGGTAAAGAGCATTGGCAAGCAGTAAAGTGGATCCTTCGGTATTTGAGAGGGACCATGGGGACAGTTTTATGCTACAGTGGATCAGACACCACTTTACGTGGTTATGTAGATTCAGACATGGCTGGAGATGTAGATAGTAGGAGGAGCACAACATGTTATGTTTACACTATAGGTGGAACAATAGTAAGCTGGATTTCACGACTACAGAAGTTGGTGGCTTTGTCAACCACGGAGGCTGAGTATGTTGCTGCCACAGAGGCAAGAAAGGAAATGATTTGGTTACAACAATTACTTGAGGAGTTGGGGCATAAGAAAGAGGAAGGAAAGTTGCATAGTGATAGTCAGAGTGATATACACCTAGCTAAGAACTCTGCTTTCCACTCTAGGAAAAAGCATATACAGTTAAGGTACCATTTCATCAGGACAACTTTGGAGGAAGAGAAGTTGAAGTTGGAGAAGATTCATACCAGTCAGAATCCTACAGACATGATGACCAAGGTGGTCACAAGGGAAAAACTGAAGTTGTGTTCAACTTTGGTTGGTCTTCACAGAAACTAGTGAAGGGTTGAGAAGCTTGCTTAGAGGAAAACTAGTCTCCAAGTGGTAGATTGTTAGGTTGTGGAGCCTATTTTCATGTGTGAAAGTGTTGAAGACTTTACACTAAGAGTACTATATAATTTTCATGTAACCTCACTAGGATTCGGGGCCAGGTGTTAGGAAATAAGAGATAAAATATGTGGAATAATCCCTTACAGAATCACAACAGTAGAAACTAATATGCAGAAAATATTACAGATCTCAAATAAAAGTGTAGGATAAATAACACAACATATAGAGACAAGATTTAACGTGGTTCACCCAATTTGGGCTACGTCCACCAAGAATCACTTGCTCAGATTTTATTACAAGCCTCCACTCTCTCAATACAATACCTAGATCCGTTTGGAGCTATGCTCAACAAACTCTACAGAATTCACACCCGAATTCAAAACACATCTGAAATACATTTGCTTGTCTATCTATCATATGCATAAGACCATATAAATAGACAACTGCTTAAGAAGTTTTACAAAACCATGGGTATCAAACAATGGGCAAAAACAAAACCGTCCCATAAAGCTATGGGTAGCCGAAGAGGTGGTTTTACAAAACAATGAGTACTGAAAAAACATGGGCCCAAAAATAGCCCATAACAGTTACCCATTACCCATGGGTTAATAAACCACCCATGAAAATTTGCTTCAAGGGATTTGCCCCCAAACCCCGCTGACCCACTCACCGGTGAGCGGGACCACCATAAAAATACCCAAGTGTAACACATAGAAGGTGTACCGCACTCTAACATGAAAATAGGCTCCACAAACATAATAATCTCCCACTTGGAGACTGATTTCCACTAAGCAAGCTTCTCAACCCTTCACTGTCATCCACAAAGGCCAACCAAAGTTGAACATAGCTTTAGTTTATCCCTTGTGACCACCTTGGTCATCATGTCTACAGGATTTTGATTGGTGTGAATCTTATCCAACTTCAACTTATCTTCCTCCAAAGTTGTCTTGATGAAGTGATATCTCAACTATATATGCTTCATCCTAGAGTGGAAAGCAGAGTTCTTAGCTAGGTGTATAACACTCTGACTATCACTATGCAGCTTACATTCCTCCTGCTTATACCCCAAATCCTCAAGCAACTTTTGTAACCAAATCATCTCTTTGCTTGCCTCTCTGGTAGCAACATACTCAGCCTCCGTGGTTGACAAAGCCACCAACTTCTGTAGTCATGAAATCTATCTCACTGCTGTCCCACCTATAGTATAAATATAACTTGTCATGCTCCTCCTGCTGTCTACATCTCCAGCCATATCTGAATCTACATAACCACGTAAAGTGGTGTCTTATCCACTATAGCACAAAACTGTCCCCATGGTCCCTCTCAAATACTGAAGGATCCACTTTACTGCTTGCCAATGCTCTTTACCTGGATCACTCATAAATCTACTCACAGCTCCCACTGCATGGGCAATGTCAGGCCTAGTGTACACCATAACATACATCAAACTGCCAACTGTTGATGAGTAAGGTACCTTGGACATCTGGTTTCTTTCCTGCTCTGTCTTGGGACACTTTTCCTTTGATAACTTAAAATGGCCTGCCAAAGGAGTCCCAACCGGTTTAGCATCTCTGCATGTTAAACCTATCCAATACCTTCTTAATGTACTCTTCCTGAGATAAAGTTCAACTTCCATTCCTTCCTATCCCAGAGTTATCCTCATACCAAGGATTTGTCTGGCTGCCCCCAAATCCTTCATATCAAAGGATTCACTTAGTTACCAACCTTTCTTGAGTACTTTTATTTCCTGCATGTTTTTACCTACAACCAACATGTCATCAACATACAAACACAGGATAATATAACTTCTGTCCTCAAATTTCTTTATATACACGCAATGGTCAGAATGACATCTAATATAACCTTGCTCCATCATAAAGCTATCAAACTTCTTATACCATTGACGTGGATCTTGTTTCAAGCCATACAAGCTCTTCTTCAGTTTACACACCATCTCCTCTTTACCTTTGACCTCATAGCCCTCTGGTTGCTGCATATATAGTTCCTCCTCCAAATCACCATGGAGAAATGTAGTCTTTACATCTAACTATTCTAAGTGCAAGTCTTCTGCTGCCACTATTCCAAGAACAATTCTAATAGAAGTCATTTTTTACTATAGGAGAAAATATCTCATCAAAATATATACCTTATTTCTGTGTAAACCCCTTGACCACTAACCGGGCCTTATATCTTTTCTTTTCTCCTTCTTCATCTTTAACTATGTACACCCACTTGTTCTACAATGCTCTTTTGCCTTCCGGTAGCTTCACCATATTCCAAGTCTGGTTCTCCATGAGAGACTTATGCTTCCTCATCCATGGATTGCTCCCACTTATTACTGGCATCTACCTGCATTGCTTCATGAAAGCTCTCTAGCTTTCCACTATCAGTGAGTAATAAATAATAAAGAGAAGGAGAAAAACGTTTAGGTTATTTTCTTACCCTAGAAGACCTCCTCACTGTAAGAGTTTGGGGTTCCTGTTGAGTAGGATCCTGAACTGATTCATGGGTCACTTTCCCATCCGAAAGATCCTCTACCACTGCATATTCTTTCTTGGATTCTTCCATGTTTTCCTGCAATTGTTGCTTATACATGACTTTCTCATTAAAGACCACATCCCTACACCGAATGATTTTCTTGTCCTTAATACTCCAACATTTAAACCCAAAGTCATCACCACCATAACCAATGAAAGTACATTTTTCTTATTTAGTCTCTAGCTTGGTCCTATCATCGTTGTCTTTATGAACAAACACCTCACATCCAAAGACTCTAAGAAATGAATAATCAACTTTTTTACCATACCATACCTCCTCAGGTATGCCTCCATCCAAGGCACTTGAGGGTCCTCTGTTTATCCAAGTATCACAGGATTGTGTTCACATGCTTCTGACCCAAAAAGAAAGAGGCAGTCATGCATGTAACCTCATGCTCCTAGCATGTTCCATTATTGTTCTGTTCATCACTTTCTGATACCCCATTCTGCTGTGGAGTTCCCATGAACCATCCTTTTAGCCTACACATATTCCATTCTTAGAACAAAACGGTAAAACTTAATCAAACACATTGTTGCAATACTCCCTCCATTATCTGACCTGAGACATTTTATCTTAAGCACCTATTTCATTCTCTACCAATGTCTTTCCATTTAACAAAAGTTCAAATACATGCAAGATTTATTTCTAATACAATATACCCAAACTTTCCTTGTCACATCATTCAATAAAAGTAACATAATAATTGAACCCCCAAAATATGATACCTGAAATGATCCCCGACACATGATAGAATGTACCAGACTCTGAACTTACTCTCTTTCTTCGTATGTATAACAACCTTGAGAAACTTTACTCCTTTCTATCTCCCATGATATCCAGTTCTCACATAAATCCAAACCTGTTTGTGAAAATCCGAGGAAATTTTTCTTTATGATCTGTATTCCATGTATGGATCATATGACCGAAATGGGGTCCTATAGTGCCATTATGTTGTATCTGCATGCAATGAAGCCATCAAGATTACAATCATTAGTACTACTAGTGGTTAAATACAAGGTTCCAACTTCTTACCTCTTGCCAACATAAGAGCACCCTTGGTAACCTTGCCAAGAGTTAGCTGTAAATATCACATTACTAACCATCATTTCCCAATTACCTTCAACATGAATATCAAAAGGATTTCTCTCTTAATGTAGGCACATGTCTAACATTATTTAATAGCCATGTATTCCCATTTTGCATCTTAACCTAAACAAATTTTTTCTAACTATCTACTGCAAGGCTCATCATCACCAAGAAAAATATTCCCAAAATCCCTTTGAACATAATCAACAAACTAATGCCTATGTGGAGTAGCATGAAAAGAAGCCCATGAATCTAAAATTCAATATTTTGTAATATTATGCAAAGAAAGAATCCAAGCATTCACTGACATACATTACCTGGATGCCACATTCACCTCCTTGTTTTCTTCCTGTTGTTTCTTATTGTCCCCGAAGCTCCCAACAATCCTTCTTTGCATTCCTCAGCCTTTACACAGTGCCAACATACCAATCTTAATTTTTGGATTTTGAGCTTTCTTAATCTTTCGATTTTCCATGGCTTCCTCTATTCTTCTGTCTCCCTCTAGTTTCCACTGTCAAATTATTCCTTGAAGTAGAAGATTCTTTGAAGCTTTTTCTTTGTATTTCCTTGCTTAGAATCACGCCTACAATGTCCCCAAACTTCAACTTTGAGTTAACTGGAACCGAGTTGCTTACCGCCATTATCAGGCTATTCTAACTCTCAGGTAAGCAGCACAAAATTAATAAATCCCTAATTTCTTCATAAAATTTTATCGTAAATGAAGCTAGCATATTCACAAATATATTAAAATCATTCCAAGTGTTTGCTACTAAACTATTCTTAGACATCTTCATATTAAACAACTTTTTCATTAAAAATATATTGTTAGAGGCAAAGGGTTTTTCATATAAATTCCCTAATGCATCCATAAGTTCTTTTGTATTCTTTTCCTTTGAAACATTAAACAATACCAAAGATGTAAGACATTGCCAAATTATTCTAAGTTCCTTCCGTATCCAGACAAATCCCACTCCACATCCTGTCATGCTCGAGGGTTTGTTCACCTTTCTCAGATAGTGGAGTATAAATATCCTTCTGATAAAGGTAATATTCCATCTACATCTTCCAAAGACTAAAATATTTACCTATTGAATTTATCAACCTTTGATCTTCCATCATTTTCCATAGCTCCCACTCAAGCTAAAAATTTCCATGTGATTCAACAGTTCAGTAAACCAAACCTTGCTATGATACCAATTGTTAGGAAATATGAGATAAAATATGTGGAATAAAATCACTTACATAATCAGCAATATTAGAATCTAATATGTAGAATAATATCACAAATATCAGAGTAAAAGTAAAAAAAAAAGAAGAAGATACACAGAGAGACAAGATTTAATGTGGTTCACCCAATTTGGGCTATGTCCACCAAGAATCACTTGCTTAGAGTTTATTACAAGCCTCCACTCTCTCAATACAATACCTAGATCCGTTTGGAGATATGCTTAACAAACTCTACAGAATTCACACCTGAATTCAAAACACATCTGCAATACATTTGCTTGTCTATCTATCATGCATAAGACCATATAAATAGGCAACTGCTTAAGCAATTTTACAAAACCATGGGTATCAAACAATGGGCAAAAACAAAACCATCCCATAAACATATGGGCAGACGAAGAGGCACTTTTACAAAACAATGAGTACCAAAAAACCATGGGCCCAAAAATAGCCCATAATGGTTACCCATTACCCATGGGTTAATAAACCACCCATGAAAATTTGCTTCGGGGGCTTCACCCCCAAACCCCCCAAACCCGATCACCGGCAAGCGGGACCACCATAAAAATACCCGAGTGTAACACATAGAAGGTGTACCACACTCTAACATTAAAATAGGATCCAAAAAGATAACACCGGGCCGGGCCCCTAGCGGGGGTCCGTGGGCGCAGCCCTCAAAATTTTTTTTTTTAGGCGTAATTTTTTTTGGCCTCGAAAAAATGCAACCGACATATTAGGAAACGTGCTCTTCTCATATGGGCGAGATTTTTGACCCATAGGTTTATGGGACGGGTTTTGCCCATGGTTTTAATACCCACTGTTTTGTAAAACTGCTTAAGTAGTTGTCTATTTATATGGTTTTATGCATATGATAGAGGCATGAAAAACATTGCAGATGTGTTTTAAATTCGGTTGTGAATTATGTAGAATTTGTCGAGCATAGCTCCAAACAGAGCTGGGTATTGTATTGAGAGAGTGGTGGCTTGTAATAAAATCTGAGCAAGTGATTCTTGGTGGACATAGCCCAAATTGGGTGAACCACGTTAAATATTGTCTCCTTGTGTTGTGTTATTTTATTTTGTAATTTTATTTCAGATCTGTAATAATTTCAACCTATTAGTTTCTACTATTGCAATTCTGTGAGGGATTATTCCACATATTTTATCTCTTATTCTCTAATAGGTTGGTATTAGGATAAGGCTACATTTTGGTTCCATGTACAAGGAAGAAAGAAGTGTAAAAATAACATGATGTAGGTGAGAGAAAAAATTGTGAGGACACAAGAAGTACCTTCAGCACTGATAACACGCGCGTAAGAGTCTTCTGTCAGATAGATTAGTTGCACACCAAAAGGTTGTAAGGATTGACCGCACAAAGTAAGGTGCATGAGTTAGGGCGTTAGAGTCTGGCTTAGTGGAAAAATCTGCAGTAAGTGTTGAAGTATGGTGGTAGGTGAAGTAGAATTTAATGCTAAAAAGTGGGAAAAACTATAAATAGAAGGTCGAACACTTCATTATCAACATTTGTGAATATGAAGAAAGAAGAGCTCTTATGAACTAGGGTTTTCAGAGTTGATTCGTGTGAAGAAAAATTTGAGAAATTTAACCGTGAATTGACTAGATTTGATCTGCAAACCAGAAGGAAAGAAGTTCATGGGCATCGGGAAAAAGACTTATGGAGAAGCATCATCTTGTGAAAGAGGTTATTCTAGTTAGGGTTTGGAAGCTAGGGCACGTGCTAAAAATGGTTTCTTCACAAGTTTAGGATCTGGGACTGGAGGAGGTAGAAAAGTAGAGCAAGACAAATTGAAGGTTGTAGCAATCATTACTGAGTACAGTAAGGTCCTTGCTGATGTAAAAATTACTACCAAAATTGTTGAGGTCATGTATGAAAACTGTGCAAATAGGGATAGAGTGGCGAGCATTCTTGTTGCCACTCATGAGGCAGAGAAAAAAGAATTCCAAGAGAAGAACAAAGGGAATAGAGTGGAGCAAGATAGGATCTTATTCGAGGTTGAGAAGAAGTCTGAAGCCATTGAAGTCTTACAAGGTTCAATCAAGAACCGGATGAAGGGGTTATACCCACAAATCACAAAGGGGATGGATGCGCTTGAGGATGTGGGCAAGTAACTAGAAGGGGTAGTTGAGACTATGAATACTCAAGGAGATAGACTAAGTTTTGATGAGGTAAGCACCCTAGTTGGCAACCTCTACCAAAGAGCACAAAATGAAGTTGATGCCTGGAATAAGTTGGATACTGAATTGAAGAAAGATTTTCCTCTCCTGTTGCCGTAGTAATAACACTTCCCCATTCTTTCATCTTTTCCAATTCTTCTTTCCCTTATTCTTTTCCAAATCATTATTTCTTCTAGGATCTATTGTAATTATTTATTCTTTGAAGAAGTGTTCCAACAGGCGGAGAATAGGCATAGTGTGGGGCGATGTTGGGACCCTGATTTATTAGCTAAGAACACGAAGGTGCGTAGGATTACAAGGCCTTGTTGAAGAAGGGCATGCTTGACAGGGTTCTACGAGGGTTTAATAGAACAAGTAGCGCATGCGCAAGGAAAAGTAGGATTTTGGGACTTAGCCATATTTGGCATATTAGGCAGGACACATGAAAAACATGACCCAATTGTGCATGCGGAGTGGATAAGGTACCAGCCTAGTGACAGGTTGGCCCAGGAAGGAATATGCCCTACGATGGAAGCTTCTAGAAGACCATCATGGAAAGGAGTGGAGAGCTCAGGCTTGAAGGAGCATGCTCCCATGGAGGACCACATTTGGACACTTGACAAACGATCTGAAGCCTCAAAAAGGTGGGTTGGTAGTTCAAGAGGCCTATAAATACAAGTGCGCATAGAGGAATTGATACAGAGATCAATAGAGATTGGAGCTCTGCAGAAATACTATGAGGAACTCTATTGGGTTGGGTAGATGACCTATAAGGGAAGGATGTATCTAGGGGTTTGGGTATGGAATTTTCCTTTCATGTTTAAGAGAACTATAATCCAGTTATGATGTATGAATTCGGTCTACCATACTATGATATCCTATAATGGATCTAATGCATGTGATGAGGTTGTCGGATATGATGGAATATAAATATAATAGACTCTGGTTTACAAATATATCTATGTAGTTCTGTTTCATATATGTTATATGAATGAATATAAACTCCTATACATTTAATTTTTTGTTCAGTTCTATAAATTGTTAAGTATCCTTTTGTCTGAAATGACTGCGTTGATCTAGAAGTTCTTTTGAGCTCTATGATGAATGTATGTCTCATGTCCATAGATGATGCTTTCCCACTTAACTCACATAAAAGAGAGACTTGGCACCCGCGCGTGCCTCGGGTGAGTACCTAGAGCCCACTAGGTGATAGGTTGATGCACATGGGATTTCCTTGTTATTTGGTGGGTGTAAGAATGACTACATGCTCTATCTCCTCCAACCTTTAATTGCTTCCCTAAATGTGTGTGAAGAGATCTCTGTACCAGCCTAGTTTTTTAGGCGATCAGACACTAATGATAGAAGAAGTATTAGGAGGAATTCCATTGTATCTTCCAATTGGTAATTGCTTCCCTGAATTCTAAGGACAACCATGTCTTGCAAAAGCCATTGTGTATGGAGTTCATAGATTGTTTTGAACTCATTCACCATAGGTAACCCACAATGCCAAGGGTGTAAAGTACACTAAATCGAACTGGTGTAAACATGTTATGTAGACTGTAAAAACCTCAAATAATGCCCCCCTCTTTGGGGGTGCATGTGACGTTGCTGAGAGGAGAATACAACCCCAAAAGAGGAACAACCACATGAACTCTATAACTATGCCCTGCAGGGGGAATGGAATGTGCTTGGTAGAAACCAAGGCACGCACAAACAAGTGGGTAGCGAAAGACAAGTGTTAGTACAAAAAATCATGTATGTAGAAAGAAATGTGTAATCTACTCAAATGGTCTGTAAGATACCAAGAAAAGTAGTAAATGTAAACATGAAGAAAGACAAATTAAGTTGTACAAAGTGGGTTAAAAACATGGGACATCACTCATGATGTCGCAAGATACGAAAGTCCATCATGGCTACATACAAACAAACAAGTGTGCAGACCAAACATTGGTAAAATCTTGTAGACAAGAGAAAGCAATAGCAGACAATGTAACAAACAAGTATGGAAGAAAATATCCTTGCATAACAAATGCTGCACATGAATCAATCATTAGCATGTTAGAAAGATAACTAGTATATCAAAAACGTGTATAAGAAAGTAATGTAAATTGCTAAGTACAAAATAAAACAATAACACCTGTGAGAGACGAATGTGGATGCCCTTAGTGACCAGTGTAGGAAGGGTAGAAGGTGTGCATCTGTACCGTATGTAAGAGACTTGTATCTACAATCACAACTAGAAAAATATGTGAACGCGCATGTGTGGATGATATAGATAAATGACATATAATTAATCAAACTAGGATGTGTAATAAAGTGGGCATGAACAAGCAAAAGTGAGCTAGAGTAAAAGAAACCATAATATGCAGTATGTTGTGGATGGATGGAGTGGAATGCAAGATGGATAGTAGGAGCCATGTGCCCCCTGAGTGAATGAAAGTGTATGCAGTGAGGTTCATTTTTTTCCCCCTTAATTGTGAAGAGTGAACCGTAAACTACAGTGTGTCATCGGTAAATGGTCGAAGTGTGTCTTGTGTCTAACGCAATGGGATGAGTGTATGTGTGTAATGGTGATGATATGTGACCTAGAAATGATCTATGTGTGTGAACCCTATAGCCAAAGCGTATATCATGAAAAAATGAGTGAAAGAGTGATGATTTATCTTAACAACATATATCACTATAAGATGAATAATAAGGAGTTGTGATGTAGCCTAAAGCGTATACCACTACATGATGATTAAAGTGAGTGACAAGTTGTCCTATAGTGTGTGTCACTATCCTAGAAATGTCACATGTTGAGAGGTCAAATGATAAACGTGTGATGAATGTAAGGTCTATTTGATTTGTAAACCCTTAATAGTCAAGTATGGACTGAGGAACTAAAGTGTGTCATAGGGTAGTGAGGGCATCACATAGAAGATGTAGTAGTATATGTAATGATGAAAAATGACCATGTGATGTATATGATATGTTAATATGCAGTGTATATAATGTGATGTTAAATGTGTAGAATTTGTACAATGTAATGTAACACTATAATCATATGTGATGATAGCTAGTATAGTATATATAAAATGTGTGATGTGAAGACGCACAATGTATGATGTAAGGGATGTAACTCAGGATGTAATGCAACAACACTATGTATAGAATGTGATGCAATACATGTAAATAGTCTAATAGTTTATACAATGTGAGATATGGACAATATGATTAATATTATGTAACACTAGACAAGAGAAGGATGATATATACATAATGATGACTATTATGATGTATGATGCATGACGCACAAGAGTGTGTCATTGGGTAATGAAGACACTAAAATGTGTGATGAAAATGCCTATATGAAAATGCAAAGATGATGTTATGATGAGTGAAGGGGGGGGGATTGTTTTAGGTGATATGCCCCCAAGTGTACCTGAATGAAATGAAATGACCAATAATAGTGAAAAAGGGATTTAATTCTATGTATGTGATGATGATAATGTATGACGATGAGAGGTATGAATAACAATGCTAAGAGAAGGTATATGCAAATGCTAAGAATATGATGTAACATTATGTAAGGATGTGAATGAATGATAATGAAAAGAAGAAATGTTCCTATGATGATATAATGATGAGAGAGAGGGATGTAAATACTATTCCCCCAATGTATGCATGATGAGAGAGGCTATCATGTAATTTCATCTAGGAATCATCGCTCTCAGGATCATAATCGAATGGATATGCATTGGTGACTTGATAAGCAATAATTTTTGGTTGATCACGTAATGATCCATTAAGGTGTAATTTGTACATGCCCATAACATATTCCTCATCGGTGAATGGAGGAATTGGACAACTGTGTGCATACCAATGAGTTAGATTTTGAGTGTATCCTAGGGAAGAGCTATTGTAAATGAAAACACGTCTAAAGGGCATATGAAATGAAATGTTTATATGATCAGGATCTAAAGTGCCCCCAATATAATCAATCCATGATTTCCCTGATGTAAGTGGTGAAGATTAAGGAGTGTGTGTGAGAAAGATCATGAGGTAAAAAATATGAAGACTATAAGCAACAGTGATGGTGACATACCCATAATAAAGATGAGGAGCATATGGTGTAGGATAGAGGTTCTCAAAAGTAAAGCCTAAGTGAGCCAAAACCTCATGTGTACATATAGCCTCATCGCATGTAGGATTAAAGGGAATATGTTCCTAGTATAAATTATTCATGAATAGTGTACAAGTAAATGGTGAGTGTGTTGATGTAGATGGTGCAAATGAAGGTGTGTGTGATAGAATGAAGTCCATGGATTGGACAGGCCCTTGATATGGAACCATAGTCCTAGTAGTAGCAGGTGGAATAGAAGAAACTACATCTATCAAACAAATGGTATCGTCAAGTGGTGGTAAGTGAGGTGGTTATTCTATAGGTTGGGGCTCATCTGTAATATAAGTGCGTGGAATAGGAAGGTAAGTATTAGGAGCCATATTGAAATAGGGTAAGTGTAGTAAGTTGGTGGACAATTAAGTGGACATAAAAACCTAAAATTTAGGTACCGCGATTGTAGTTTTTAAACAATGCTCACGGAACTATTTTTTATAGGTTTGGTGATTTCTGAACCTAAAACCACAATCGTGGTCCTTTGAGACAACAAAAATAGACCCGCAACTCCCCATTTTCCCCCATTTTTCCTTTCAAACTGTGATTTCTCCTATACCTTTGGCACTCGCACTTTGAATACCCCCCAAAAATTGTTCTTCAAACTTCTGAATCATGATAGTTTCAACCATGCCACCAAAACAAAGAGGTAAGCCCTCGATTTTGATCATTTTTTTGCATTTTAGGTTTTTTTTGTGATTTTCATGGGTTTTTCAATTTTTTGTTTATGTATATAATTATTTTGTTTTGTCAGTTGCTCGGCAAGTTCATAATCTTATAAACCATCGAAATATTCCTCAAAACCCTCCAAACATTCCTCAAAACCCTCCAAACAATCCTCAAAACCCTCCAAACATCCCTTAAAACCCTCCTCCAAACATAGATCCACCTCTTGTGGCTCCTTCTGTCCCTATGGAACCAGCAGGAATAGAAGCTGATATCGTTGGAAGAATATGACAAAATAAAATTGTCATTGAGAACCTTATTCAGACTATAAGACAAAATCATGCCACAAATCCATCCCGTGTGACTTTAGCCAACACATTGCAAACATTGATTGGCGAAGTTGACTCTGTAACCAACCAAATAGATAGATGGAATTCCTTTAGAGGTGATTTTAGGTGGTGGTATGCAGATAAATTATCACATGCGGCCGTAAAAGACATTTTTTTTGGAAAATACCGCATTTGTGCATTATTTACTGACTCGAGAACCAATGCCTCCCCGCAGCTACTTGTAAATAGTTCTAAATCCATTGGTGTCATGATGACCAAATCAAGAACAATTTTTGGGACCGATGGTGGATGGTTTTTTATTATCACCATGCAACAACAATGAGGTTCCTCTCTATGTTTTTGAAGAAATTATATTACGATTTCGTGCTTAATGAGGTCCCAAATTATTTTGACTTTTCTGACTTTTATGGGTGAGGAGGTGGCTCTGTACAGAGTATACATGGTTCATGCGTAGGTCAACCAAGGATTCCCCATGCCCCAAAACCCCCGCTGCCTTGAGTTATCCCTCCTATAGTGAAGGAGGTTGTGAAGATTGACACACTACATGCTTTGAGGGAGCTCACCGACACTTTGACCCATCATAGTGACCAGATTACATACGGTGATGTTGGTGGAGGTGCTAGTTCTAGTGTACCACACCACTATGGATCATGTGGTGCCGTATGCACTACGAGCTACACATCATTTTCTAGATCACTTGATTTCTTTTCTTTAGATGAGATGATGGCAGATGTTTTTGGAACTGGTGCAAATGATCTTGGTATTTCAAAGGTAAATGTCAAATAAATATTATACACACACACACACACACACACAAACGTTTAACTCATGTTTGAGATTTTAATATATATGTATTTGATTGTACGTCATGTACATACATGTAAAAAGTGATTTTTTATTTTATTTTAAATAACAAGATCCGGTGAAGGAAACATCCAACGTCAACATGCTAGCTACTAAAACTGGGCGTGTTACAAACGTAAGTGTTGGGCCCCTAAAATATTGGCCATGTACAAAAAGGCGCATAGGCGCGCAAGGTCTAGTTGAAGAAAAGTGCACAAGAATAAAACACGCAGGGCAGGGTTTAAGGAATGGTTTAAGAAAACCCATGGTTCGCGTGTGGATAGAACCAAGGGCTTTAGGAATTATCCATATTGGGAATTTTAGGTAGGACACATGAAAATCATGACCTGACTACGCATGTGGAGTAGATAAGGTGCTAATCTGGCGACAGGTTGGCCCAGGAAGGAGAATGCCTATAGTAGAAGCTTCTAGAAGCTCATCATGATAAAAAGTGGAAAGCTCAGGCCTGAAGGAGCATGCTCACATAAAGGACCACATTTAGACACTTAGCATTGGATCTAAGGCTGTTGGAGGATGAGTTGGTAGTTCAGAAAGGCTATATATACAAGCGCCTGTAGAATTAAATAGAGAGAGGGTGGAGCTTTGCAGAAATACTACAAGAACTCTGTTAGCTGGGTAATTATGCTAGGAAAGGATGTATCAAGGGTATGGGGGTGGTATAAACTTTCTTTTGAGACTCTAGCCACATAAGTCCAATTATAATGCATGACTATGGTCTGTTTATTCATGACATTCTGTAATGGCTCCATGAATGTAATGAGGTTACCAACTTATATGAATATGAACATTGATGATTCTAATGCATACATCTTTCTCATAATTATTTTTCATTTATGTTTATGACTAAGTATGGATGCTTGTAGAACTTCATTCTATTTTAGTATAAGTTTTATAATCAGTTAAGCACTTTCTGTTTGGAATGACTGCAAGGATCTAGAAGCCATTCTAAGCTCTATGGTGCTTGTATGTCTTACTTCCTTTCAAATCCCTCAAACACGGGTCATAGATGATGTTTCCCACTAAACTCACATAAAAGAGAGACTCGTCACCCACGAGTGCCTTGGGTGAGTGCCCAGTGCTTGTTGGGTGATAGGCTGGTGTGCATGGGATTTATTTCCTTTGTGATAGGGGTACAAATGACTACATCTTGGTTCAGTTGCTGGGACCTCTTTTCAAAGTCATGTGGGAAAAGGAATACATCATGATCTGTGTAGTGAGTAATGACAGAGTGGTTAAATTTGGAAAGTGTTGAGTCATGGTTCAAGAGCACAGAGGATGAATTTTTTCAGAGATTCAACACTAGACCTAAGTTTGATGCACGTAAATGGGTAGAAGAGAACCTCTACCATGAATTATATGAAACTTTTTTCTGCTGCTTCCCAGTAGAACTGTATGAATGGATCTCAACCTATGTGTCTAGAGCTAGTATTATAGATTACGTGTGTGGACTCATGCTGTGGACCATTGGCGGAAAGGAATACTGACTAGCTACACTCTAGAGTACACCGTTTCCACATATTCTTGTCTGGAGGTTGCTGAGTTTGAATTTCTGTGGGAGCCCCGAGGATCATTTCTACATGCTATCCCTTTGGAAATGAAGATCTTGATGGTTACCATGAGTTTAGAGGCACTTCTAATGGCCAACTAAACCATTCTAAGTGTTGGGTAAGGAAGCTAGGGTGGAGGAAGATGGCAAATGTTGCGATCGAGAAAGAAAGGGAGGAGAGATGAATCAAGTATAGTGAAGCACATGAAAGGGAGATTTCTAGACAATGCGAGGTTGTAGGTTCGATGGATATATGGTGGCGGGTGTTGTGTGAAGGATTTGAGGTTTACGTAGTGGACGTCGAACCTAAGCAGTTTGTGTGACCCCATCTTAGCAAGAGAGTAAGAGAAACCCCTTCGGCTTCTAATGAGAGTATTTCATGTGAAGAGAGAAGATCCATTGGCATGCATCTGAGCCAACCTAGTGACCAAACCCTAGCGCTTGGTTTCCCAGATCAAGGAGAGAATATTATTAGTCCATTTGGTATCTTTAAACAAGATCCATCTACACCTAGGAGATACAATTTCTTGTTTGGGACTTATATGGTTTTAAATACCATTCCAGTGTTAGGAGGAATTTTCAGGCAAGGTATAGACACACAAGATTTTGGTCTCGTGTTTGGGAGTGGCGTGAGGTATACTATTGGTAGTGGGGCATTATCACAAACCATCAGTGCGTAGTTCATTGGAACTGTGAGGACCCTTAGCACGACCACTACATGACCTGATGGACCTATTGGATCTAGTGGATTAGGAGGAACAAGACCTGGTGGATCTGGTGGGTCAGGAGGAACATAGGACCTGGTGGATCAGGTGGCAATGGAGGAAACACTAGAGGAAACTAAGGCTTTGGCTCAGGAGGAAACGGGTCCCAATCACCCCCTCAAATCTTCTTTTAAATGTAATTACATTTGACAGATTATAGAGGAATTGAAGATGCTGCATAACATGTTCACAAGTGTGAACTGCTATGCCACACAAAGGGTATCACAACCCTAGAGCGGAAGGCTAGTTAGTTTGTAATGAAGTTATAAGGGCGTGCCCATAGCTGGTATAGGAAATATGATCCTCATCAAACAATGGTGGATTATACTGCTTTAAAGAACACATTCTTGGTAAAATTCCACATCCCTGATTTTGAACAGAAGAGCATCAACGCCCTAAAGGAGATTCAATAAGGAATGGTGAAGAGTGTGCAAGAGTATGATGCGCGCTTTAAAAATATCTTGCCTAAGTTATCATATGATATTCACCCTTGACAACATGCTCAGTGGTTTGTTGGAGGGTTGATCATGCCTTTTAGAAGGGCCTTATCTCCTAAAATTTCACAGAACTACGCAAGGAGTTAGAATCTGCTCTGCATGTCGAGGTGGTTGGAAGTGTTGATACTGGTGTTAGCCCATTCCTGGAGGCTCAAATTGCTACTATGGCTAATTCGTTGGAGAATTTGTCTACAAACTCAGCCCATGAGACTCACAATGGTTTATGGTGTATAGATTGTGAGGTGGAGGGGCATGCCAAGGATAGTTTCCCTGGAGGATAGTATGCATTGTGATAGTAGAATGTGAAATTTATCATGGGGACCATGATGCAAGTAGATGCCCCTTATTACAATGCGTGATTTGGAAGAATGTGTCTTGCTACTATAATATCTACACCTCTCTAGCCCATGATACTAAGGATTGTAGGCTCATTGACCAGATCCATGAGGTAATTGATCATGGGGTGTGCCAGACCAACATTTCCAGTAGTTATAAGGGTGATGATTGTTGTTATGAAGAGCACGTAGATGGAGGCACATGGGGAAGGGGATTTTACAGAGGATTCCATGGTCGTGGTAACCGTAGAGGGGGAAAAATTTAGTTCCCACGTGGAACCTATTTTAATTATGGGTCTATAGAGCATTACAAATGAGAGTGTCCAGACCTATTGCAGTGCTCATGGTGCGGAAAAAAGCAAAAGTATGAGGACTTCCCGGAGTTGTTTGACTATATGAATCAGCAGCAATGGAAAGAAAAGGGCATTGAAATGGTCAAAATTAAGAAGGAAGACACACAATGGATGCCATGGGTGATATGTGATGCAGGCTTGGAAGTTGTTTTAGTAACAACAAGAGCAGAGTCCACATGTGCAAAAGAAATACCTAGGCAGAAGAACCTGGTTTCGAGGGAAGAAGTGATTCATGGGAAGTACCCAGACCCTGCACATCAAAAGGAGGTATATCAAGATACTATGGATGTCATTCAAAGTTTATAAGGAGAAATCTAATGTCTAAAGGAGCTGTCCAGGAGGGAGGAGCAAAGAAGGGATGTCGAGGCGCCAAAGGATGAGCTAGATGAGGTCAAGGAAGTATGTAAAATGCTAAGGCAAGAGAATACTATTCCCTTACTAGGATCATGGTTGAGAGAAAAGGTACCACGTGCCAGAGGACAGCGTGAGAGGTAGGTATTGCATGCAAAACTTCCCCCTCATAGCCTTGACTATGAAAATGAGATCATGTTCGATGCAGTTGTAGATGGATGGATCCTTGGTAATATCCTCATTGACACAGACACAGAGGTCAATGTTCTCACTTTGGATGCATGGCATCAGATGGGGAGACTTGTGTTACAATCCTCTTCAAATGTACTATATATGGAAAACAAGACGAAGGCAATGCCCATCAGTGTCTTAAAGGATGCGGCTATCACTATCTAGGGAGCTAAGTTTACTGGGGACTTCGAAGTCTTGGCGCTCGCAGAGGTAGACAATTTCCTAGCACTAGTTGGTTGCCCATGGTGTTACAAGAACAATGCAGACCTTCGGTTCAACAAGGGGTACATAAACTTTGAAAATAAGGAGGAACGGGTCATTATACCCTTGGCTGATGGGAATTCAACACCCTATACTTAACCTTTGGGGGAAGAGGTCCTAGATAGGATATATGTGTGCTTAATCAAGGATCTAGAGTGTGTTTGAGAGATATCGGTAGTTGAGGATATCCCTCAACATTAAGAAATGTGTCTTTGTTACACCCTTTGGGACATTATTAGGGCATATCATATGTAAGGAGGGCTTGCTAGTAGATCCTGCCAAGGTCGCAGTTATTTTGGGGTTAGGGGAGCCTACTAGCCAAAGTGCAGTGCGTAGATTTCTTGGGCATACGGGTTATTATAGGAAATTCATCAAGGGTTATGCCAAAATTTCTATACCTTTGGAAGAATTGCTCGGACATAAAAGTGCCTTCCACTAGGGAGATGCGCAGCAGAAGGCATTTGACACATTGAAGGATAGGCTCATCACCATGCCTATATTACGTTTTCCCTCTTGGGACAAGCCCTTCCATGTTCATGTAGATGCCTCATAAACCGCCATTAGAGTAGTGCTTACACAACTGGGTGAAGGAATTGTTGATCATCCTCTATGTTTTGCAAGCAATAAGTTGACACCAACAAAGCAAAATTACACTACGATTGAGCATGAAGCATTGTCAATGATCTACACACTTTTCAAGTTTAGACAGTATCTTCTAGCAACTCCCTTTTTATTTTACACCAACCACATGACATTAAAGTACTTGGTAAACAAGCCCATTCTATAAGGGCGCATATGTCAATGGGTGTTATTATTTCAAGAGTTTGAGTTCATAGTAGTTTTGAAGCCTAGAAAAAGTAATCGTGGGCCTGATCATCTATCAAGAATTGATTCAGGGGAGTACACGTAGAGTATTGAATACACTATGCCAAATGCACAACTATTTAGGTTGTGGTGCACACCCTCTGATTTGGAAGAGATTGCAGTATTTCTAAAGGAAGGTGTGGCACCGGAAGGGATGAAGGCATTAGAAAAAAAGTAACTAGCCATATGTGTTGTGCCCTACATGTTGATCACTGGGAACTTATACAAATTAGGGAGTGATGAACTTTTACGCAGGTGTGTACTAGAACATGAGTGCCTCACCATCATAGAGGAAGCACACAAAAGAAGTGTAGGTGGACATTATGCAGGTGATGCCATCGCACATAAAATATTAATGGCAAGATTGTGGTGGGAAACTCTATATAAGGATTGCAAGGACTATTATAAAGTGTGTGACCATTGTCAACACATTGGCAAACTAGGAAAGAGAAATTAAATGCCTTTGTGCCCTATCCCTAGCGCTGATCCTTTTAAGAAATGGGTAATAGAATTTTTAGGCCCTATTGCACCAGCAGCGCATAGGAATGGACAACGTTATGTAATCACTTACACAGACTATTTGACAAGGTGGGAAGAGGTAACCCCAACTAAATATTATACAAACATAGTGGAAAGATTTTTTGGGAGAACATTATCACAAGGTATGGATGTCTTTTAAGTTTAACCAGCGATAGGGGTACACATTTCTTGAATGAGATCATGAGGATCCTGTTAGTAGAGTTCATGGTGGCTCATCACAAGACCGCACCTTATCACCCACAAGCAAATGGAACTGTGGAAGCATTTAACAAAATACTGAGTCATACCCTGACAAAAATTTGTGATGTCAAAAGATAAGATTGGGATGAAAAGGTATTATCCATACTATGGGCTTACTGGACAACTTATAAAAGGTTGAACAAATCCACACCGTTTCAATTGGTGTTTGGCGTGGAAGTTGTTTTTCCAGTTGAGTTCATGTTACCTTCTCTAAGAATAATGTGCGCAGGAGGGCTAGCTGATGAGCAAGCGTCGGAAGAGAGAATTGATGAATTGATGAAGCTGGATGAAAGACGATCACTCACCAAGTGGAGCCAAATAACAGAGAAAGCAAAGCAAAAAGCATGGCATGATCGCCACATTAGGATCAAGAAGTTTGAGGTTGGGCAGATGGTCTTACTGTATGATTCTAAGTTTTTGCACCATTCTAGGAAATTGAAGGTCCATTGGTTATGTCCATATAAAATCTCATACATCCTTGATTTGGATGCATGCCAGTGACAAGCACTGGATGGAACGAAATTTCCTAGACACTTCAATGTGAGTAGGTTGAAGGCTACTATAAATAAGGCTTTTTGGTGTTTGTAAATAAGGCATTTTTTCTAGTTAATTTAGAATTTTCCCTTATGGATTTTCCTTTCTTGTGTTTCCTTTTCACATTGTTGTTTTTTTTGTGCTTTGGGTGCCGATAACCTTATTAATTTTTGAGTATTTTTGAGTGCACAGAGGACCGCACATCATTTTAGTGTGGGGTGGAGTGATGTGAAGGAGAGCATGGGTAAAGTTCTAAGGAAGCTTGTGTTGAAAACCCCGGTTGAATGGCCCTGTTGAAAGAGGTGCATGGAAAGAAAAGATGGAAAAGGATGATTGGTGTCAAGATAAGGCTACTTTTAGATCCCATGTACAAAGGAGGAAAAAGCGCAGAAACAACACAAGGTAGGTGAAAGCAAAAATCATGACAAAAGAAGTGCCTTCGGCACCAATGACGCGTGCACAAGAGTCTCTTGTCAAGATTGATCGGTTGCGTGCCAGAAGGTTGGAGGTTTTTCCACGCAGGTTTAGGTGTGTGAGTTAAAGTGCTAAATTCAAAATTTTCTTGAAAATCTGCATTAAACATGAAAAGTATGGTGGCAGGTGGAGTAGCACTTAATGCTTAAAAATGGAAAAAAACTATAAATAAAGGGTCGAGGCATTTCATTATTCACTTTGCGTATAAGGAGAAAGAAGCACTTTTGCATCTTGGCAAACTAGGGCTTCCATGAGTAATCCATGTGAAGAAAAATTTGAACAGATTGAGCATGAGTAACTAGTTTGGATTTATGAACATGAAGTAAGGGATTTTACAGGTGTAAGAGAAGTTGTGAGAAGGCACTATCTGGTGAAGGAATTATCCATGCTAGGGTTTGAATAACTAGGGCACGAGTTTAAGGAGTTTTCTTCACAAATTCGAGATCTAAGGTTGGAGAGAGCAGAAGAATAAAGTAACAAGAAGTGATTGAAGTGATAAGAGGACCTAGACAATGGCACCCAAGAAACCAGCTAGCACACCTAAGAAGGGAAAGGGAAAAGGCAAGGGAAAGCAACAAGAAACTGACACACATACAAACGAAGAGTAGTATGCAGAAATGTAGTACCCAGATGGAGTGTTGCTAAGGAAGGAATGGGAGTCCCATCTAAGAAACATGTCTATAAATGCCTACAATCACCATACGAGCACAATTGAGAAGGAGATGACACTGGAGTTAGTGTGCCCAACAAATAAAAGGACACTAGAGAGTTTTCCCATCTATAATGATGATGTGAAGGTCAAGTTGAAGAAGTCATGGTTATTGTAACTCTTTGAGTTGCCCTACTTTGGGAAGCCTGGGAGCCTATATCAATGGTTTATGTTACGCATGACTGAAGACTACTTCCACTTTGCAGGGTGCAAGATGCACATTACCCCTCAACTCATTTCACATTTCATAGGCCTCATCTGTGAAGGAGATATTTTGGAGGATAGGCAATTATGGAGACTATCACCACCTATGCATACAAAAAGGGGTCAAGGTACTATGATATCATAAACATCGAGGACCCGGTGATGAAGATGGCTGTGCACCTGATGAAAAATTTAAATGGCCAGGAGAGATGGACCCAGGTCAATAAGCCATGGTTGCATGTTTGCAGGAAAATTTCAAAGGGCACCATCTACAACTTGTTTGCATTCATTGTAGATGAGATTTTCAGCTGCGTGAAGGAAGGTGATAGAATCCTTTTCAGTAATATCCTACTAACCAATGCATTTTTAGAGATTGGGGTATTTGATGCATCAAAAAAATTCATGTAGGAGTACCCTATTGAGGACCCTTCACCTGCAAAGAGATTTGAAAAATATGCCTATGACACTATGATGACCATGCACAAGGCGCGCTTGAAGAAATGGTATACGCACCTGAGGAACGTGTTCAGGGTGAAATGGAGCATCCCTGAACAACTTCCAGCTTCCACCAAGGGAGAAGTTGAGTTTGCCATGTACCAACATTTCTACCTGGGTAGATTCAAACTGATAAATGAGGCATGGAGCCCATGGTGCAAGCTCCCCTTTTCCTTCACAGCTCAAAACTTCCAAGTGAGAGTGAATAGGTTCAAAGAATCCAAAAATTTGAGGTTGGACCTTAGTAATCTAGACCAAGACCACAGGGAATTACACAAAGGGTTGGTCTACCCTGAAAAACACGCGTACATGGAGAGGTAGGTGTTGCATGAAGTTCAAATGACAAGGCCCATGAATTTTCCCATTGCAGAAGGATCCACGACATGCGTATACATCCGCAAAAGACCCAAATCAAAGAAGGGCATCTATCTAGAGAATGAGGTGTCTATACCTGAGGACCCAACTGGCAGGAAGAGACCCGCACCCAAATGGGAGGAAAAAGAGCTAGAGAAAAAAATACCAAGTGTGATGGATACACATGTAATAGGTTCCCCTAGGACAAGCACCAGAACAAGTATGTACTCACGTAAGAAGAGGCCCATAGTCAAAGAGAAGACAACCTAGTGGTGAATGCTCAGCAGCTCTCGAATGAACAAATGTGCAATGCGCTCAACAAGGTCTCTATTGAGATTAAAGCTAGAATATTTGGGTGGAATGATAGAATCAAAGATATGGAGGATGAACTAAAGAAGAAAGATGAAGAGCTAGCTGCAAGGAAAAAAGAGCTAAGTCAAGGGAAACTAATCAGTGCCCTGTTGCAACGTGAATTAAAAGACAAGAAGGCTAAAGTATGTGAGTATGCAAAAAGGTGGAGTCCATTAATGATGTTGTAGTGTTGAAGCATCCAGACCTAGCATCTCCCACACAAAAGTATGGATCTACCGTAGGATGCCTGGAGGACTTAACAAGAATCCTCACAATGGAGAGGCAGCTGCTAGCCTTGGAGTCTGCAGAGAAGTGGCTGTGTGCCTAGAAAAATAGGATAAATTAAAGGTTGTGGTGCTCATAGCTGAGTATAACAAGGTTCTTGCTGGTGTAAAGGTTACTTCCTGGACTGCTAAGGCTGTGTATGACAATTATGTGGATAAAGACAGAGTGACAGGCACCTTGGTCACCACTCATGAAGTAGAACTCAAGGTGTTTCAATAGAATAATAAGGGAAATAAGGTGAAAAGGGGAAAAATCCTTGCTGAGGTTGAAAAGAAATCTGAAGCCATTGAAACCTTAAGGGGTTCAATAAAAAACCGGCAAGTGATGGTATCACTGCAATAAGCTAGGAAAATATTTTTGTAAGTCGGCCTCCAACTTGCTCTAGGCATCGACTTCGTTCTGCGCTCTCTGATAGGGGTCGCCGACCAGGGTGCTCACTTCCCCAAAACTTAGTCCATCTCTTTGTGTACTCATGGTGTTAGCAATTTTCTCTAACTCCTTGCTTACATCATCTAGTGCATCCATTCTTTGTGTGATCTGCAGGTACAATTCCTTCAGCCGGTTTTTGATTGAACCCCTTAAGGTTTCAATGGCTTCAGATTTCTTTTCAACCTCGGCAATGATTCTGTCCCTTTTCACCCTATTTACCTTATTCTTCTCTTGAAATTCCTTGAGTTCTGATTCATGAGTGGTGACCAAGGTTCCTGTCACTCTGTCTTTATCCACGTAATTGGCGTATGCAACCTCAACAGTCTGGGAAGTAACCTTTACACCAGAAAGAACCTTGTTATACTCAGCTATGAGCACCATGAACTTCAATTTATCCTCTTTTTCTAGGCACACAACCACTTCTCTGTAGACTCCAAGGCTAGCGGTTGCCTCTCCATGGTGAGGATTCTTGTTAAGTCCTCTAGGCATCCCAGGGTAGATCCATACTTCTGTGCGGGAGATGCCTAGAACAAGTTGGAGGCCGACTTGCAAAAATATTTTCCTAGCTTATTACAGTGATACCATCACTTCCCCATTCTTTCTTCTTTCCCTATTTCTTCATTCTGTTATTCTTGTTCTAAGGTGTAAGCCTGTTGTGTTCTTTCTTTTCATTGGAGAAGTATTCCCACGAACGGAGAATAGGCGTAGTGTGGGGTGATGTTGGGCCCCTAAAATATTGGCTAAGTACAAAATGGTGCGTAGGCACACAAGGCCTAGTTGAAGAAAGGCGTGCAAGGATAAAGTGCACATGGCAGGGTTTAAGGAAACCCGTGGTGCACATGTGGAAATAACCAAGGGTTCATGACTTAGCCATATTGGGCATTTTGGGTAGGACACTTGAAAAGCATGATCTGACTATGCATGCGGAGTGGATAAGGTGCTAGCTTGGTGACAGGCTGGCCCAAGAAGGAAGTATGCCTGTGGTAGAAGCTTTTAGAAGCCCATCATGGTAAAAAGTGGAAAGCTCAGGCCTGGAGGAGCATGCTCGCATGTAGGACCACATTTAGACACTTGGCATTAGATCTAAGGCCATTGGAGGATGAGTTGGCAGTTCAGAAAGGCTATATATACAAACGCCTATAGAAATAAAGTGACAGAGAAATAGAGAGAGGGAAAAGCTCTACAGAAATATTGCAAGAACTCTATTATTTGGGTAATTATGCTAAGAGGGGATGTATCAAGGGTATGGGGGTGGTATAAAATTTCTTTTGAGAGCCTAGCCACATAATTCCAGTTATAATGCATGACCACGGTCTTCTTATCCATGAAATTTTGTAATGGCTCCATGAATGTAATGAGGTTACCAGCTTATATGAATATGAACATTGATGATTCTGATGCATACATCTTTCTCGTAATTATTTTTCATTTATGTTTGTGACTAAGTGTGGATGCTTGTACAAGTTCATTTTGTTTTAGTATAAGTTCTATAATTGGTTAAGCACTTTCTTTCTGGAATGACTGGAAGGATCTAGAAGCCGTTCTAAGCTCTACGGTGCTTGTATGTCTTCCTTTCAAATCTCTCAAACATGGATCATAGATGATGTTTCCCACTAAACTCACATAAAAGAGAGAATCGGCACCCGTGCGTGCCTCGGGTGAGCACCCAACACCCACTAGGTGATAGGCCGATGTGGATGGGATTTCTTTTCTTTATGATGGGTGTAATAATGACTACAGTAAGTTTCAAGTTGTACTTACATTTAAAATTTCATTTGATTTCACTGGTGTTGCCAAATCACTACACCCTCTGAATGGCCAGAATGTGAACAAGATGTTCAGTGTGATTGGGACACATGGGATCACCTCTCAAGCTGTGGGACTTGGGCTTGAGGTGAACCTCCGGAGAAGGCTGACTTCCTCTTCCTAAACAAAGTGCTTTACTACTCCTTGTGTGATAAAAAGGCTATCTAGTCCTATGCTAACATCTTCATGGGGTTCTAGGGAAAGATATTTACATAAATGAAACTATACTAGGGATGGTGATGTACCAAATAAAGGGTGTTTCCAAACAAAGGAAGGATTAATTTGAAAAGGGTGTATACACCACAGGTCAACTTCACCTACTGTAACTTAGAGAGGGTAGAGGATACCACAGACTAAGAGACATGCATTCCCTTTGTTAAACTTGATCAGACAGAGCAATATATCAGTTTCCCAATGAAGAAGGATAAACTCAAAAAGGGTGAATAGACACCACAACTCAACTGCATGCAATACTCCACCACTCGATAAGCACAGAACTCCAAGAACGTGTAATAGAAACATGAACGTGCACAATATACCTGCAAGCATGAGAAAAGGCACAAAGAAGTATAGAATGATGAAAGGATCAAGATTAGTCACAAAACACACACTTTTATTGCTTCAATAATGTGCATAATGCATCATACATTCAAAAGAGGTAATAGTTTCCATTACAGTCTTGAAGAGGAGGCTTGAAAGTTCTCTCAACACACAAGGACAATTTACAGAAGAGAGAGGACTCTTGAAAATTACACTTTCCTAAGATGTCTAACTTTCTAACCTATCTGACTTGTTGGAACCCCTTGGAATGAGACTCCAACTTACATTTATAGAAGAATATGTGAGAGAGAAGAGGAAAGGTCATAATTACATTCCTAAATTGAAGGTGCATGATGCATTTATTATAGTTGGTTGAACCACTTTAGAAGGTTCCATCATTTGTCATTAATACCTAGTTGACCTAGTCTCCTTAATTAATTAAAATAATATTTAAATAATAATAATAAATATTATTATTAAAATATTTTTAAAAATAAATAAATATTAATTTAATTTAAAATATGGTGGGCCCCTTGTTAATTAGATTGTAGTGGAGGGGTAATTACAGAAAAAAGGCCAAAAAATAGGCCAACTAAATCGGTGGTTGGCTTGACAAGCCAACTCACTGAGTTGGGTCCGAGCTCCTCCGCACTGTGTACCAGCCAAGCCCAGTGCCATCGCATTGACTAAGCTAATCCATCATGACCAAGACCGAGCTTTCATTGAAACGAGCTTACTACTGACTATGCATGAGCTCCTTTAATATTGAGCACCCAAGACCAACTAAGCTCCATCACCAACTCAGTGAGCTATATGTGTCAACGTCGAGCTTTCCATTGAGCTCCACATGAAGTCACCGAACTCATTTTGAATTGAGCTCACCTTGAATCAAGCTCAACCGTCCTTTCCTCGATTTGAGTTGTACCTCCACGAGCTCACCATTGAGCTCATCGATGATTCATCCTTCCAAATTTTACCGTAAAACTCACTTGCAACCTTACGCCAAATGACTTGGCCTCAACTTGGCTTATTCTAAGTTTCTTCCCTTGCATCATATCGAATGAGCTTTGGATTCTTTTGCATTGATCTCTTCCTCGAGATCATCACTGAGCTCTCTCTCGTATACTCAACAACTCCCGCTGAGTTGAGCTCCTTTTACTTTCACCTTGGTAATGTTCTCCTATTCCATCAAGCTAGCTACTGCCTTTCCATACCGAGTGGGCCTAGCAAGTTGTATTCAATGAGATGGCTAATGTATATTAACTCTTCTACCCCCCAAGAAACTTAGGTTCTACCTCGCCATTTTGTAAGATCTCTCAAACCAATTGGTGATTGTATTCCTCGAGCCACAACTTAATTCAATCATATTTCCTGCATGTCATAGATCAAGCCTCTGGACACCTTACCAGTTACCCTTGGGCTGGAGCCCCATTCCTTTCCAACTCAGGCCTCACTACATTCAATAAACCAAGCCCGATCCTCGACTGGTGAGTTTTTTTCCTATTGACCTAAAACTTCGCTCCTACATAGGTAAATCCAATCCTGCCACCTATGTAATCACGAGTCTTGGCTCATTCCCCTCACTTATGTCTCATCACAATCATCTTCTGACCCGTATCGAGTTGACCTCCATAAGCCGACTTAATCATACACCGATCCTACCATGCATCGATAAATTCATGTGCAGGGACGATACATAAGCCTTTGTAACATCGATTTGACCTATTTGAATGATTTAGTTATTGAGCCAAACTATTGAATTTTCCTTACGACTCGCCATCTCAAATCCTCCTCTTCTACTGTAAAACTCATTCATAGCTTGGTAGATACATTGTGACTTCTATGTCGCCCAAGAATCCTTATTTAGTTATGTTTTATCTCTTGTGTGTGAGTATTATGGGCTTGAACCAAATGAGAAAATCCATATTCGTGTCATTGGGGCCTTTGCATCGAGCTCCTATATTCTAGCCACCAAAATTCACATCTTACATTGCATAGAGAGCTCAATGATTAGACCTGGTCTCCCAATTCCTTAGCCAACAAACTTGGGCTCTTATTTCATAAACACGCTCCCGCCTTTTACTCTAACACAACCAATTACTAATGATGTAGTCAGGCATATAAAACATGCCTCACTCAATCTAGAATGCATTATTTTGGAAGCTAGCCCTCATTGCCCACTTTCCCACATCGTCATGGTTTGGAGCTCGACCGCAACTTTTCCCACTTCCTTGGATGGAGAAAATACGTTGGCTCACCATCTCATATTTTCCCCTTGGAAACGCTTCACCTTATTTCCCACATGCCGAAGGCTTGCATTGGTTTTTCATTATGAAAATCTCGATCTTGGCAATGCTCTCCTGAGTCTCATATGCACGGAGTTCCTATTGTTGGATTTATTAGCTAGAGAGCCTGAAAAACACTTTGCCAATCTCAATATGGAATTCTCCTTATGTGAGTCCACAATGGGAATACGGATTTATGAGGTCACTTTGTCACTTTCTAACTTGGTTGGATGGCTCCTAATCCCTAATTTTCCACCAGCTCTTCATGGAATTTGTGAACTCATCACTGATTTGTATGGATTTTACTGTTTTCGACAGTTTTAACTTGGCTCGCTAGACTTCTTGAATCATCGAGCTCCACCCTCCACCATATGAGTGCCAATTATTTCTATCTTCTCACTTTGTAACTTTATCCCATGAGCTTTCTGCAAGTTCCTCCAAATGAGCTTCCTCCTATATTTTTGAGCATCGATCCTAAGTTGATCCACTCACTATGTAAATCGATCACACCAAACTCTTCTCCACCAGCCAACTCTACTACGACTTAAACTCTTGACCTAACTCAAACCATGTCTGAGCTCCTCAACCAAGGAAACACAAGCTTCTCATTTGACATGGCCATCTCCCATCTCAGCCAAAAAACTCATTGAACTCTGAGCCAATCACACTTGACATAACCTGAACTCACCATGACGCCCGAGTTACCCCCTTAACATTTTGTACCATGTCCAAAACCATGATATCCATTCCTTCAGCATTGCATAATCTATCCAGTCAAAATAGGAGTCCATGGAAACAAACTTGATTCACACCATTCATATGTATAGCCTCAAATAGAGATGTCTTCCTATTTGATGTCAATTCAAGCTTGGCATAACTCGGTTTTCCATTCCTTTTTAGGATCTCATCACTCTAATGAACCAAATTTCCTATGGATAATACTTGTATTTATCAACTCAACCCAAGCCATATTCATGTCCCCGCCATGTTGATCCTTGACTATGGCTACAGACTTCAAATTAACCGATCGCAAATATTCTTATGATGATTTGTCATGGCATAATCTCCACCACAGCCACGTCAGATCAAACTCCCCACTATGGCTCAAAAATTAAAATTTTCCACCAACTCGGCTTGATCTTTCTCCATACTCACCTTCTTCCTCTCTGTCCTGTGCTTATCAGCATAGTCCCTCAACAGAACCAAGCTCTTTTCCACTATCAAGATATTTGATGTGGTGAGCTATCTTTTACGAATGATGTAACTCAAATTAGAAAATTTGGTTATAAACCACCAAATTATCTTGGTTATGCAATAGTTATATTTCGTACCTGAGCCGGATGGGTCACTGACGTCAAGCTCAAACTCTAATTCCTTTGTCCATCGAGCCAACTTGTGAGTTATAACCAAGCTTGTTCTATATTCCTCAACCATACTTGATTCCTCCATTCTGTAATGGCTCGTCGAGCTTCATCTTACACCAGGCCTCAAAGATTAGCTCATCCAAGTGAGTTGTAACTGAGATTTTGAGGCTCATCACGAGTTAAACATAATACTCATCACCAATGCATTCCAACCTATCCGAGTCATGACCCATTATCAATTTCACGCCCATCACAAGCCTTTCTAGGAATCACCAAAAATTTACAACCTAGCTCTTCAAATTATCTCCTCGCCCAAGTGTGACTTCGTGCAACTCGCTTGGCCTCCAATGCTTGAGCTTCTAGCTAAGAATATTCAACTCACTTGAGCTCTTCTATAACTCACCTAAGTCTGAAATGGATCATTAGCTCGTGATTCAATGGGGCCTAATTCACAGACTGAGCTATGTCTCAATTCCATCATGAGCTTAACTCTTACGCTTAATGTCTACTTCTATGATGTGATCTGGTCACATTGACCTTAAATATGATATCAACTCACCACGTCACTCACTGGGCTGATCAGTGAGTTAATTGAGTTCATAGAGACATAGAGACATGTTAAATATTTTCAACATGATTAATCAATTATTTTAATCATTTTATCTTGATAATGACCGGAAGTGGGTCCCTGGAACTAACGTTTCATTTTGAATAGAATAGGACCCTGTTGTCCAATTTTGCCATGTGTGTAATTTTGGATTAAAAAATTTGCGACTTCTCGGGGATGTTTTCTTGCTAAGAATGATTCCAGTAGCCTTAAGTCATCCATTGGACATGTAGTAAATAGTGAAATCTTAAAATTGATTTTGATCTTTTGTGATACATCCCAGAATCCCATTGAGTAAATCTGATCTTGGACCTCCCTGAAATGCTAGGCATGAGGTATATTGAATCTGTTGAATGCTTGACATTATGAAAATTGTAGAATTTTGAACGAAGTAGATGTTGAATTATGGATATAATGAAACTCTTGTTGAAAATTTGAACCTTTCTTCCTTCTCCTTGACACCTTCGAATGATAAAATAGTGTGCAGAACAACATAAAACACAACAACGAGGAAAACAAAAGAACAACAACACAAAAACTATGTGCATAAGCACTTGGAGGATAACACCTAACTAAACTATACAGGGTGTGGAACGCTTCTCAAAAACAAGCTTTGAGATGTATCCCATTCACATAAATGGGAAGTTCTTCTCCATTGACCCTGGATAGATGAAATGGATTTGCCTCTTTGCAACTCGTGATGATGCATGGCCCACTCCAGAGAGTGTCAAACTTGGCGTGCTTTTTTGGCTTGGCTCTTTCTTCATCCCATTTGAGGACTAGACCTCCCTCTTTAAAATTCCTATCAGATGCCTTCTTGTCAAAATATTTCTTAACCTGAGCCTGATGTTGCTCCAAAGTCTTCATAGCCTTGTTTCATACTTCCTCTAACTCCATGAGTTTAGCAAACCTTACTTTCAGAGGGTCACTCTCCATAACTTCAAGTTGATGAGCTAACTCTAGAGAAGGTAATTCCAAAGAGAGTGGAAGTTTTTCCTCTCTTCCATATACAATAACAAAAGGATAATTTTTGATGGCCCTTTTAGGTGTGATCTGATCTACCCATAAGGTAGTCTTAAGTTGTGTATGCCAAGTCCTTTTTGTTATATTCCATTGTACACTTAATAATCCTTATGAGGTTTTTATTACTAGATTCAGCCAATCCGTTTCCTTGTGGCTGGTAATTAGATGATATCTTGAGGTAGACACCATTTTTAACAGCCCATTCACTCAACTTCATACCAAGAAAAGCCATCATGTTGTCTGAAATGACTGTAAAAGGAACACTGAACCTTGTCATTATACCTTCCAAGAAATCAGAAACTACCTTTTCATTGCTCTCTTTCAATTCTACCACCTCTATCCATAGAGTAAAATAGTCTTTTGGTGTAAGGACCTATTTATGTCCATCACTGGATAGAGGATTAATCATTCTGATGAAGTCCAACCACCATTGAATAAAGGGTTGATCTACTTGGATATGATGTAGTGGAAGAGCTTCCATCTTTTTCTTGCCTGTGAAAAAGGCACACTCTTTACATCTCCTTACCTAGAGATGGGCATATTTGAACAAATCCAGCCAATAGTAATTGGCCCACATGATCTTGGTAGCAGTTTTTCGTGTAGATTAATGTCCTTTGGATAGGCCACTATGAAACTCTTCCAGTAGCTTACTTGTTTCATTCCTATTCACCGAAGTCTTACGCCATTCAAATATTTTTGAAAGAGAACGTTATCTACCAAAACATATGGAATAAATTGAAGATAGAAAGTCCGTATCTTTGGTTTTTATCCATGTTCACAAGATATAATGATGAGAAGAGGAAATTCTTCATTTTGGATAACCAGTCAACTTGATCATCACTCTCATCAGTGTCTAGGAGAATTATATCCTCATCACCCTTTGATTCCATGTATGCAGCAAGTTGTTGACACAAAACTTTACCTCTGAAAATGTTTGGTAACCTTGATATGTACATCACTAATCGATTACCTTCATGACCCATCCAGCACATCTTCTTCATTCATCTCTTTGTTCAGCAAAAATTCCTTAATACCTGGATGAGACACCATCAGATGAATTTTTTTGTTGGACAACATGTGCTTGAATTTCTTCAAATCTCGAATAACTGCAAAGACTTGGTTTTTCAATGAATGATTATTTGAGCTCGTAGGCTTTGAGGGATTGACTGAAAAAAGTAATTGGCTGCTCCATTAGATCATCATTTTAGTAGGTAAGTATCCTTGAAATTCTCTCTTGACCTGTAAAAGCATAAAGGATAAAGTATTTATCAAACCTGGGATTCACTAGTGTGGGAGCTTGAGAAATTTCTATTTTTATAGCTTCAAAGCTCTCTCGTCCTTCCTTTGTCCATGATAATGGGATGTTTTTCTTGAGCATGGACTGTCAATGGTTTATCCAATGTTACATGAATTTAGGGATGAATATTCACACAAAGTTTATGGTTCCAAGAAAAATCTAGAGGCCCTTCTATGTGACTTGGAAGAGATAAGGACATAATTGAACGAATCTTGGCTAGATTGATTGATAGTCCTTCCATTAAAACAACATGCCCCAACAACTTTCCCTCGTGGACTAAAAAAATACACTTCTTAGGATTAAGTGAAACCCAAAATTCTATACACCTTCAAAAAACCTTCCTTACAAGCGTGATGTGATCTGTCTGCATGCTTAGAATATAGAATTATGTCATCTAGGTAAAACCAATATTATATCATTGATTAGTCCCTTGTAAACACCATATCCATGGCTCTTTAAAAAGTAGCCCTGGCATTAGACAATCTAAATGGCATTTTCTTGTAGGCATATGTGCCCCACTTGGTTGTGAAAGTCCATTTTGAATTGGTTGGATTATTGGATTAGGATTTTATTATAACCCGAATATCCATCAAGAAAATAAAATCTTTGAGCTTCTTCCACCATTTAAAGGATCCGCTCCATTGATGGAAGAGGGTAATGGTCTTTCAATGATGCACGATTCAAATCCCTGAAATCTACGCACAACCAAATTTCTCCATTCTTCTTCCTTATGGGCACCAGATTGGCTACCCAAGAGGAGTGCTTGATGGGGAAAATAATAAATGTCCTTGATGAGTTTGGTTAGCTCATTTTCTCATTAGTGGCTCGATTTTGGGATTAATCAGCCTCTGTTTCTAGTGAAACTGGCTTGGCATTAGGATCTAGTTCGATGGTATGTTGTGCTAGACCTAGATCAAAACCATGTAGGTCCTTATAGCTCCACGTAAAAATGTCATGGTACTCTTCAATTTTTTGATGAAAGATCCTTTCTCTTTGGAAGTACACACTTTGCCAATCTTCAGAAACTTCTCATGTGCTACCTCGACTTCCTCAAACCCCTCTTCTTTGACCACCATGTTATAACTTTGTCTTTTGGCTTGATCATCTGAATTGAAAATAGGATTCCAGAGTGACTAAAACTTGGGTAGTTTTTCACTTTTCAATTGTATAATTTGATCACCATATGACTCTTGCAACTTATCCCTATTTCTTGCAGCAAAATCCACCTCTTCTTGTAGGAAAAGGACAATTTATTTGTCACTATCAAACACTTGCCAGCTACTCACATTATCACGGACTGCAGGTCGAACCACCATTTTGAGAAATTGATTCCCTTCTTTCATGGCATCAATAGGTATTCCGTATTGTGAGCCAATTGTAGCAAGCCTATCATCATCTTGATTCTGATTTCTAGGAACTGCATGGATTATCGAAAGCTTCGAAATCTTCAATCAAGTCCTAGAATCAGTTCTTGTATGATCTTAAGAGATCATTCTTGGATGCACTGCTGTGACATCACTTGATGGAAAACAACTCACTGTCTCCAAAAATAGTAAGGGATTTGATCCCCTTCTTTTGAGCTAGTTGAATTCCTTGCACAAGGGCCTCATATTCAACAATATTATTAGTGCAACTGAAATGTAACCAAAAATATGAGAAGTAATTATCTCCCTCTGGAGAAATTAACATAACACCAACACCAGATCCATTCTTACTTCTCGAGCCATCGAAGAACAATTTCCACAGTCCTTCCGAATCACTTGGTGTTTTGACGAGTTGCAGTATGATTGTATCTTCTTCATGAATGTAGTATGTACCCAATCTTGTTTCTTCCAAAAGTAGAAAACCAGCTTCTTCTTCTGCCAACACATCAGTGTAGGGATCATAGTGATGATCTCCACTTACTTCATCTAGCATAGTATTGAGGACTTCTTCAACAAGAGTGGTCGGTTCATGATCAACATCTTCTTCTTCCAGATCTCTGATGGTGTAATTCCCATTTATAGGACTAGCAAGTGTAGGGTTCTACATGATTGTGGTAGATTGGTTCCACCCTTATAGTCACTTTGGTTTTGTATCAATTCCATGAGAATCATATGTGACCAATCGATTGATAGATAACCGCCCATCTTGGCAGTGAAATCTCGTGATAGGTAGATGACAAAGAGAGGAGGAAGATCAATGACTGATATGTCTTGGGTGAATGACAAACTTGGGCATGCATGGATGGTAAGTTGAAGTCCTTTGATAACTCCAATAGTCTTAATAGTTGTGCCATCCAGATGAACAAATCCTCTTGTAATTGGCATATATTGTATGCCTAGTACATCTATAATTTTTTTGGGCATGACTGAGCTACTAGCCCCAGAATCGATCATGCAGTTATGCACCATGTGGTCACCGATGATTAGGGAAATATAGAATGGTGGTGGTTTGTTAGCTTTAGGAATAATTTTCCCTTCTGGTTGACACAAACTCATAGCAGTTGTTGCTCCATGACTTGATGATCCGCCGGTTGTACCAAAACTATTCAGAGCTTCTCGCAACAAGTTTCTTTGAGAAGGAATTGAGAGTGCATCCCACATAGTAACGCTCAGGTTGGTTTTCTTCATCTATCCCACTATGATGAAGGGATTTGCTCCTAATTTTTTGACACTTCTTTGAGCGTTGGGATCCTCCTTTGGAAAATTCTTGTTGGGTACCGTGATGCCTGATGAACTTTCTTTTCTTGCGGCTTGGCTAATAGGTATTTCTGGTGGTTTATTTCCCACGTCTTTATCAACCACTGCTTATGTATGAGGCTATGAAGTGGATGTTTGATCAGCTTTGGAAGTTTGAGGTTCCATTTCTCTCTTCTTAGAATGATTTTTTACCACTACTGATGAGGAATCTGTATTCAACCCGTAAAAATCTTCTGCTTGCCAATTTAGCAAAGTGGTTTCTTCAGGTGCTTGTGGTTGATCTGTTGTTTCTTGCATAGATGTGTTCTCTGTTTTCTCAGAAGGGGTAGATACACTTTGAACCATAAGGGCCTGGCCAAAAACTCCATTTGGACAAAGATTTTGATTGTGGGGTTGAGAACAAGGGTATCACCATTCGTAGTCTTGAACTAGATTATTCTGGATAGGTACAATGGCTCTAGATGAACTAGTAGCAAGAGGGTTTTGAAAGTTAAAAGGTATGAAATTCGTAGCTTGATTTGTAGCTTGATTTTGTAGCTGATTTTTCCCTTGAAAAGGAGGATGGTTAGCCTGATACTACTGATTTTGTGGTTGATATGGACAATTGTATTAAAAAAATTGCCTCTTGAGTGCAACAAGCTCATTTCCAAATGTTTATAGTAGTGAATTGACATCAAATAGATCATTTGAAGAGGTAGGGACAGAATGAGCTGGTTGATTAGAGGCTGCTGGAATAGAAGCAATGATAGGATGATTTTTCGTAAGATCTGGAGACAACGACATTGACGGTCGTGGAGCTATCTTTCCATCCTGAATCAAGGAATTTTCTACTCTTATGGCAACGTCGTAGGCATCAAGTAATGTAGCCCCTCCCATGGACTGGATCAAGACTGCTACATCACTATTCAAGGCTCGCAAATAATACAAGAATGCATTATGTGTAGAAGGCTTTACAAGTGCTAGAATCCTATTCCAGGTCCTGTGGAATCAGAAGTTGAAGTCACTCATGTATTCTTGGGGAGCTCTCTTCATGGTAGTGAGTTATTCCAAAAGTGAAAGATTATCACTCTTGTCTTCAAACTATTTATAGAGCTTTTCTCCTAATTCGTCCCAAGTGGTTATGTTACCAACACTTAACCCTTGAAACCATTGAAGTTATTTTCCCTTAAAAGAGGTAGCAAGAAGTCTAACCACAACGTTGTCCTCTGTGACATTATGTATGGCAAAACTGCTAGATACATCAAGAATATGTTCCACTGGAGTAACATGAGTTTCCCTTGTATAAAATGGTAAACATTTGAGTGCCACAATAGATATAGGGTCATGTTGAGCCAATAGAAGAGGACTGCTTGCATTGAAAGGGGGAAAAACTTGGTTTCATGCCATAGTAGCAAGAGGTTGATTGTTCCTTGGTGGAGTGAACCTTCTGTACGGAGGAGTTGAATGACCCCTACGAGGTAGAGCTGCAACTGGTGATGTTGAAACACCTCTTCTTCTTCTCTTTAGAGGAGACAAGGAAAGTTCGATATGCTGATAATTTCCTTTCTTTTGAAGAAGCTCTTGTCTGAATTATTCGCATAAGTTAACACACTAAGATTTGGAATCTAGAGATATAGAGTCACCAGGTACTTTGACTTGTGTAAGTGAGAAGAGAAGTACCAACTCTTTGTCCCACCTGAACGTGCCAAAAATTGTTATCACCAAATCACTTGCACCCTCCGAATGGCTAGAATGTGAACATGAATGTTCGGTGTGATTGGGACACATGGGATCACCTCTCAAGCTATGGGACTTGAGCTTGAGGTGAACCTCTTGAGAAGGTTGGAACTTCCTCTTCCTAAACTAATTGTTTACTATTCCTAGTGTGATAAAAAGGATAACTAGTCCTATGCTAACATCTTCATGGGGTTTTAGGGAAAGAGATTTACATAAATGAAACTATACTAGGGATGGTGATGTACCAAATAAAGGGTGTTTCCAGACTCAGGAAGGGTTAATTTGAAGAGGGTGTGTACACCACAGGTCAACTTCACCTACTGCAACTTAGAGAGGGTACAAGATACCACAGACTAAGAGACATGCGTTCCCTTTGTTAAACTTGATCAGACAGAGCAATATATCAGTTTCCCAGTGAAGAAGGATGAACTCAAGAAGGGTGAATGGACACCATAACTTAACTGCATGCAATACTCCACCACTCGATAAGCACATAACTCCAAGAACCTGTAATAGAAACATGAACTTGCACAATGTACCTGTAAGCATGAGAAAAGGCACAAAGAATTATAGAAGGATGAAAAGACCAAGATTAGTCATAAAACACACACTTTTATTGCTTCAATAATGTGCAAAATGCATCATACATTTAGAAGAGGCAATATTTTCCATTACAGTCTTGAAGAGGAGGCTTGAAAGTTCTCTCAACACACAAGGACAATTTGCAGAAGAGAGAGGACTCTTGAAAAATGCACTTGCATAAGATGTCTAACTTTCCAACCTATCTGACTTGTTGGAACCCCTTGGAATGAGACTCCAACTTACATTTATAGAAGAATATGTGAGAGAGAAGAGGAAAGGTCATAATTACATTCCTAAATTGAAGGTACATGATGCATTTATTACAGTTGGTTGAAAAACTTTAGAAGGTTCCATCATGTGTCATTAATACCCAGTTGACCTAGTCTCCTTAATTAATTAAAATAATATTTAAATAATAATAATAAATATTATTATTAAAATATTTTAAAAAATAAATAAATATTAATTTAATCAAAAAATATGGTGGGCCCCTTGTTGACTGGATTGCAGTGGAGGGGCAATTATGGAAAAAAGGCCAAACAATAGCCCAACTCAGTGGTTGGCTCACCGAGCCAACTCACCGAGTTGGGTTCGAGCTCCTCTGCACTGTGTACCGTTCGAGTCCCTTGCCATCGCATTGATCGAGCTACTCCACTACAACTGAGATCGATCTTTCATTGAAACGATCTTACTACTGATTGTGCATGAGCTCTTTTGATATTGAGCACCCAAGACCAACCAAGCTCCATCACTGACTTGGCGAGCTATATGTGTCAACGTCGAGCTTGCCATTGAGCTCCACATGAAGTCACCGAACTCATTTTGAATTGAGATCACCTTGAATCAATATCACCTGTCCTTTCCTCGAGTTGAGTCATACCTCCATGAGCTCATCACTTATTCATCCTTCCAACTTCAACCATCGAACTCGCTTGCAACCTCATACCAAATGACTTGGCCTTAGCTTGGCTGATTTCACATTTCTTCCCTTACATCGTATCAACTAAGCTTTGGATTCTTCTGCATTGAGCTCTTCCCTGAGCTCATCACTGAGCTCTCTCTCATATACTCAACATTGCCCACCAAGTTGAGCTCATTTTACTTTCACCTCGGAAATGTTCTCCTATTCTGTTGAGCTAGCTACTTCCTTTCCATACCGAGTGGGCTTGGCGAGTTCTCTTCAATGAGATGGCGAATGCATGTTAACTCTTCGATCCCCCAGGTAACTAAAATTCCACCTCACCATTTTTTGGGAGCTCTCAAACCAATTGGTGAGGCTCTACCTCGAGCCACCACTTGATTCAATCATATTTCCTACGTGTCATAGATCAAAGATCTGAAAACCTTACCAGTTTCCTTTGGGCTCGAGCCCCATTCCTTGCCAACTAGGCCTCGCTACATTTAATAAACCAACCATGATCCTTGACTGATGAGTTGCTCACCTATTGACCTAAACCTTCCCTCCTATGTAGGTAAATTCAATCCCTCCACCTATGTAATCATGAGTCTTGGCTTGTTCCCCTCACTTGTGTCTCGTCACAATCATCTTCTGACCCACATCGAGTTGACCTCCATGAGATGACATAATCATACACCGATCCTACCATGCATCGATACATTCATGTGTAAGGATGATACATAAGCCTCTATAACATCGATTTGACCTATTCGAATAATTTAATTACTGATCCAAACTATCAAATTTTCCCTATGACTCGCCATCTCAGATCCTCCTCTTCTACAGTCAAACTCATTCATAGCTCGAAAGATACTCTATGACTTCTATGTCACCCATGAATCCTTATTCAGTTACGTTTGATCTCTATTGTGTGAGCATTATGGGCTTGAACTAAATCAGCAAATCCATATTTATGGCACCCGGGCCTTTGCGTCAAGCTCCTATATTCTAGCCACCAAAATTCACATCTTACATTGCATAGAGAGCTCAATGCTTAAAATCGGTCTCCCAATTCCTTAGCCAATAGAATTGGTCTCTTCTTTCACAAGCATGCTCCCA